>CM035122.1:11648388-11978388 GCA_020205555.1 Panax stipuleanatus
CTTTAAAGGCAAGGAACATATGGTATGTAGACTTAAGAAGTCCATATATGGGTTAAAACAGGCTTCTCCACAATGGAATCTTAAGTTTCACGAGGTGATGAGTAATTTTGATTTTAAGAAAAATATAGTGGATCAATGCATATACTTGAAGGTCAATGGGAGTAAATTTGTTATTCTTGTTTTGTATGTTGATGATATACTACTTGCAAGTAATAACTTAGACATGTTGCATGAGACCAAACGTTTCCTTTCTAGAAATTTTGATATGAAGGATCTCGGTGAAGCCTCTCATGTTATAGGTATTGAAATTCATCGAGATAGGTCTCGCCGGATATTAGGATTGTCCCAAAGAGCTTATATTGACAAAGTTCTTAACAAATACAACATGCAAAATTACTCCCCTACTGTCACCCATGTTGTTAAGGGTGACAAATTTGGCTCATATCAATGCCCTAAGAATCAACTTGAACGTGATCAAATGAATTTTATTCCCTATGCTTCTGTGGTTGGGAGTCTTATATACGCTCAAGTTTGTACACGTTCAGATATAGCATATGTAACTGGCATGCTTTGACGTTACCAGTCAAATCCAGGTTTGGATCACTGGAAAGTAGCCAGAAAGGTTTTACGCTACTTACATGGTACTAAGGATTTTATCCTTACATTCAGAAAAACAGATAACCTTGAAGTTGTTGGTTATTCTGACTCTGATTTTGCCAAGTGTAAAGATGAAAAAAAATCTACATCAGGGTACATCTTTATGCTTTCAGGAGGCCCTATTTCGTGGAGAAGTCATAAGCAGGAGTTAACTACCACTTCCACGATGATGGCAGAATATGTGACTTGTTATCATGCTACTTGTCACGCCGTATTGTTGAGGAATCTTATTTCAGGACTTAAGGTTGTGGATTCCATTTCAAGGCCATTAAAAATATTGTGATAATGATTTTGCTGTTAGTTTTTCCAACAGCACCAGTTCGAGTGATGCTGGACTATACCTCGACACTAAATACTTATTTGTCAGCGAAATAGTTGAAGATCAAAGCGTTGTCATTAAATATATTAGTACGCATGATATGTTAGCGGATCCACTTACGAAAGGCTTACCACCCAAGCTCTTTTTAGAGCATGTTGCCGCATGAGTTTAACTGGTAGTCTTAATTAGCGAGTTATTTTGATGTAAGACAACAATTTTGAGCTCATTGTTTTGGACTACACATTATGTTTATGGTTTGCTATTCTCTTTATTGTGCACACTAGAGAATTTGTGAGCAAACGGTACGGTTATGTTTTGGACCATATGAATGAGTTTAATATATTACCACTTATGTAAATTCTATTCATACCTGTTATGCTTAATGTTAATCTTTGTTCTAATAAAAAGTACTAATTGTGTAACTAATGGCGATCTTGTGTTAATAGTGACAGATTGTATTAATTGGCATTGGTGTTTTTATTTGAACAAGATGTAGACATTAAATTAATATTTGGCCAAATTAATGATTGTAAACGTTATGTTTTATATATAAATAGTATTTCGGCCAAGTGGGAGAATGTTAAAATATTTTAATTTTGATGTGGCCTCTACTATTTATGTAATTATTGGGCTTACATATTGTGTTAATTTATTACTTTATGGGTGTGGTAATTAATTGTGTGGCCTATAAATAATATTACTAATACTATTTGGCATAATGGGCCCCTAGGGTTTCATAATCTTGATGGACGATTTTGACTCTTAGCTAATTCAATAAATAAAACAACTAGGGTTTGGTCTCTGTTGTCATCTCAAGAACTTTATACACACCTATACACCCATTATAAGATTGAGAGAGGCAATTGAAGACCTTCACCCTTACGCGCAGCAAAAACGTGATACATACAAGATATGATACATACAAGATGTCTTCTCTCAATTCATATAAGTACTTAATGTTATGATTATTGATTTTATGTTATTCTATGCAATAGCACGTTCCGATATAATTTATCTAACAATTTTCACATAAAATTTTTGACCAAAATATGCTTCCACGTCACAGAATTGCCAGTACCTGGGCCCAGTTTGAATCATTGATTCAATTGGGACATAATGTAATGGTCATTCATAATGTCATTCATAATGTAATACTCCCTCCGTCCCAAATTAAATGCACAATTTTTATTTCTTTGGTCAAATTGACCATTTTTAAACTAATTTTTGTACCATTTTTTATAAAATTTAGGTGAAGAGATTATAACCAGTAAGAAAGTAGATACTCTTTACTACCAACTCCAATATTTATAATTTTAAAAGTGTATTTATGTATTCTAAATTATTACTTCTAAAAATAACCAATTCGATCAAGAAAGCCAAAATTGGGCATTTAATTTGGGACGGAGGGAGCAGTAATTTGCTATTACTATGCATTTGTTTGGTTTGTTACTGGACTACGAGCATATTTGTCATTTACCGTCTAATTCTTGTTTTTTTTTCTGTTAACAGGACAGCAACTAAATGTTAGATACAGCAAAAGGGTCCTTACACCCTGTGAATCCAAGTATATAAAAATATTTATAATTTTCAATAATAAATAATACAAGTAATTATATCCTAGAATATATAATTAATACTATAATTAAAATAATTAACTAGTATCATAATTAAAAAAATTTAAGACCTTATAAAAATATTCAAGTAACATTATAATTAAAATATTTAAGTAATGCCATAATTTAAAAACGATTAATTTTAATATTTCATTAAAAAAATTACTTACTGAGATAATAGAAATATTAATTAATACCATAATTTAAATATTTAACTAATATTATAATTGAAAATTTTAATGAATGCCATAATTTAATATATATAATTAATAACATACCATAAATAAAATAATTAGCTATAAACATAATTAAACTATTTCATTAATACCACAATCAAAATATTAATTCATATCATAATTAAATTATTTTACTTAGGCCAAAAAATAAATAAATTATTTTTATCTAATACCATAACTAAATTATTTAATTAATATCATAACTAAAAGTTTCGAGTGATAACATAATTAACTTTCAGTTAATATCATAAAATATTGAACAAAAACAATAGTAAAATATCGAATTAATAGAGAATATAAAGAAATTTTGTTAAGTTTTTGTATGAATACGCTTAGAAGGTCAATCTTAGTATAAATGATATGACAAATTATTGAGTTGAGTACGCAATGAATCTCGGTATAAATGGTGATAAAATAGGTTATCGTTGATATGACACATTATTGAGTTATATGTACGTTATAATTACAGATGTAATAAGACATTACAATCACATATTAATGCAATGAAAAAAACTGGGGCAATCTATTCCAGACATAGTTCAAATTACAACGTGATTGGACAAACCTAATACGAATAAACATCTAATCAACATAATGAGTCATTAAAGATTACGCTAGATGTTGACATGACCCAAACAAAACTTCTCCTTAATGTCTTCTCATATCTTGCAACAGAATGTTACAGAAAAAGATGGTAAATTAAGTATCTATACCAGACTACTATATTTTGTGCCTCAAAAAGTGCTCTCTCTGTCTCAATACGAGAGTCATCATTCAATTGTTCAGAGTTAAAGGCCCACAGGGAAAAAACATAAAATATACCAAGTTTATTTTTAAAATTATTCTTTAGCAGCTTAAATAGAATTTTAGACGAAGAATAAAAAAAATTACAATATCTAAACGCGAGATCTGATGATAAGATAGTTTTTAGCTGGACACTCAAACTGAGGGTGTTGAAAACTCATCAATTTGCTTACATATGCAAGGCTGTGCAATAATGTACCCCAATTTTTTGTAGGTTAACTACTCTAATATTCTGTTCAGATTGCAAGTAAATAGCCAATTCACATTTAGGGTAATACGGAACAAGAAGAAATCAGAAGGATTAAACCCTTACGAAATCTGCAGTGCAGCTCCATGACGAGACAAAATTGATGCCAAGGGAACATATCCATCCTTTCCAGCAATGTTGTAGTAACCAGCAGTAAGTTCAGCAGGATGTGACGACGTCTGGAACCACCAGTAAATTGCACCGATCTTAGCCACTAATAAAACAGAGTTTTCTTCACTTTCTAGATATTTCTGAAAAATATTTGCTGCCTTTGAAAGAATCACATCTGCATGCCTGATCAGCTTATTACTATACCATTCCTGCAAAGAGAATAATATTCAGGTTTCTGACGACTTTGTGAACGTACTTGCAACATGATACTGAAAACAATGCAAGTAATTACACTACGGCAGTAGCCATAACGGATTTGTGATTGGGTATTAAAGCCCAAAACAAATATGGTCTTCATTAACTAATAATGCAAAGTATGAAATATGCCTGAACACCGACTCCTGTAGATGATTATTCATTTAATTAGTAAAGTAACAGCAAGTGAATGTAGACTCCAAGAATACCCCTAAAATTAATTCAGTTTCAAGAGACAAAAACAATTTTCACCAATTATACAACTTACAAATCATAGTGATTTCTCATTTTTATTCACATGCACACCATTCTTGGTATGTTCCTCTAGAACTCATACGATTTTTTTATTATTGTTGAGATTGGCTAATACTTTAGTGGGTTCGACTAAGCGCAGTTAGTAGCTCGATGTATGCAATGGTGTGTATGAGACCAGATATTGTCCAAGAAGTGGGAGTATTGAGCAAATATATGTCTAACCGCTATCTATCAATCGATTTGAAAAAAGTATGTTCATCTCGCTTTTCGTTCCCATCAAAAGAGCTTTTAGGTACCTTGGTGGCACTTTTGATTTTGCTTTGCACTTTGGATGCAAAGGAGATGTCCTTTGAGGTGTAGGACCTGTGGAAGCTGATTGGGGAGGAGATGTTGATAGAAAGAGATCAACAAGTGGTTATATGTTCAACTTGTTTAATGGTCCTGTGAGCTGGATGTGCACGAAACAAAATGTTGTTACTTAGTCATCCACTGAGGAAGAATACATCGCGGTTACTCATATAGGTAAGGAAGTAATATGGATTTATAGGTCGTGTGTTGAGCATGGTTTTAAACAGAAGGCAGTGAAGTTGAAGTGTGACAGTCAAAGTGCTATTCACTTGGCAAATAATCATGCATTTCACTCATGGTCGATGGTCGAAGCATATTGATATTCAGTAGCACGTCATTAGAGAGAGTTGATGAGAAACTGATACTCTTGGAGAAGGTTGACGGTAAACAACGCAAACTTCTTAACTAAAGCAATTAGTTTGGTGAAGTTTAAGTGTTGGGCATCTGAGGTGGGTATCAAGAAGTATTTACCAAGTGGAAGAATGTTGGTATTGACTCATACTTCAGTGGGTCCAACCAATGGCCGCTGTGAGGGTGTAGTCGGAATCTCGTTAAGTGTCACATGTATTTAGGCTTTGGGATTTATTAATAGCTCGGTCTTGAGTTTGATTAATGTTTTGGGTCTCATGGGTTTGAGCCCATATTATATTAGTTAGGATTTTCTAGTTATTATATAAATATTATTTGGTGTATAGATCATTGTAAATTGTGAAAGGCACACATATGAATATATTAGACAAGCAAGACTAGCTACAATTTGATGGACTTGGCTATATTCTTGTGTCATTTACTTTCCATTCTTCTTTAATTTATGTGATGCGTGCAATATTCAATCTTAAATCTAGCCATTATCATTATTCAATAACTATACTTATACTAACTCCTTAATAGTTTTGTGAAACAGTAAATCCTAATCTAACCTAGATTTAGAGAAATAGCTCATTGCTTGAGCATGTAATCACTACAATAATAAGAATATATTACCACAAAAATGAGAAGAGAATAAAGAGAGAAAGATGGAGAGAGAGAGAGAGAGAGAGAGGAAAAGGGAACATAATAGAGAATAGAAGCAAGCTTTATTCTTAAGAGGATTTTCAATGGGTTGGCGATTCCTGAATCCCTTGATCCATATTCGTGGATTATTCTAGGGTAATCTTCTGTATTTTGTGTAATGAAAAATTGAAATATTACAAATATTATTTGTATCACTCTAGTCCCACATCGAAACATGTGAGAAAAATTTGTCTGTATATAAGTAATTAAGTTACTAACAATGGTACTTTCAATCATGACTTTTTGGGTGAGCTTGTGATGCGCTCAGATGACCCAAGAAAATACTATTAAGCAAGTAGTTTAAGACCTTATTTGAATGGAATTGATTCGATTCGGACTCAGGATTTGACCTGAGATTTGTTCTAGGTTTGGGGATATGCCTCAGGTTGTTACGTTATTTACTACATTAATTAATATTATGTTGTAAATACTAATACTATCTATGAATATAAGAATTAATTAGTATTCCCCCCGTTCCGAAATATAAAATTATTATTGACTTTTTGAAGTCAACAACATTCTCAAATTTAAAATTAACATGAATTTATTTTATTTTAGTCAACAAAAAGATGAATATTGTAAATTATCTAAAAATATTACTCATCGCAAGATTTATTGTTTTATTATTATCAATAAATCATCTCAAGTTTGAGTTTGAAGATGTTTCAATTGACTTTCAAAAGTTAATGATCTTATAATCTAGAAAAGAGGGAGTATATATTTTTAAAATTCCTAGATAGTATAAGCGTATAAAATTTTTGTGTCTCCGTATGACGAATCTGAGCCCAAATCCTTCTTAGCTTTACTCTCGGCGTTTGTCACGTCCATGAAGCCAACTAATTTATTTAAAAGGATATTGAAATTCAATGTCGACAAGAAAAAATCTTCAATTGTTTTATTGATGCTCTTTGAAGTTCATAAACATCAACTCCAATCACCAACAATATAGACATTAGGTATAATTAATTGAACTCATTCAGACATTTCAAATGGTAGGATATTGGTTAAGTAGACTGCATAAGGTTTGCAAGAGAACATTACCCCCCACTCCCCCACCCCCCCACCCCCACCCCCACCCCCACCCCAAAAAAAAAATTGCATTCTCATTACAAACATCTCTCAACATTCCTCTTTTATTACATCATATCAAGTGCATATCATGAAAATCATGCAGAATTGTAAATAGAAACGATGTCACTCTTGCACATAAAAGCAGTGTCCAATAATCTTACTGACATGATGTTCATAAACCTTTGATGAAATTAACTCCTCTTTAACAATGGCGTATATCAAAATGGTAGGACCACCATAGTCTGAAATTAGCATGAAGCGGTTTTTCGGCCACTAGACCACTCTTTCAACAGTCCAGAGAACATCTACCCAAGGTCCCAAATCCCCCCCCCCCCCCCCCCCCCCCCCCCCCCCCCCCCCCCCCCCCCCCCGCGCACGCCAAAAAAACCAAAAAACACACAAATTGCATTCTTTATACAAACATCTCTACACCATTCCATCAAGTGCATATCATGAAAGTCATGCATAAGCATAAATACAAATGATCTCACTCTCGCACATAAAAACAGTGCATCAATAATTATACTGATACGATGTTCATAACCAGTTATTGAAATTAAGTTCTCTTCAACATTGCAGTCTTTTGTAATGTTTTCTTCTTTACAAACACGATGAGCAGGCGAGAATGCAAATGCAAGTATGCAACACGTATGTCAATCAGTAAAACATGTTAAGCAAACCTCAACATCACATGTCCTCCTTTTACAAAGGTGCTCTAGTATTCGTTTTAAGACTTGCCAAATTAGAAATCGCTATTAAGCTAAGTTTACTCATTGTTAGCAAAATTCCGACTCTATCAGAACTCAAGGGGTTCTTTAAAAAATCAAGGACTTTTTTAGGATTATTAAGCAAGTTGTACATTTGTATCATTTTTAGTTGAACAACATACATAGAGACTAAAGATCCAGCAAGTAACCTAGACAAGTTCAGAAGCAGCTAGGGGTTGATTGACAATAGGAGCGCCCCACAGGTCAAAACACAAAGTATAGATATGAATTATTCAGTAACCTTAATTCATATAAGAAAGCAACTCTCCATTCAACAAATGAAGCTGAACAAAGGATTTTAGGCAAATTTGGCAAGTTCATTTCAAAGTGAATGCTATATAAATTACAGCTGAAGATAGATATTTGACATTCCTAAGAAAACTTCTACCAACAGATATTATCAATTACATACCAAGAAGATCTAAAACTTGTCCCATTGCGCATAAAGAGTAACTTTCCTAGACCAGAAAGAATAGTAACAAGAACGGGGTAACATTACTTGGAAACTTACAAGGAAAAACTGACCATAATCAGAAAGAAAGTTTTCCTGTCCCTCTTCAAAGAAAGGAATTCCAAAAGGAATACTGTTGTAGTTCCCAGCATTCTGAGGACCCTTGTTTCCCCAATGTGGCTTTCCTTCTTTGCACGCAGCAATCTTCAAGTCTTCCATCCTTAAAAGGAAAGCACATTCATAAAAGGTGAATACCAATATTAACTGAGCTGATTCTACAGGGCTGTTAAGTTTAACTTACATGTATTTATCATAACACTGGAATTCTCCAATTCCAGGAAATTGCCATCTACCGTCACCAAAGGGGTGTGCAGGATACCTGCATTAGATACTCTATAACAATGTCTTCCAAGGATATCGTTCTTTTAATCTATAAACAGTAGAAAAGTACCTAAGCTCCCCACATGGACCAAGACCAACACTGATTTCTTCAATTAAAGTTCCCATTAGTGATCCAAAATTATTCGCAAAACTGACCATGAAGTCTTCGTAACATTGTAGGCCCGTCCGTCCGCAAAATAAAGGATTATGGTCCACTCCTAACGTAAGATAATCATCGTTGGTGTATCCATTCCGGTCGTGATAATATATATCCTTATTAAGATTACCAATCTGGGGAAAAAGAAACAAAATGTCATCAAAATAAAGTAATGGTTCTGGTTTCAAAACTGTAAACATAAATTCTAATTCCAATATGTCATTACTCTGCCTTAATCTTTTGGTACCTCACAATCAACTCAATTCAACAATGCCTTTAATCCCAAACTAATTGGGGTAGGCTGTAAATGAATCGTACCTTACATACATCAAATTGAAAAAGAACAAAACATTAGTTAAAAATATTTTTAAAAAATAAATAATAAAAGGATAAAGGCCCAACAACGAGGAGAGATTATTGCTAGCCATATATAAATACTAATCTTCGACTCTTCGTGATAGATTAGGAAATCAAACTTATATATTTATTCTAGTCCATAAAGTATGACATGATTCTATATATATGATGTGTGCGCGCGTCTATATATATATATGTTATCAGAATGGGCCCATCAATTCCATTTCCCTATGTTGTCGGCCTTTTGTTCACCAGTATGTACAGAACTATATAAGTTACAGTGATGGCCCCCAGGGGTATGGGTACGGTAAGAAAAGATCAAAAGGTGCGACATGTATTGAATTCAAATCTTTTTTATTGTGTACTAATTCTTCAGAATGGGTCCTCCTGAAACGAAGACCCACATTTAGCACACTCAAAGTTAAGTGGGGTTCCGTCATCCGTGATGGGGGGGACACTGCGCTAGATTCCCTAAACGTTTGTTTCGCAAGTGCGAGTCCTAGGGGCTCTGTTATGTGATATTCCTGGGAGAAAAATAAGTACAGTAATGACCATGCAAAGGGAACATACCTCCATGATCCACTGTGGAAGACTAACACCACGCTCAGGTGATGATAAATGCATATTTGAGTGGAAGGACAATGCAACTTGTAATTTCAACCCCACCTCTGATATCAGTTTAAAAAACTCTTCATACAGAGACCAGTTGTATACCAAAGGAGAAGTTTCGACAATTCCCCACCAAACTTCAACTGCAATTCCGTGGACACCTGCCAATTTGAGTGCTTTCAGAGAAATAGTTAAGGCCTTGATTCTGAAAAAAAGAAAGAGCAATTATTACATATATGGGTCACCATAATATCTCATCAAGTAATTAAACTCTATGCACAAGAGTAGAACTTACAAACATGTCTAGGAAGTAGGAACATAATGTGTTGTTTGGATGTTATAGCATTAGCAAAAGTACTTACTTTCTAATTCTTGGAACCCCAAAAGTATCAATACAAAATGAGTCGATAGGCATCATGACATAAACGGGAACCCTCTTGTGTTTCGAGGACTCGGATAATGCGGATCTTGATTTCTCTCGAAGATCCATGCTGCAAAACGTAGTTAGTCAGATTAAAGTGCAATTATCTTCTTTATACTGAATCAAGATACTAAAGGTGTACAGATTTGGTAAAATATTATTTTGCAAATAATGAGTACAATAAGGTACTGAACACTTTCAAACAACCAGCAAAATATTAGTCAGCAAGCCTCGAAAGAAACAAAAATAAAATAGAAGGCAAACAATCCATTACTCAAGCCTAACCTATTTGTTCTCTAATTTGGTAAGTATTATTGCCAAATACCTCAAACAACATAATTTAAACCATATATGTTCAATATCAACGGCACAAGAAATTTTAGCATGAAATTGGAGTACTAATTATAAACTACCGCTGGATGTTACATTGGATCTTGTATTTAACCCATACTTTAGACGTAAGATTGTGTTGAAGAGTCTGAGTCTTTGAAATTCTTAGTACATACTACTTCTGTCCAAAAAAGAGATTTCCGATTGGTCTTGTTTACTCCTGTTGAGGGTTACAGACTGAACAGAAAGACATTGTTTCAGTAGCAGTTTTCTTTTATCCATCACAAAATCTGATATTGGAAAACAAATAAGAACACCATGTGCCCAAGTGTTTTCCTGGTAAACCTTAACATCATGCTTAAATTTAATATTCCCCTCTGTTCCACAAAAAGAGCCACATTTGCAAAATTTAATTAACAAAACACAACTGATTTTGAATTTTCCGCTCACCCTAATAAACGATCAGGACCGTCCAAAGTTTGGGATAAATCTCACAGTCCATTATATCCTCTTTAACTTCAAAGGTAAAAAAATTGCTCTCACTCTCAGATCCTCCTCCGTTCTTCCTCCTCCCAAACTCGCCCTCTGCCTCCTCCATTCTCTAGCGCCGGCAATCTCTCCTCCCCCGTCGTACGTAGTGCCGGAAGCACGGGTAGTACGGCTAGTTTTAAAATATTAGGGATGCATTTTGTTCCATGCTTACGCCTAAAATGATACTCCATCGGTACCAAAATAAGGATATATTTCTAAACCAATGACTTTAAGGAAAACTTTACTTTTCAAAGTATATCCGAACATTAGGTAGAAATGTACTAATGTAGTCAACAAACCTAGAATAAAAGTAATAGCAAGCTTGGAATTCATTTCACTTTATAGTTTTAAAATTAGAAATCTATCTCTAATTTTGGGGAAGACTAAAAAGGAAAATGACAAACTTGAGGATATTGTGTCATTTAAAGATTACTCTTTTTGTGGAGCAACTATATTTGGCAAATGGGACTCTATTTGTGGAACATAGGGAGCGGGAGCACAATCAATGGTTAACCTCCTATTAGGTTGGAAGGAGAACTGATGTTACTAGAATTTTCTTAAAAGTAAAACGAATAGGAAAAAGTAGCACCCATTTGATCACCAAGCTTTATTATCTCACAAGCTTATCACTAAATCTAAAGTGCAGCTCTTCAGTAATCAAACTACAGAATTATAAACCTCAATAAATTCCCACTCCAATATGTTTTGATTAAGAAATAGAAATCCTTCGCACTCCAACTCTATAGTATTTCCTCAAATGAGTATGAAATTGCTGAGAATTCATCGGCAATCAAAATTAAAATGAGCTACAGAAAAAAAAGATGATGAACTGACCTGAAAATGCGATTGGTGGCAGATACAGATCGCCATCGAGAGAATCCCTTCTTAAAAAGAGGAATCGTAAATAGGTGCCGTCGATTCTTCCATATTTTCCTTTTCTCAAAACAGAAATCCCTAATTGGACTGCTGCTAAAGCCATAGCAGCCTCTCCTTTCCATGCATTTGCACGCCATTCCCATCGATCTCTCTCCCGATCGAAGAGAGAGAAAGAGAAAAAGAAATCAGATAAACATAATTTCTTCAAAAATAAATACTAACGCAACAATTTTTCATAGCCATGTTTTTTAATCAGGTTTATTTCAGTGCGAAAATGGCGAAAGTGCCACTGGATACTCGGTATAGGATGGTAATTTACACCCATGTGGCCATGTCCGTAGGTATTATCCGATTTTATGTTTTATATATATAAAAGATATACGTGTATATATATATGAAATTTAATCCGTGACAACCGGTTGCCTTGGGTACTATTTAAACATCTAAACTTGTAATCGTTGATCACTATAATGGATGACGTGGATTGATTTTGATAAAGTTGCTGCAGCTACAGCCTATAGCGACAATCACCAAATGTTAAATCAAATGTAATTCTCCGAATAAATTGCTCCTTGCCGCCGACGACTGTAGCGGGGTAATGCATGATATTCTTAACATGCTATTATTCATTTGTAGGTTAATTGTGTATTATTCTACCATTATTATTATATTTTTAATTACTGCTATTATGCATATGTTTAAAATATAAAATATTATTTTCAAATACACAATTATTTTAAAATATATAATATAAAATATTATGCATATGTTTAATATTATCGGACATAATATTTAAATATTATTTTAAAAATTATGAATATTTTATCAGAAATAATATTAAAATATTTTTTCCGATAAAATATTTTTTTTGATAATATTAAACATATTATTTCCGATAAAATATTATTAAAATATTATTTTTGATAATATTAAACATATTATTTCCAATAAAATATTCGTAATTTTTAAAATAATATTAAAATATTATGCCCGATAATATTAAACATATGCATAATATTTTATATTATGTATTTTAAAATAATATTTTATATTTTAAACATATGCATAATAGCAGTAATTAAAAATATAATAATAGTGGTAGAATAATACACAATTAACCTACAAATGAATAATAGCATGTTAAGAATATCATGCATTACCCTGCCGCTACAGTCGTTGGCGGCAAGGAGCAATTTATCCGGAGAGTTACATTTGATTTAAGGGGGGCATATATGTAGTTTCAAACAATTATTTGACATTTGGTGACTGTCGCTACAGGCTGTAGCGGGAGAGACTTTATCAAAATCAATCCACGCCATCCATTATAGTGATCTCTTGGTTGTTTAAATAGTGCCCAAGGCAACTGGTTGCCACAAATTAAATCCCTATATATATATATATATATATATATATATATGTTATTGTTAACGCCAACATTCGTCTACGCATCCAATCACTAATAACGCATCCAATCTTGCACAAAAAATGAAGTCACACGAATAAACTTGACGGCTTGGGCCGTTATAGGATAGCTCCGGTGCGAGAATAAGTACAGGCTGGATATAAGTTAATAATGGAGGTTTAAAGCTTTAGGGAGTGTTTGTTTAGAGCTGAATGGAGATGAATGGTTGAATGACTGAATCGGTCAGTCATTCAGTGCGTTTGTTTTGAATAAAAATCGTCTGAATGGTTGAATCAATTAGATTTTTGGGCTGAATGACCAAGTGATTTTTTTTAGCTGAATGACTGTTGAATGAAATATTTTATATTTAATTTTTTTTACAATATTAACTATTATATTAAGTAATATTAAATAAATTTACAATAATTTTGAAATTTTTCAAAGGGGTAAAATAATAATAATTTATTATTCAGATGTTTCAGACATGTCAATTATCAAATAAATTTTTTTATTCAGTATTCAAAATTATGCTCCATTCAGCTCATTCAGATTACTTAAATATTCATACTTATTTTATTTAGTTTTATCAAACACCTCCTTAGTGCTGAAAGTATTGGGATACCTGAAAATTATGGTGTAACCTTGTATTTATAGTGATTACACCTCCTACTCCATGTTCGTCCCCGTATTAGAATAGAATTCCTTATTATGGTGACACCATAATAGGATAAAAGTGAATTTCCTTAAAAGATAGGAAGTCGAACACAATCCTGACCCTTTTCTTAGGAGTTGGAAATAAAATACATTTAGGAATCCTAGATTCCTTAAAGTTCTCTCACTACCCAAACAGATTCTTACTGAAGAGACTTCCTCTAAGTGGATTGATGAGTGGGTTTTATACCCATGAATTGAGTGCGTTTGAGCTTAATCTTTTGGTAGTTTTTAAGTGTTTGTGTCTATTCATGCGTGTTTTACTTTGTTTTGTAAGAATTGGGACAAAAGTTACTTTGATCGACATTTGGGGTTGCTAGATTCGCATTTTCGGCTTGTCATTTACATAGCAGCCATTTCAGGGCCAATTTCGGCATTTCTCCAGCCCGTATTTTGAAAAACTCAAAGCATTAAAGTTGTAGATCTACGTCTCCTCTTTCTGGAACATCTTGAATCATCAAAATCGGAGTTCGAACGAAAAAGTTATGGGCATTTTCCCAAAGGACGCCAGAGCAGAAAATTCCCGAAAAGAGCCCAGCGTTGGGGCGCCCATTTCTAGTACATGTACAGTGCCCAGAGTCAGAAGATCAACGTCGTGAGCATTGTCGGGGCGCTGGGGTCGGGCCATATCAAGTTTGGACGCGTTTTTGGGCGAATTTTGATAATTTTTTGACTCTAAATTGGATTGGGTTTCCTCCTAAGCTAGGGATTTGACTTGTAACATATAAATACATGATGGGAGGCATAGATATACATTATTAGATGGGAGATTAGATTAGAGATACACTCCATTAGATTTAGGAATTCATTCATAAACCTTAGTTCTTAATTAGCCATTGGAGATTGAAACAACTTGAAGAACACTGAAGATTTAAAGAGGGAGCGGAAGAGGAGTCTCAAGACTGCTGACAATAGATTCTATTCTATTCTCTAATCTTACTTTTATCTTTTAATGTCTATTCAGTTGTGGATTCTTGATTTTAATTCAATGATTATTTTAAGACCCCAACTTTTATGAATAAAGATTTAATTTTCTTTATATATTATTTCGAAATAGTAAGGTGTTGATTTGATAAATGTGAAAAGTTATGGGTGAAATGTGCTAATATTTCAAAATAAGCAAGTGGTTATAAAATATTCATTGTTGTCGGGGAATATTTGTTTGGTCGTGGAATATTCTTGTTATCGGGGAATATTCGTATGACGGCGCAGCTATTTGTGGGCCCCACAACGGAATAACTGTCGGATATAGAAAGCGACAGAAATAACCTTTTTATAAATAACAGTAAAACTGTTACGGTTAAACTGTTGAAATATCCGGTGATAAAAATACAGTAATAAGCGTTGTGCACAGTAGCACACAGTATTGCACAGTATTTTGAATTATTGGTTCTTACGTAAGAAGTCACTTACTCAATAATTGTTACAGTAATTACTGTTCAATATTTCATATGATTGATTTAATAATTGCTACCGTTGATATTTTGTATTATTGATTCAATGATTGTCACTGCACAGTATTTTACATTATCAAATCAATAATTCATATTATTTGAATAATATTATTAGATAGCATTATTGACAATGTCTAAGGAAGTTCTGTCTAGGAGGGGTTATTTAATTGCGCGCCAGTAAGAAAAAATCCTTATCGGAAGGCCCCCTCTTTCCTGGGAACGACCTGGTTGTCAATATTGTAGTTCTGTAATATTATTTATGAATAATTAATTATTGATTTATATGATAAGAAAATATTTATTTTGTGGATATAAAAGAAGGAATTAGTGCTGATGTGTTTTTATCAGTATTTTGGTGTGAAAAATCATTCGTTTGTAGATTTCGGCTATTTTTGGTTGGGAATTTGGAAAAACTTCCTTCTACAAAGTTGTAGAGAATTAAATTTCATATAAAAAGAACATAGAATTCGTATTTTTCTGATAAAGGGCTATTTATTATGAATTATTGAAGTTGCGAAAATAAATATTTCTTTTATTAAAAACATGGGTGGGCCCCACTTTTGTTTTTTGGTGGAAAAATTCTGAATTCTAAGCTGATGTGTGTTGGAATGTCAGAAGGTTGAAGCCACCGGTAGCAGGTAAGTCAGCTTTGGTATTCTGACATTTTTCTATAAATAGGGTGCTTAGGTTAGAATTGAAAATCACACCAGAATCAGAAGTTTTCTCTCTATAATATCGAGCGTATTTTTGTGAGTATTTAGATAATTTGAGTGTTGCTATTCAGTACAAGTTTTCTTCAGTATTATATCCGATATTCCAGCCATAAGTACTATTCTTTTGAGGTAAGGGATGTTATTTTCTTTCGTAAATGATGTTATTCTTTTCAATATCATTATACCAAAATATTGTCATGGATTTTATTATGAAATTCTTACTTTTTTCGTCGGAGTTACTATTCACGTATACGGCACTATTCACGTATACGACACTATTCACGAAAAAATTAAATTTTCTTCTATACCAAGTTGCTTGTTAAGGTTCCTATCTTTGATTGGATCCAAGTTTTGAGCTCTATTCTTGAATTTTGATCCACAAAGTATTATTATAGAGTATTTTTAAACTTGGATAAACTAAAATGCGAATCCTTAATCTTTGTCCTTTATCTCACTGGATTCGTTATTTATATTATTTTTCATCATCCTCAGTCCTAAATGGTGATATAACTGAATATCTTTGGCTTGTAGAGCAAAGATGAGTGATTACCTGATGAATATTTTTGGCCGTAGTGCAAAGATGAACAGGTGTTGAGATGAACATGACTAACTGATGATACAAATGAATATCTTTGGCTGTAGTGCAAAGATGAATATTTGATTCGAGATGTATATTGATTGATGTTACAGGGATAAAATATTGATGATGGATTTTTAAATCATAGAAGATAGTAGACTTCATTCTCTACTTAATTCTTCTAATGAATTGTTATTTTCGCTGCGAATATTGATCTAAAACTTGTTGTCAATAATATTTTATCTGAATTGTTGAAGACTAACGATAATTTATTCCCCAATATCTTAGTCATATTATTCTTTACTGGGCTAGTTGAGCTCACCCTTTTCATCTATTGTCCTCTTCAGGAAATGAGAATGTCGCAGGAACTAGTCGGGGGACAGAGTGATGGTCCGAGTTAGAGAAGTAGTAGTCCTCACTATTTCTAATAAATAGTGTGATAATAATTGTAATGAGGACTTAGTTTGAATGTTAATATTTTTTACATATTTGCATTGACACTCACAGTTGTGTGGTCGTATTTTGCACGACCGTGTGATATAAAAGATTGTATTTGAATTCTGTACCATGTATTTGGCGACTCAGAATGGGTTGGGTTTGACTGGACCTATTCTGGGGGCGTCACAATTATGAACTAAATTCTTGTTTAAGATTACAACGGATCTTATTGGATAACTTATTTTAGAATGCTTCTCTATTAATTACTGTGATCCATTCTATGGATTGTCTATTACGCTTGTGTTTAATTATTTAATTGTCTACCAAACAATTACCATAATAATCTATATGAATTCGGGAGATGAAATATAGATTCAGATCTGATAATAATAGCATGTGATTGTGTTTTCTGCATGGTGATAGAATTCATGATTTGTGTTTAGAATAGAGGTATACTTTACGCCACATGTAATCTGATAGAGAACTTGTACTTTAAATCCTTTTTAATTGTAATTCACATAGAAATATAGTGAATTAGTTAATTAGGGTGTTTGATTCAATTCTATCAACTGTGGATTTGGATTAATATGTTTGTGATGCATCTGAAAGTGGATATAAATACTAATAAGTTCTTGACTAACAATCAAGAATAGTGAGCATAATTAATAAGAAGTGTTTTAATATAAGTGAAGCAATAAGTGAAGTTGTGATCTTAAATCTCCATAACCTGATTTTCAACTAGTGGTAGTAGTAGTAGTTTAATTATATATTTTAATTCACAACATTAAATCGATTGTTTAAATAAAATTAGTTTGGTTAAGAACTAGTACTTGGTGATTTTTATTAAATAATTCCTTGTGGGAACAATATTCTACTTACACTTTATTACTTGTTGACCGTGTATACTTGCACGAATATATTGATTGTGAAATCGAGCAACAAGTTTTTGGCGTCGTTGCCGGGGAATTAATTTAATAATTTTTTCCTATATTAATTTAATCAAGTTAGTTTTAATTTTAACGTTTTATAAATTTTTATTTTATTTAATTCTCTTTCTATTTTTCTTTTTTTTCAGGTACCGTGGTTGAATTTAATTATCAATGGCCGTATACAAGAATGACACAGCCAAGGGGAGAGGAGATTGATGGACTCAATACACTTTCTGCATTATCAGCACAGATAGAGACACTTTCGAGAAGGTTGGACGCTTTTGCAGCACAACGTCGTCAAAAGTGTGACGGTTACTTGTGATTATTGTGCTGGAAATCATCCGAGTCATCAATGCGCCATTAGTTTCAAGTCGGTACAGTATGGCAGTGTCGACCTCAATAATTATGCCTATCCCAATCACTATCATCAGGATTGGGGGTATCACTCAGATTTTTCATGGAGCCATATTCATCAAGATCAATTCTATGCTCCAATTCCAACCTACCCTCCGGAGTTCTCATGTTCACCTCCACTACAACAGGAAGAAAATTCAAATTTGGAGGAAATTTTGTCCAAGTTCATAGCTTCAAGTGAGGAGATGGGGATTAGTCAGGAGATATCGAGTCAGAATTTGGCGAACCAGATGGAACAGTTACTCACTGCATCGAACATTTATCCTCAATACACTTGGCCCTATGACATAAATTTCGAGACTGATGGAAAGCCCGAACCAAATCTGCAATTGGATGTGCCAAAGGAAAGAAAGGAGACAGTTGGGGACCACAAAAAGGAGGTCGACGAAGATCCAACTTTGAGTTCCAACGAAGATGAGCCGATTTTGATAGTGCCCCATGTGCCTTCTCCGCCAAAGTTCAAGGATCCGAGCAGTTTTGCAAAACCGTGCCCAATTGGTAGTCATGTCATCAGAAAAGCTTTTTGTGATATGAGAGCTGGTAAAATTGTGGAGCCATGGTGGGATGAGAAGGGAAAGATAGAAGAAGATCCCATTGTGTTTGAAAAGCTTCAACGTCACAATCTAATCACAGACACAATGGGGAAAGCACCTAGTTGTTTGCCGTACTTAATGAGAATCCTATCTAAAAAGAGCACGCTAGGTGACTTAGATTCAATGGCCATTAATAATGGGAACCTCCCAAAAGAGACATTGATACTAATGGATGGAGGGTTCCTCAATTTTTGAAGTGTGGTGCCCACTTTGATCCATGTGCCTAGCCTATTCTCCAAACTTAGTGGACAAGAAGGAAGATTCCTAAATTTTCAGGAAAGTCATCTGCTTTTCTTTTTCCTATTTCAGCCATTGAGGACAATGTCTAGTTTAAGTTTGGGGGCATTTTAGTGTCGTGATGTATATAGTTAGTTATTTGTATGGTAGTTATTTGTATATTCATATCTGTTGTATTAGAACGTGTGCACGTAGTATAGATGCATTTGCATGAATTTGTGTGATGAGTTGGTTTGGTCTTGGCCTGTCCAATGATGAGATTGGTAGTTCACGATTTTGAACATAATTGATAATTAATGCTTAACTTTAAATTGAGTCATGATAGTAATCTACATTTGTTAGAAGCTTGTGTAACTGGTTAGCACGTAGATTTGCTTATTTTAACTTATTTGGATCAAAGGAGTTCATAAATATCTTCTAGGGGAGAATTTAAGTTCAACTGCTAATGACATCTGTGAATTATAATATGAAAGGCTAAAAGGAGTTAATTAAACAAGTTTAGGGGAATCCATGAAAATATATATATAAAACAAAGAAAGAAAATAAATTAAAAAAACATTTAAAAATGGTGGCTTAGTTCAACTATGTGGCCTTTGTTAGTCGAATAAGTACGCCCTTAGGAGTGTCTTTACACTTAGCGCCCTAAAGTCATCTGGTTTGAGAGTCGTTGGTTGAAAGTTCGCTGAAAGGGTAACTCTGAAAAGCCTAAGAGGGTTGAGCATTGCACAAGTCAGAGCAAAAATATAATAAACACTTAACTTGTTTAATTTCGTGGCCTTTGTTAATTGAGTTATTAGATCCGTAGGGGTGTCTCAAAACCTAATGCCCTAAAATCAACTGGTTTGGGAGTCATTGGTCGAAAGCTTGCTACATGAGTAACATTGAAAAGCCTAAAAGAATTAGACATTGCACAGTCGAGGTTGCCTAGCGTGATAGTAAAAATAAAATCTCATGGACCCTTGAGTTTGATCAGCATGTGAATTTGGCCTATATTGTTGTGTTTATAGAAATAGTTACTTTGAATGGTGAATTCTATCTCGCAAGAAGTAAAATATGAAATTCCAGTTTGATCTATAGTTGGTTGAAACTAGTAACGGATCACACACGCACTACATAGGTAATGATGGATTTAGATTGTCGGATTGATTCCATTTATTGGTTTGCATTGATGGGATGCTCTGTTTGAATTTATTGATGATATCTCTGAAGCATGTTGTTGAAACTCATACTGCTTTGTTGCCAGATTCATAGGATTGTAGAGTATAGTTTACATGTGCATCATGTTTGGTTTTGTTATGCATATCATTGGTTGTTTTGATTGAGGACAAGCAAATATTTAAGTTTGGGGGTATTTGATGAGTGAATTTTATACCCCATGAATTGAGTGCGTTTGAGCTTAATCTTTTGGTAGTTTTTAAGTGTTTGTGTCTATTCATGCGTGTTTTACTTTGTTTGCTAGATTCGTATTTTCGCCTTGCCATTTACATAGCATCCACTTCAGGGCCAATTTACGCATTTCTCCAGCCTGTATTTCAAAAAACTCAAAGAAAAAAAAGTTTTAGATCTACGTCTCCTCTTTCTAGAACATCTTGAATCATTGAAATCGGAGTTCGTACGAAGAAGTTATGACCATTTTTCCAAAGGACGTCAGAGCAGAAAATTTCTAAAAAGAGCCCAGCGTCGGGGCGCCCATTTCTATTACATTTGCAGTACCGGGGCGCCCAGAGTCAGAAGATCTACGCCGTGAGCAGCGCCGGGGCGTTGGGGTCGGGCCAGATCAAGTTTGGACGCGTTTTTGGGTGAATTTTGATACTTTTTTGACTCCAAATTGGATTGAGTTTCCTCCTAAACTAGGGATTTGACTTGTAACTTATAAATAAATGATGAGAGGCATAAATATACATTATTAGATGGGAGATTAGATTAGAGATACACTCCATTATATTTAGGAATTCATTCATAAACCCTTGCTCTTAATTAGCCATTGGAGATTGAAGCAACATGAAGAACACTGAAGATTCAAAGCAGGACAGAAGAGGAGTCTCAAGACTTCTGACAACAGATTCTATTCTCTTCTCTAATCTTACTTTTATCTTTTAATGTCTATTCAGTTGTGGATTCTTAATTTTAATTCAATGATTATGAACTAAATTCTTGTTTAAAATTGCAACGGATCTTATTGAATAGCTTATTTTAGAATGCTTCTTTGTTAATTACTGTGATCTATTTTATGGATTGTCTATTAAGATTGTGTTTAATTGTGTAGCTAACAATTACCATGATAATCCATATAAATTTGGGAGATGAAATATAGATTCATATCTGATCATAATAGCATGTGATTGTATTTTCTGCATGGTGATGGAATTCATGATTTGCATTTAGGATAGGGATATACTTTATGCCGCATGTAATCTGATAGGGAACTTGTGCTTTAAATTCTTTTTAATTGTAATTCACATAGGAATATAAAGAATTAGTTAATTAGGGTGTTTGATTCAATTCTATCAACTGTGAATTTGGATTAATATGTTTGTGATGCATCAGAAGGTGGTTATAAATACTAATAAGTTCTTGACTAATAATCCAGAATAGTGAGAATAATTAATAAGAAGTGTTTTAATATAAGTGAAACAATAAGTGAAGTTGTGATCTTAAATCTCCATAACCTGATTTTCAACTAGTGGTAATAGTAGTAGTTTAATTATATATTTTAATTCATAACATTAAATCGATTGTTTAAATAAAATTAGTTTGGTTAAGAACTAGTACTTGGTTATTTTTATTAAATAATTCCTCGTGGGAATGATACTCTACTTACACTTTATTATTTGTTGACCGTGTATACTTGCACGCATATATTGATTGTGAAATCGACCAACATGTTTTTGGCGCCGTTGCTGGGGAATTAATTTAATATTTTTTCCAATATTAATTTTAATCAAGTTAGTTTTAATTTAAACGTTTTTTAAAATTTTATTTTATTTAATTCTTTTTATATTTTTCTTTCTTTTTAGGTACCATGGCTGAATTTAATTATCAATGGTCGTATACAAGAATGACACAGCCAAAAGGAGCAAAGATTGATGGACTCAATACATTTTCTACATTGTCAGTACAGATAAAGACACTTTCGAGGAGGTTGGACGCTTTTGCAGTATAACGTCGTCAAAGTGTGGCGGTTACTTGTGATTATTGTGCTAAAAATCACCCGAGTCATCAATGCGCCATTAGTTTCGGGTCGATACAGTATGGCGGTGACTACCTCAACAATTATGTCTATCCTAATCACTATCATCAGGATTGGGGGTATCACCCGAATTTTTCATGGAGCCATACTCATCAAGATCAATTTTATGCTCCAAGTCCAACATACCCATTGGAGTTCTCATATTCACCTCCACTACAATAGGAAGAAAATTCAAATTTGGAGGAAATTCTGTCCAAGTTCATAGCTTCAAGTGAGGAGAGGGGGATTAGTCAGGAGATATCGAGTCAGAATTTGGCGAACCAGATGTTACAATTACTCACAACCTCAAACATTTGTCCTCAATACACTTGGCCCTATGACATGGATTCCGAGACTGATGGAGATCCTGAACCAAATTTGCAACCGGATGTGCCATAGGAAAGAAATGAGACAATTGTGGACCACAAAAAGGGGGTCGACGAAGATCTAACTTTGAGTTCCAACGAAGATGAGCCGATTTTGATAGTGCCCCATGTGCCTTCTCCACTAAAGTTCAAAGATCCGGGCTGTTTTGCAAAACCTTGCCCAATTGGTAGTCATGTCATCGGAAAAGCTTTTTGTGATATGAGAGCTAGTAAAATTATGGAGCCATAGTGGGATGAGAAGGGAAAGATAGAAGAAGATCCCATTGTGTTTGAAAAGCTTCAACGTCACAATCTGATCACAATCATAATGGGGAAAGCACCTAGTTGTTTGTCGTACTTAATGGGAATCCTATTGTTGGTTCATTTATGTAACGACAATTAACGCGCAAGTTTACGCGGTCAACAAGTAATAAAGTGTAAGTATAGATATCGTTCTCACGAGGAATTAATAGATAAACAGTCGCCAAACCACTAGCACGCAATCATTTCAGTCTTATTTAAACGAGCGGTAAAGAGATGAAATTTAAACTAAGTTAACTAGACAAGGAATTAAGCTTAAACTAATTAATCCTAGGGCAAAATCAGATAGTGAAGGCATGAGATTCCAATTTTCCCTAATGATTCATCTAAATCATTTCACTTCTAATTAGGTCAAATTAATCGTTAAGTGTGCTAGCCGAGAACACGAAAATGAGAGAAGGTCATCTCTCGATGCACCTAATCCATATCACGTGCAATCCACAGATGATAGAACGCACGTGAACACCCACATTATCTAAACCCCTATATGTCTATGGTGTTTACAAATAAATAGGGTTTAAGGTCAAGCCCTCTATTGACTACAAGCGACGCTTCGGTATATGTCTATCCTAAGCACAAATCATACGTCCCACGCCATGTGAACGTACAATCGCCCGCTACTACGATTAGATCTAAACCCACACTTCGTCTTTCAATCCTATGTTGGATATTACAGTAATTGGTCATGACTCAATTAAGCAATGAAAGCATAAATCGCAGTAGATAATCACGTAGCAATCAATAAGAACCAACATGGAAGAGAAATCAACATAGACTACTCACTAAGTTCCATTGGAACCTCAAAGTATACTTTAAGTCATATACAACTCAAACATACCATCCACATGTTGAATAAGCATCATAAGAACACAATTATGAATCAAAGAGAAAATAAGGGTAAGAAATGCAAATCTGATTCTTCTTGATCAAAATACGAATCCTTGATGCTCTTCAAATGTTTCAACCATCAAGTCTAATAAAACCCTAGAATATTAACTACTATAAACTAGTCTAATCTCTACTCCTAATCTATATACATAAATGAAAAGAAAAGGAAAGAGATGAGCAAGCTAGGGCTAATCCCTTCAGGGCCAGCTATAATGTGTAGCCAAAATGCCCTTATATGCCTTCACAGCCGAGTTTGCCTTCCAGCACCAACAAAATTCGATCAGCATGCTTTAAGTAAAAGTCAACTGGCAAGCTGGACCGGCGCAGCTGCGTAGGCAATGGTCAGGGAGCCGGCGCAGCTGCGCAGGCTTCAGGTTCTGGAATTCTGCAGCTTTGCTGGTGCATTGTTCCTGCTGCCCTATTCTGACTCCCTCCTTGATCCTTGCTGCTCATGGCTTCTGTCAATCCCCCATGCCCATTGCTTCTTTAAGCGTTGCCCCTTTTCATGCTTTTTGTTCCCGTTTTAGCATTCTTTTATCCGTTTCAGCTCAAAATGCACCCGAAGAGTTCCAAATACAGAAATCTGCAAAAGAAGGTAAAAATGGATGAAAAGCTACGATAACACATGAGATTAAACAACAATCGAAGTGAGTTGATATCTAAATAAGTGGTTAGAAAACCACTTATCAAATACCCTCAAACTTAAACGTTGCTTGCCCTCAAGTGACACAAAAAAAACAAAACACAGATGCAACTCAAATAACTAGAATGCATGCAACCTACACTAGCATGAAAGTGAATTCAGGTCTCTGTCAGAATAGATATTCAAGTGCACTGCCTCAGAAAAACCACAGCCAGTCAAACAGATAAGCAACCCAAAACAAGATCAAAAGTATAACTTTGCAAATCCAAATCTGTCAGCACTAATGCAATGTGCGTTGTGTGCCTAGCAACCATTAAACATGCTTTGAACAAATAAATCACATACCATGCTACTTAGGGGGAAAAACCAGTTTTAATTCAAGAAAAATAGTAAATCAGATAATTTCTAACTATGACTATGTATTACTTAAGTTAAGAGTCACATGGGGTTTTCATTAAGCTTTTATTACTCACGAGGGCGTATTCGCACTTTCCCGTGTACACAATCAACTGTGCAATACCTAGTCCTCTTAGGCTTTTCAATGATAGCCGTGTAGCGAGCTTTCGACCAACGACTCCCAGACCAGACGGCCTTAGGGCGCTGGGTGTAGAGACACCCCTAGGGCTTACTTGCTCGAATATCAAAGGCCACAGAACTCGACGTAGCCAAAGTGTTTATTCTATTTTTTTCTTTTTCTTAATCTTTTCTTTTGTTTTCTTTTTCTTTTTCTTAGGGGAGTGCGTCTTACGCTCCATCTCCCCACATATCATGCATGCCCCCTGTTTCCCCCAAACTTAAGCTTTTAACAATCTTAGTTATTCTCATATGATCACCGACTCTTTTATTAAAATACAAATTTCCCACCAGAAGATAAGTATGTGAACATTTCAACTAAACATATCATGATGGTTACTTTATCGTGCTAAATGGCTACACAGCATCTGACAGATAAAGATTTACATATATGATCTTAAAATCAAGCTTAAGTCTCAAATCGGATTGAAAATTAAGAAATTTTAGCTTTCATCATAGGCCAACTTATTAACAAACCAACTTCAACCTGGATTCATGCAGTATGTCATGCAACATGTCCTAACACAGCTAACTAAAATAAAACAAATTTTTTTAAAAA
The DNA here is from genome assembly GCA_020205555.1 of Panax stipuleanatus. NCBI lineage: Eukaryota > Viridiplantae > Streptophyta > Magnoliopsida > Apiales > Araliaceae > Panax > Panax stipuleanatus. Next base: position 11,674,284 of record CM035122.1, read on the forward strand.
ATTTGACGATTTTTAACTAAATACGAACTACATGCACTAAATGAACTAAACAAAATGCAATATGATATGAATTAAACTACATGCAAATAAACCCCCTAATACCCCCAAACTTAAAGTGTTCAATGTCCACATTGAAGGTAAAAGGGTAAAAAAGGAACTCCCCTACTCAGATTCGTCGTCCGCCTCCTCATCAATCTGCTCTGGTGGTGTGTCTGGAGGAGGGTACTGACTGCCGGTGCCAAATGTTGGAAACTCTGCATGTATGCCCAACTGCCCGAATGTATGAGATAAAGCCTGGGAGAAACCGGATGTATAGGTCTAGAAGTCTGTGTACGTGGTATCCATCCGTCTCCTCAGCTGTCGAATCTCCCTCTGCTGCATAGCATACTGTGCGGGAGTCGGCCCTGCCACCTGTTGAGCCTGCTTTGGCTCATCTTCTTCGTCTTCTTCATCGTCCTCATCCTCATCAGAATTATCACCTCGCACAAACCCCAGTCCTCGGGGATGAGACTTTGCCCCCTGCCAGATGGTGTACTGCTGGATGGTTATATGGTCTATATCGCGCATCGGGCGCAACAGCTCTTCTATCCCAGACCGCTCCGGCAGCCAAACATAAGCGTGTAATCACCGAGGCATGTGGAATCCCTCCTGAGGTGCTCCCCCTCATAAACCTCAGCATGGACTGATTCAGAATGTGTCCAATGTCAATCCATCTATTCTTGATGATGCCGTAGAGTAGGGTAGCTCGCTCAGTGGTGACCTCGGCATGATGGCTCGAAGGAAGAATGCTCGCACAAATGAAGCTGTACCAAGCCTTGGCGTATCGACTCAGGGCAGTCTGAGGGAAACCTATCTTTCAAGTCGTGCTTGAGTATGTTGTCCATTTGGTGCCCGGTTTGCACAATTCCTTTATCAGTCTGTCCAAGTTAGTCTCATGACGCTGAGACTCGGCCCAATTTGTTGGGCCAGAAGGAATAGTGTCCAGCTTGAAAATTTCATTTATGGCCTGCTTGGTGTACGATACCTGCTTCCCCCTTACATAACATATCCCATTCTGCGCCTCGTGTGCATTGGCATAAAACTCCTTCACAAGTGGAATAGAAGCTGGCAGCGGTGTGGTCGCAACAAGCGCCCAGCCATGATCAATAATCTCCCTCTTCATAAGCCCATCGTCTTTGCCCGACTTTAATCCCCTCTCCTTCACACAGTTCTTTCTGTCCAAAACATTGAAGTAGTAACGCTGAGCAGTCAAGTCCACAAATCTAAAGGCGTCAAGAGCCTCATGGGAACTACCCTCGCCATGCTCTATGCTCGGAGGGGGAGACGGGGGTGATGGAGTTCGAATTCGCTTAGGCATGTTGAAAGTGAAATGCAATAAGCAACTAAATGAATGCAAACCCAGTGATGATCAAACACTGGGAATACACCCTATCTGCTTTTGGTTTCGATGCTCTGTAAAATTATCCCAACCTTTGTCAAAATTTCTGCCCCTAATTTTGCCAAGAAGGATGCCCCCAATTGCCAAAAATTGCTCTGTTTCAAACTGTCAAAAACCTGCCCTCAACTCTCTGTCAAACTTGTATCAAATGCAACTCTCCAATGGAACCCAAAAATCTACCTCTTTTACTATCAAATTCGGTGAAGTGTGCCTCAAATTCAGTCAAAAGTGCCCCCCGATTTCTCACTGAACTTGTATCAAACACTTGGGGTGCAGGCTTAATGAATTGAGCCCTTGAATCCACAGATTGCAAAGACTGGAGAAGGTTAGCAGGGGCCTTGAGAGATGGAGAATGAGAGGAATAGGGTTTCTGTAGGAGGGAATCGAGTTATGCAGGTTGCCAAGTGAGGGAAAGAGGTTTCGGTTTTAGGGAGAGAGTCAGAAAGAACTGCCGAGTTTTCAAGTAGGGAAATGAAATAAAGAAGTGGGCAGGCTTTGTTTTAAAACAAAAAATTTTTTGGCAAGACGATAATGGCGCAGCTGCGCAAAGGACATGAGGAAAAGGGGCGCAGCTGCGCAGGGTATAAAATCCGGATTCTTGTCTGGAAATCAAGGCGGCCACGCGGCTGGTTGGCTAGGCTTGGCGCGGGCGCGCCAAGTTTCAGGAAACTCCGTGACTGGTCTGGAGTGTAGCTTCTCAATTGTAGTGGATCAAAAGGCTTTGCTACCAAATACATAGACCTAGAAGGTATGCAAAAAGTGTTTAAGTCACTTAATTACAACAAACAATTATTATTACTATTAACTAATAACTATTAAGAGAATTACATAAAGGGAGAAAATTAAATAATAAAGACGATAATCATAGGCATATCAAATCCCAAAAATGTCAATATGTGCACATAAGCCACAATCTCATTTTCAAAAATATGATCAGAACAGTTTTAAGTCCCAAAAATATATATGCAACATGTACGTGCAACAAAAATATGTCCATTAACCGTTTGAATCCCAAAAAATTTCTTTACATTCGTATACGAAATGTGTCAGCGCATCATACTATATTCAATAAGCATTTCATGTCCCAAAAATTATACGCGTCACTGTCTAAGTCCACAAATGTAGGCATTGTACCTTGTACAACCAAAATGTGGAAATATTTACAACTAAGAACTATACTACTGAGAATTAAACATGGGGAGGGAAATGTGATAGAAAGCATGTAATGGAGAATTAAACAGGTAGGGAGAGAGAGAAATGATGGGGTGCCTCCCATCTAGAGCTTGATTTATAGTCCTCTAGCTCGACTGTGTCTGACCACTGCTATCCGACTCCCCGATGATATTGGAGAACCCCTCCATCCATCAGAATTGCTATATGCTTTTGGAGGCTTCCCAATAGAGGAGGACTCGAAATTAAACAACCTAGCACATGATATGAACAAGAATTCCCCGTACGGAAGGTAGGGGAGCTAGGCAATGGTTCCGTTGTGTATGTGAAATGATCGGGGTATGGAGGCATAGAACACACAACGGACTCTTCTTCTATTCTCTTTTCTTCTGACCACCATGGTGTCAAGACTGCGGAATCTCTCGTGTCATCGAGATCCGTCTCTATAATGTGGCTACCAAGGGGGCAAGGATGTGCAAACTTGACTGGAGTCTCAAACTTCGGCGGAGGAGGCTCCTGGGGTATTATCACTGTTGGTTCATACTCCACATCCCTAATTGGCTCCTCTATTTCCATTACTTTCGGCTCGTCCAGTTGCAATTGCACTCCGGATTTTCTATCAGTTTCTGCACCCATGTCATAGCACCAAGTATCCTGGGGATCATTACTCACAGCTTCAGTTATCTGAGGCATTGGACTTTGAATATCTTGAGCGGCTCCTTCCTCAATCACCTCCTCATTCCTTAAAGCTGTGCTAATTTGCTCCACCCAAATATGAAGGTCCTCAATTGATTGTTCTTGCTCAACCAAGGTCTCCAGTGTTGATGCTATGGAATTCCCCCACATAATTTCCAATCCTTCCTTTTCTGTTTCAGCCACGGGCTCCATGTAATGAGTCTCATTTGTTGGGGTATTGTTGATTAGGGCCATCTGATTCTGAAAATTCTGGTTTGATAGCTCTTGGCTCCTAATAATCTCCTATTGGTTCGCTAAGGCTCTATACATGAAGTCCATTGCTGACTGTTCTTCTTGTAAACACGGGGATTGATAAGTGGGTTCTGGTGCAAAATTTAGACTTGGCTCGCATTGTTCTTGATAGCTCACAGTATGGGTCTGCCCTTGCTCATCCTCTATCATCAAGGCCCTACTAATTTGCTCTGCCCAGTTCTGGATATTCTTGACTGGCTTTTGTTGCTCAATCAAGATGTCCTTCAATGATATGTCACCTCCTTCCTCCAAGCTTGCATTTTCTGTGTCACCCTCAAAATTATGTTGAGGCTCGTAAACTGGAGTCTGGAAGGTGCATTCTAAGGCGTATGCGGGATTTGGATCCCAGTGTTGGTCTTAATAGTAGTTTACTGAAGGGTCTGGGTGATACCCCCAATCTTGCTGATAGTCGGGATAAGGTTCACTGTAGGAGTACTCACCCCCATACTGCTCCTGTCCATAACTGATAGGTTCCTGATGGCTCATGTAGCTCCCAGCACCATACTCATGAGAAATAACTGGCTCTCGACTCTGTTGGGCTGTAACAATATCCAGCTTCCTCGAGGGCTCCTCTAGTTGTGCTGAAAGTGTTGCGATTGGGTCGACGCCATCATTGCATGCTTCCCTTGGCTGCTCTTGCCTTGTACCATTCCATGGATAGAAATTTAAGTCCATTGTACCTAAGAAGAGAATAAATGAAGAGAATTAAACAAAAATAAAAATAAAATGTTTAAAGTAAGACTAATTTGATTTAAACTAATGTTGGCAAACAGTTATCTAATTAATTCTCTGGCAACGGCGCCAAAAACTTGTTGGTTCATTTATGTAACGACAATTAACGCGCAAGTATAAGCGGTCAACAAGTAATAAAGTGTAAGTACAGATATCGTTTCCACGAGGAATTAATAGATAAATAGTCGCCAAACCACTAGCACGCAATCATTTCAGTCTTATTTAAACGAGCGGTAAAGAGATGAAATTTAAACTAAGTTAACTAGACAAGGAATTAAACTTAAACTAATTAATCCTAGGGCAAATCAGATAGTGAAGGCATGAGATTCCAATTTCCCCTAATGATTCATCTAAATCGTTTCACTTCCAATTAGGTCAAATTAATCGTTTAGTGTGCTAGCCGAGAACACGAAAGTGAAAGAAGGTCATCTCTCGATGCACCTAATCCATATCACGTGCAATCCACAGATGATAGAACGCACGTGAACACCCACATTATCTAAACCCCTATATGTCTATGGTGTTTACAAATAAATAGGGTTTAAGGTCAAGCCCTCTATTGACTACAAGCGGCGCTTCGGTATATGTCTATCCTAAGCGCAAATCATACGTCCCACGCCATGTGAACGTACAATCGCCCGCTACTACGATTAAATCTAAACCCACACTTCGTCTTTCAATCCTATGTTGGTTATTACAGTAATAGGTCATGACTCAATTAAACAATGAAAGCATAAATCGCAGTAGATAATCACGTAGCAATCAATAAGAACCAACATGGAAGAGAAATCAACATAGACTACTCACTAAGTTCTATTGGAACCTCAAAGTATACTTTAAGTCATAGACAACTCAAACATACCATCCACATGTTGAATAAGCATCATAAGAACACAATTATGAATCAAAGAGAAAATAAGGGTAAGAAATGCAAATCTGATTCTTCTTGATCAAAATACGAATCCTTGATGCTCTTCAAATGTTTCAACCATCAAGTCTAATAAAACCCTAGAATATTAACTACTATAAATTAGTCTAATCTCTACTCTTAATCTATACACAGAAATGAAAAGAAAAGGAAAGAGATGAGCAAGCTAGGGCTAATCACTTCAGGGCCAGCTATAATGTGTAGCCAAAATGCCCTTATATGCCTTCACAGCCGAGTCTGCCTTCCAGCACCAACAAAATTCGATCAGCATGCTTTAAGTAAAAGTCAACTGGCAAGCTGGACCGGCGCAGCTGCGCAGGCAATGGTCAGGGAGCCGGCGTAGCTGCGCAGGCTTCAGGTTCTGGAATTCTGCAGCTTTGCTGGTGCATTGTTCCTGCTGCCCTATTCTGACTCCCTCCTTGATCCTTGCTGTTCATGGCTTCTGTCAATCCCCCATGCCCATTGCTTCTTTAAGCGTTGCCCCTTTTCATGCTCTTTGTTCCCATTTTAGCATTCTATTATCCGTTTCAGCTCAAAATGCACCCGAAGAGTTCCAAATACATAAATATGCAAAAGAAGGTAAAAATGGATGAAAAGCTACGATAACACATGAGATTAAACAACAATCAAAGTGAGTTGATATCTAAATAAGTGGTTAGAAAACCACTTATCACCTATCTAAAAAGAGCACGCTAGGTAGATTCAATGACAATTAATAATGGGAACCTCCCAAAGAGACATTGCTACTAATGAATGGAGGGTTCCTCAATTTTCGAAGGGGAATTGGCTAAAAAGTTGATGAAGTTAGGCTGAGACTATAAAACAAGCGCTTATTAGGAGGCAACCCAAGTTTAATATTTAGTTTTTGAATTTGCATTTATTTAGGATGTAATAAAATTGTTTATATCGTGATTTTACAGGTTATACAAGTCAAAGTCAAGTGTGGTGCCCACTTTGATCCATGTGCCTAGACTATTCTCCAAAATTAACGGACAAGGAGGAAGATTGCTATATTTTCAGGGAAGTCTTCTACTTTACTTTTTCCTATTTCAGCCATTGAGGACAATATCTAGTTTAAGTTTGGGGGCATTTTCGTGTTGTGCTGTATATTGTTAGTTATTTGCATGGTAGTTATTTGCATATTCATATCTGTTGCATTAGAATGCGTGCACATAGTATAAATGCATTTACATGAATCTGTGTGATGAGTTAGTTTGGTCTTAGCTTGGCCAATGATGAGATTGGTAGTTCACGATTAAATTGAACATAATTGATAATTGGTGCTTAACTTTAAATTGAGTCATGATGGTAATCTATGTTTGTTAGAAGCTTGTGTAACTGGTTAGCACGTAGATTTGCTTATTTTAACTGATTTGGATCAAAGGAGTTCATAAATATCTTTTGGGGGGAGAATTTAAATTCAACTACTAATGACATCTGTGAATTATAATATGAAAGGCTAAAATGGGGAAATCCATGGAAATATATATAATAATAATGATAAATAAATAAATAAAAACATTTAAAAATGTTGGCTTAGTTCAACTCTATGGTCTTTGTTACTCGAATAAGTACGCTCTTAGGAGTGTCTATACTCTTAGCGCCCTAAAGTCATCTGGTTTGAGAGTCGTTGGTTGAAAGTTCGCTGAAAGGGTAACTCTGAAAAGCCTAAGAGGGTTGAGCATTGAACAAGTCAGAGCAAAAATATAATAAACACTTGACTTGTTTAATTTCGTGACCTTTGTTAATTGAGTTATTAGATCTGTAGGGGTGTCTCAACACCTAATGCCCTAAAATCAACTGGTTTGGGAGTCATTGGTCGAAAGCTTGCTACATGGGTAACATTGAAAAGCCTAAAAGAATTAGACATTGCACAGTCGAGGTTGCCTAACGTGATAGTAGAAATAAAATCTCATGGACCCTTGAGTTTGATCAACATGTGAATTTGGCCTATATTGTTGTGTTTATAGAAATAGTTGCTTTGAATGGTGAATTCTGTCTCGTAAGAAGTAAAATATGTAATTCCAGTTTGATCTGTAGTTGGTTGAAACTAGTAATGGATCACACACGCACTACATAGGCAATGATGGATTTAGATTGCCGGATTGATTCCATTTATTGGTTTGCATTGATGGGATGCTCTGTTTGAATTTATTGATGATATCTTTGAGGCATGTTGTTGAAACTCATACTGCTTTGTTGCCAGATTCATAGGATTGTAGAGTATAGTTTACATGTGCATCATGTTTGGTTTTGTTATGCATAGCATTGGTTTGTTTTGATTGAGGACAAGCAAAGCTTTAAGTTTGGAGGTATTTGATGAGTGGATTTTATATCCATGAATTGAGTGCGTTTGAGCTTAATATTTTGGTAGTTTTTAAGTTTTTGTGTCTATTCATGCGTGTTTTACTTTGTTTTGTTGGAATTGGGACAAAAGTTACTTGGATCGACGTTTGGGGTTGCTAGATTCGCATTTTCGGCTTGCCATTTACATAGCAGCCATTTCAGGGCCAATTTTGGCATTTCTCCAGCCCATATTTCGAAAAACTCAAAGACTAAAAGTTGTAGATCTACGTATCCTCTTTCTGGAACATCTTGAATCATCAAAATCAGAGTTCGGACGAAGAAGTTATGGCCATTTTCCCAATGTACGTCAGAGTAGAAAATTTCCAAAAAGAGCCCAACGCTAAGGCAACCATTTCTAGTACATTTGCAGCGCCAGGGCGTCCAGAGTCAGAAGATCAACGCCGTGAGTAGCGTTGGGGCGTTAGGGTCGGGCCAGATATAGTTTGGAAGCGTTTTTGGGCAAATTTTGATACTTTTTTTACTCCAAATTGGATTGGGTTTTCTCTTAAGCTGGGGATTTGACTTGTTACCTATAAATACATGATGGGAGGCGTAGAGATACATTATTAGATGGGATATTAGATTAGAGATACACTCCATTAGATTTAGGGATTCATTCATAAACCCTAGTTCTTAATTTGCCATTAAAGATTGAAGCAACTTGAAGAACACTGAAGATTCAAAGAAGGAGCGGAAGAGGAGTCTCAAGACTGCTGACAATAGATTATATTCTCTTCTCTAATCTTACTTTTATCTTTTAATGTTTATTCAGTTGTGGATTCTTGATTTTAATTCAATGATTATGAACTAAATTCTTGTTTAAGATTGCAACGGATCTTATTGGATAACTTATTTTAGAATGCTTCTCTGTTAATTACTATGATCTATTTTATGGATTGTCTATTACGATTGTGTTTAATTGTTTAATTGTCTATCTAACAATTATCATAATAATCTATATGAATTCCGGAGATGAAATATAGATTCAGATCTGATCATAATAACATGTGATTGTGTTTTCTGCATGATGATGGAATTCATGATTTGTGTTTAGGATAGAGATATACTTTACGCTGCATGTAATCTGATAGAGAACTTGTGCTTTAAATTCTTTTTAATTGTAATTCACATAGAAATATAGTGAATTAGTTAATTAGGGTGTTTAATTAAATATTATCAACTGTGGATTTGGATTAATATGTTTGTGATGCATCAGAAGGTGGTTATAAATACTAATAAGTTCTTGACTAACAATCCAGAATAGTGAGCATAATTAATAAGAAGTGTTTTAATATAAGTGAAGCAATAAGTGAAGTAGTGCTTAAATCTTCATAACCTGATTTTCAACTAGTGGTAGTAGTAGTAGTTTAATTATATATTTTAATTCACAACATTAAATCAAATTTTTAAATAAAATTAGTTTGGTTAAGAACTAGTTTTTGGTGATTTTTATATAATGATTCCTCGTGGGAACAATATTCTATTTATACTTTATTACTTGTTGATTGTGTATACTTGCACGTATATATTGATTGTGAAATCGACCAACATGGATTATGACCCACCGAATCATCTGGGCTCAAATAAACATGCCCCAACATTGTTCCCTAATCTTTTATTATAATGAGACATTTAATAAAAGGGTCAAGATATCAAAACTCAATAATTGAATATTAAATGAGAAATTACGGAGCCCGAGGCCAAACACATTAGTTACGTGCCCCGCACGTATTATCGGGTCCCACCATTATCACAATCATTACTCCAGTCCACTTATTACGTCGTATTTAGGAAACCGTGTGAAGACAAAAAAGTCACCCACTTTAAAATCCTCTTTCCCCAAAATTAACCGTCACATTTCAGATCTAGAATTTCAAAAGCTTCGTACTCTGTAACCTTTTTTCATCGCTGTTCTTCTTTATTTTCCAGCAAAACTTCCACAGATCTCCTACACCTTAATCAACAATGGTTGCCACAAACATGCCTGTCGCCTCTGACCCAACTACCTCCGGAACAGTCGTCACTTCCACAGTAAGTAGCCCCATCACCTCTGCCCTTATTTTAACCAACTCCACTACCATAACTCCCACCTCTATTGCCACCAGTGACCTCGTACCCATTGACCTTCCACATCTAACCAACACCGTCACCGACCCCACAACAGAAACAACCACCCCGTCTTCATCAATCACCTTCTCCACTTCTTGCCCTTGCTGAGCTCATTGAACTGAGAATCCGAAACCACTATTCATCAGAGAAAACCTACACCCACATAAACACCCGATACCATCCATTCAACTGCTTAATATATTAAATAATTAAAAAGATTGCATCAGAGTTCGCTATCCCAGGTACGAAGACCTTTAAATACTTTATTACTCGATAGATAATGTATTACCACATAACAAAACTATTACTATTACAGATAACGTCTTTTAATTACTAATTTAGCTTCCCTTTTCCTTTGTCCTTGCTGGACCTTTCGATATGTCCTGTTTAGCTGAAAACATTTAATTTCAAAGAAAAAAATGAGCATTCATTTGCTCAGCAAGTAATAACAGACAATAATCAATATTTGAAACGAATAAATATTTTCTTTGAGATATACTTCTACAACGAATCGATAGTTGTGAAGTAATTGAAACAGTTCTGATCACAATAGTAAATCACTTACATTTTTGAAACGATGTAGTGACTATAGATGTTGAGCGGTCAAAAGTCCATGAACTTTATTTTCAAATTTTCGATAAGGTTTGAACATAAGTTCATCTGCAACCCGGCATACTTACATGCACGGTGGTTGATCAACCCGTTATGCCCTATGTTGATCAACACTACATGTGGGAATGACATTTGCGTTCATCATATTTCCTTTGGCACATAAAAATTTCCCAAATAAGGGATGTTCATTCTCAAACTTGAGTCCAAACTAAAACAATTCAGTTGGACAACTCTACCTAATATCAATAATATTCCAAAACTTGCAAATGAGAAGTAAAGAAATATTTTACTTAAGCCGGACCAAATGACATAAGTTTACTTATTAACATATTTCATGAACAACAGAACTTTAAAATTATGCGTTTATAGCAAACTGGATTATATTTATACAACTGATAAAATAGTTGCATAAATTCTATATCAATACATACGAATATTCATGAGAGAATTATCAAACGAATATACTAGTTATACATTAAGGACTAATGTACAAGGATATGACATTTGCAATAATCCATGTTACTTGCAAAATATGAAAATATTGCACAAGGTTTGACATATTTGCTCAAAGATAAATGAGTTCAAAATACTTGCTTATAGAGCTGCAAACGATCCGAACCGAACCGAACATTCTCGAACTCGAACCGAACTAGAGCACTTATAGTCGAACTCGAACAGGTTCGAGTAGCTCTGTCGAACCAGAAGCTTTGTGCGAGTTCGATCGATTGATGTTCGCGAACATGTTCGAGTTCGCGAACATGATCGTGTTCGCGAACAAGATCGAGTTCGCGAACATGTTCGAGTTCGCGAACATGATCGAGTTCGCGAACATGATCGAGTTGTTCGCGAACATAATTGAACAAATCAAGTTCGCGAACATTTACTAATTAATGCACTGAACTGAGAAAACTAAGAACTCAGAAGAAAATTAAAAATAGATAAATAAATACCAAAACTATCTTCTCTAACTCTAAGTAATTCAATCAAAAATTAAACCAAATATTATAATCATCATTTATCCCAAAAATGATTACTGAAAAGTTAGAAGTTAGAATTTAAAATTAGAACTTAAAAGTTAACAACTAATATTAGTTTGGTTATTTTATATTAGTTTTATTATTTTAACTTATTTAGGAATAAGATATAAATATAATATATATATATATATATATATATCATATTATCATATCTATATAATAAAACAGAACCCATTTTGAATCTTTCATTTGACAAAACACAAGGACGGTTCGGATTCGTTTTAATTGATTTGGGCGGGAAAACACAAGAACGGTTCAGATTCATTCTAATTTTAATAAAAAAAAACAATAACAACAATAACAATAACAATAACAATAACAATAATAATAATAATAATAGTAATAGTTATAGTAATAATTATAACAATAATAATAATAATAATAATAATCATAATAACAATAACAATAATAATAATAATAATAATACTAATAATAATAATAATAATAATAATAATAGTAATAGTTATAATAACAATAATAATAATATAATAATAATAATAATACTAATTGTTAACGCCAAGTTTTGCCGGCGCGTCCAATCACCGAATCTACACGCTCAAACCTGCACAATAACACGTCACCAACGAAGCTTGACGGCTGGGGCCGCCGGGTGATAGCTCCGGTGTGAGAATAAGTATATGCTGGTTACAAGGTTAACAATGGAGGCAGTAGTGTATAGTGCTCAAGTGAATATTACCTGTTACCATTAGGTCAAGCCTTGTATTTATAGTCATTCTCACCGCCTCTAGAGTCCATGTCCCAGTCAAGTTAGGACTCCTAAACATGGCAGTTACCATTGTTTGGGTCCAACGCAATCTCCTTTTAAAGTACAAGTTGGTGGTCATCCATCCACTTGCCTTATAAGAATTAGTATGGAGATAGGATTAGGGTTAAGACCCTTAATCCTTTAGACTCCTTATTGCTCCGGGCTCCATCCGAGAAATAACCTTCGGTACAGGCCTTACAAAGTGGTCTGAACCCCATCCCGAAGGGCTCGGTAGTCCGATCCCGATCATTACCTAATCGGTCTAGACTCCGACCCGAAGGGCTTGGTAATCCGATCCTGATCATCATTATGTTGGTCTGGGCCCCGGTCTCGTGGGACTAAGATGCCCGATCCGGATAATACAAGCTGGGTCTGGGTTCTGGCCCAAAGAGCTCAAATACCCGATCCCGAACTCTGCTACCCCAATCCTGACTTCGGCCCATTGGGCCCGGTAAGCTCCCCTCGGCCCAGGCCTTTTGTCCATGTAGGGGTCGGTGGATTATACCCGATCATTGCCCCCCAGTCTCTCATTATAACAAGTCTTTAATGGGATATTTAATGAGAGATTTGAAGAGATGCCTAGGTAATCCAACCGACCTAATTAATACAGTACACGATACACAAGAAATGAACGGCCCAACTTCATTATTAGCCGCCTGTTGAGATTCGTGCAGCATCAGTATAAATACCTCCTCACCCCACGACAGTCACTTTTTACGAACTCTCTTTCTCTGAGCTCATTTCAAAAGACTTTCTGGTGTGCACGTTTGCCTACGCTCTGATTTCTCTTACTCCAATCAGGCTTTTTACCACCTCAAATCGCCTCATTTCCACCGACTTTCTGTTCTGATGGCTGATTCCGGCATCCTTCCCACTGTTTCTACCACCGACTTGACCCCCCCACTGAAGTCACTCCTACTTCTGCTGAAATGGCCGCCACCGTCACCATCGCCAGTACTGACTTGGTGCCGGTTGATTTGCCGGAGGTTCTTGTTGGTGACACCGCTGTTGGTACCGAGGCTGGGATTCGGGCTACCTACCGATCTGAGGTGGACTTCTCCTATATCAACACCAAATCCACCATCACTCCTACCCAACTTTCTGACGCTCGGGAACTTTTCAACATTCCCCAAGAGTACAATCTTCGGGTGCCAAGACCCGATGAGAGGATGTTCTGGCGCCCCGAAGGCAAGTGGGTGGCCGTCCCGACATACGCTCTGAGGTATGGGGTCCGCTTCCCACTTCATGAGTTTATTGTGTCCTTTCTCTGCTTTGTGGGGATCGGGTTCGCACAGCTTGTGCCGAACTCGTATATCCACTTAGTAAGCTTCATCGCCATCTGTCAAGAACTAGGGGTTCCCCCCAGTCTTGATTTTTTCTTCGTACTATTTTCGGTCGGCAAGTCCAAGGAGCCTGGCTTTCGTAAGTTGAACCGGATTTCCGGCCGAGCTACGTTCGCAAAAACCCCCTCTAGCAACAAGGGGTGGCACAACCAGTGGATGTTCGTCAAGGGGACCGATCTGCAGTTACTTCCGAACTGGTCGTCTCCCGATGACACCATTGTGAAAGTAACGACCTTTCCAACTGCCCGAAGAGATGAATTCCGAACCTTCTACCAGAAGGTGAAAAATACTATGTGGAGTCTGGACACTCTGGCCAATGAGGTCTGGTTGTACAAGCATGGATGAAAGCTTTCACTCTCGATCTCGCTTGTCTTTTTCTTCCCTTCTGTCTTGTTTTGTCCTAATGTCTGACGTGTAATTTCCTTTTGTAGTGACCATCTTCAAGCCGAAGGGCATCGATGAGTCTATCTCCCCTCTCCCCGTTCGTTCAGGCCTGATCCACCTACCGCTTGGGGACGGTGTCACCGAAGGGGAGACAATGCCAATCTCTGAGCTCTCCGTGGATTCCTCTCCTGCTCCTCCGAAGGATGTCACGCAGATGTCTCAGGCTGAGAAGGTGGCTTTGCTGAAAAAGGGAAAGAAGAGGGATCTGACGAAGGCCCCCCCCCAAGCCATCTTCTCAGAAGCGGAAGGTGTCGGAGTCGTCTCCTCCACCAACTTGTGAAGTGAAAGTCCTTGTGGATCCCGAGGAGACAGAAGACGAAGCTGTCGAACCTCGCCCTAAGCGATTGAAGCCGAAGTTGGTGGATGAGCCTGATCCCCAGGTCATCCCGATTACTACGCCTGAAGCTGAGGTCGATCCCTCTCCCAAGGCCGGTCCGTCCTCTGCGTCCGGCTCTTCCAAGGGTTCTCCTCCAACAAGCTTTTGGCCTAAGAGCCCCTCTGAAGCATTCCCCTTTGATGCCTTGGATCATTTCAAACTTCCCGGGGATGATGCTCGGTTCAAGGGGCATTCTACCGAGGGCCTCTTGGTCTCATATATTAAGGCCCAGTGTCAGGTAAATCCGAAGGCTTTAGACTCTGTGTTCTTTGAATATCTGCCTGTCCATTATTGACCTGTTTCTTTTTCCCCGATGTAGGCTAACGCTATTCTGGCCCGAGCTATCCCCCCGGTCGTTAAGGCTACCCGGAAGGAGATTCAGCTTCGGGCCGATGTGGAGCTACTCGAGGCCGATATTCGGGGTTTATCGGCTGATTTGGCTAAGGAGAAGGAAAGTCATGCCAATACCCGAAATAAGGTGACGTTCACCGAACGTCAAGCCAACGAACAGCAGAGGCTCCATCATAATCTGCAGAAGGAGTTCGTTGCCCTTGACAGTTATAATAAACAGCTCCTCGAGGAGAGGACCCTTCTGAAAGAGAAGGACCTGGATCAGCAGAACGCCCTTCTGATCCTCCAGAGTCAAATTTCCGAAATGCACGCCCAACAAATGGTGTTGATGAGGGAGAATTCGTCTCTGGAGTCAGATCGTGCCGAAGCCATACAGCGAGCTGTTCAACAATACCGAGAGTCTCCTGAACTCCGTGAAATGGTCATGGCCCAGTTTGCTGAAGGCTATGACGCTCATCGGAAGAGTGCTCGGGGTAAGATGGATACCGCTGGTTTGGATGCTGCTGTTCTCGATTCTTCCGAAGGAGAGTCTGATTCCGGAGAGGATGCTGATGGCGAGGCTCCGGATCCATAGTTTAGGATTTCACATGTAATTTTTTTTTGTCTATTTCTTTTGTAACTTTGCCCGATCGGATCTGCGTATAACTTTGTCCGATCAGTTCAAGTTGTTTTCTAACTATTCTGATCGGATCTGTTTATCGCCAGTCCGAGGGGTTTTGTAAACTTTTAGAATTTGAATGAAGATCAAAAAATTTTGCGAAGAGAGAAATCTACTTTATTTTATTAATGTATAAAGCAGCTTACATAAGCGAAAGTAAATTACATGACTTTTACTGATAATATTTTCTAAGTCTTCCGGCATGCCATGTATTTTTTACCTCTGTACCATCTAACGCCCGAAGCCGATAAGTTCCCGGCTTCGGCACCTCAGTTACTTCATAAGGTCCTTCCCAGTTCGGCATTAACTTGCCCGTGTTGTGGGGGGTTGATGCCTCTGCTTCCCGAAGAACCAGGTCCCCGACCCCAAACCTCCTTTGCTTCACAGTCTGATTGTAATGTCGGGCCGTTCTCTTCTGGTATATTGCTAGTCTTATCGATGCTGAATCCCGAACCTCATCCAATAGATCTAAATTCAATCGTAAACCATCATCATTGTATAATTCCTGGTACTGACTGATTCGAAGTGTTGGTGATCCGATCTCGACGGGTATCAGTGCATCGGTTCCATAGGCTAGTCTGAACGGTGAGTCCCCTGTTGTGGTTCTCGGGGTAGTCCGATACGCCCATAGGACGCTGAGCAGCTCTTCGGGCCATCTTCCCTTTAATTCATCCAACCTTCTTTTAATTCCTGTGAGCAGGATCCTGTTGGTGACTTCTACCTGTCCATTGGATTGGGGGTGGGCCACTGAAGTCTTTCTGTGTTGGATGCCTAACTCTTTTAGGAAAATTTTGAATTTGGACCCCACAAATTGTCTGCCATTATCCGAGACCAAGACCATCGGAATGCCGAACCGGTAAACAACATACTCCTTAAAGAACTTGAGGCATTCTTGTTCGGTAATCTTATGTAATGGTTTGGCTTCCACCCACTTTGTCATGTAGTCGATTGCAACGATTACGAAAGTGACCTGCCCTTTGGCCTTTGGTAATGGTCCCAAGATATCAATCCCCCACATAGCAAATGGAATAGGGGATAAGACCGAACATAACTCTTCGGGAGGTCTATGTGGGATAGAACTATATAACTGACACTTTGGACATTTTCTGACGTAATCCTTTGCTTCTTGAAAGATGGTCGGCCAATAGTATCCCTGCCTCATGATTTTGTAAGCCAATGACTTGGCCCCCATGTGATCCCCATAGATTCCTTCATGTACTTCCCTCAGTGTATACTCAGCCTCCGAAGGCGTCAGACACTTCAGTAAAGGAGAGGTGAATGCCCTACGGTACAGATCCCCATCAATAAGAACGAAGTTAGAACTTCTGTGTTTGATTTTTCTAGCGTACAAACGATCCAAAAGCAGAATCCCCTCGGCCAGGTAAGTAATGTAAGGCGTAAGCCAACAGTCGAGCCGATCCAGGGTCAGTACTTCTGTCCTTTGAATACTAGGTTTGTCTAATACTTCCAAGTATACTGATCCGGTGAAAGAACTTGCTTCGGTTGTGGCTAGTTTGGCTAGGGAATCTGCTACTGTATTGTCTGTCCGATTGATCCCCAGACAGCTGTACGACTCGAAGTATGAGAGTTCGTCCTTTACCTTCGCCAGGTATTTTGCCATTCGGGCCCCTCGGGTCTCATACTCTCCCGATATCTGCTTAACCACCAGCTGGGAATCACTGTACACCACTATCTTTTTCACCTCCAGGCATTGGGCTAATCTAAGTCCGGCCAAAATGGCTTCGTACTCGGCCTCGTTGTTGGTGGCCTTGAATCGAAACCTAATGGCCTGTTGTACCTGGAACCCTTCGGGACTAGTCAGAATGACCCCCGCTCCACTGATGTCCGAGGTAGATGACCCGTCCACGTAGATGGTCCAGACAGTTTGTATTGATCGAGCTTCGGTGACCGAAACCACATCTGGTTCGCTGAAAGAACACTCCACGACAAAATCCGCTAAGGCCTGTCCCTTAATTGCCGTCCGGGGATGGTATTCTAAGGCGAATCGAGTTAGTTCCATTGCCCATGCGGCTAGCCTTCCCGAGACTTCAGGCCTGTGCAGTACTTTTTTCAAAGGTTGATCTGTGTAGACTATTATAAGTCGACCCTGGAAATAGTACCGAAGCTTCCGGCTTGCGATGATCAGAGCGTAGGCAAACTTCTCCAGGTTAGGGTATCTAGTTTCTGCATCTCGAAGGACGTGGCTGACATAGTATACCGGGAACTGCTTTCCTGCTCTTTCCCGCACCAGTGCTGCCCCCACCGCCATCGAGCTTGCGGCTAGGTATAGATATAGTGGCTCCGAGGGGATCGGTTTCATCAGCAAAGGTGCCGAGGATAAGTATTGCTTGATCTCCTGGAAGGCGTCTTCGCACTCGGAGGTCCACTGGAAACTCTTCTCATTTTTTGGCCCCTTTAGAGTGTCGAAAAATGGCAAACACCTTTCGGCTGATTTCGATACGAACCTTCTAAGAGCCGCTATCCGACTTGTCAGCCTCTGCACATCTTTGTAAGACTTTGGGGATTTCATATCTAGTATCGCTTGGATCTTCTCCGGGTTTGCCTCGATACCCCTTTTGCTAACTAGATAACCCAGGAACTTCCCTGATCCTAATCCGAAAGTACATTTTGTTGGGTTCAGGCGAAGCTTGTATTTCCGAACCGTTTTAAAGCAGTTTTCCAGGTCCTCCAGATGATCTCAAACTGACACGCTTTTTACAATCATATCGTCTACGTAGACCTCCATGCTTCGGCCTAGCTGCTTTGTAAACACATAGTTCATCATTCGCTGATAAGTGGCCCCTGCGTTCAGCAGTCCAATGGTCATCTTCCGATATGCATAAATGGCCCGATGCGTGATGAAGCTTGTCTTCGGGATGTCTTCTTTAGCCATTGAGATTTGATGATATCCCGAAAAAGCATCCATGAAGCTCAGCATGCCGTACCTTGAAGTGGCATCAATCAATTGATAAATGTTGGGCAAAGGGTAGAAATCTTTCGGGCACGCCTTGTTAAGGTCTGTGTAATCGATGCAGATTCTCCATTTCCCATTCTGTTTCTGAACAAGCACCACGTTTGCCAGCCACTCCGGATAATCAATTTTGAAGATAAACCCTGCCTCCAGTAATTTAGCGACCTCTGCATCGATAATTTTCTGCCTCTCCGGGGCGAAAATTCTTCTCTTTTGTATGATCGGTCTCTTATTGGGATCTACTTCCAGTCGGTGTAGCGCTACTGATTTGTCCACCCCGGGCATATCACTGGGTACCTAAGCAAAGATATCCGCGTACGCCCGAAGCAGATCAATCAACCCGGTCCAGAAGGGTTCTGTCAATCCTGAACCGATCTTTATCATTTTTTCCTCGTTCCCCAAGATCAGTTGTATATCCTCTGTTTCTTCGGCTGGTAATGCAAGTGGCTCTGTACTACCTTCTGTAAAGGGTTCTATCTCAATAGCCATCGTCTGCTTCTACTTGCTTACCCCGGTTCCTGATGAGATCAAAGTATTCCAATAACACCTACGAGCGATATCTAGGTCGCCTTTTACCTCTCCGATTCCGTTCGGTGTGGGGAACTTGATCTTGAAATGAGGTATGGAGGTGACTGCTTGTAAAGCTGCTAGGGTCGGTCTTCCCAATATGGCGTTGTAAGCCGAATCTACCTGAACAACGAAGAATCTGACCATAATCTCCAGTTGTTGGGGAGCTGTGCCAAACTTAACCGGCAATTCGATGGTGCCCGACACATGCACCGGGTCGCCACTGAATCCGTACAATGGCCCTTCCCCTCCCAGTTCCATCTTCTTTCCCTCTAGGTCCATCCTCTAATAAGCATGTGTATACAGTATGTCGACCGAGGATCCGTTGTCCACCATCATCCTTCTCATGTCCACTGGTCCGACCTGAGCCGTTATCACCAATGCCCCATCATGCGACTCTATGGGATTCGAAGGGTAGTCTTCATCTGAGAAGGAAATAACTGCCCCCGGGAAAACCCTTTCCTTTTTTGCCGAGGACCCTGCAACCGATAAGACAGCGTCTAGATGTTCACTTCTTTTTCGTCCTGTCACGCGCCCTACCGAACCTCCGGATATAACATCAATCACCCCCCGAGCGGGCTGGTTCTGATTCGGCTGGGTTTCTCGGGCCTGAGTCTTGTCTTCTTCTATTGGTTGAGTCCTGGCATTTTCCCGGCCGACCACATACTGAACCAACGTCCCATTCTGAATGTTTTTCTCGATGAGATCCCCCAGATCAAGGCATTCCTCTGTCGTATGGCCCACATTCTGATGGTAATTGCAGTACCTATTTTTGCTGCGCTTCCCCGGTTTCGGCCTCGTCCTGCAGGGCTCATAGAAGGGTTTGTCCTTGATGTCTTCCAATATTCTTGCACGGTCGGTGTTGAGGGGAGTGAATACCCTATTGATACTTCTGCCCGGGAAGGGTGGTCGGCCATTGCCCGATCCCCCACCGGTATAATTTTTTTTCCCTTGATTATCTGATCTCCCCTGATTGTTGTCCGATCGTTGGTTGTTCGGCTTGTCTCTGTCCCTAGACTTATCGTGTGAAGGTGGCTTGAAATTTCCCATGGCCTCTTCAATGGCAATGAACCCTTCGGCCCGATGAAAGGCTTCAGTCAAGTCCGAGGGTGGGTTGATCACCAGGTCTTTCATCAATTTCTTTGACCTCCCCATATCCAAACCCGTTGTGAAGAAACCCAAAGCCTGTGGTGAATTCAATTCTGCCACCGATCCCACAGCTTCCCGAAACCTTTTGACGTAGGTGCCAAGAGTCTCGTCCGATCGTTGTTTCACTTGCATGAGGGAAGCTGTGATCTTTCCCCTTCTCCTGTTGCTTCCAAACCTAGCGTGGAATTTTTCCCGAAGGTCATTCCAAGAGGTAACCGTTCCTGGTGCCAAAGTTCCCATCCACTCTCTGGCACTCTTCTTCAAGGTGGTGGCAAACATATGACACTTCGCTGCGTCCGAATGCCCATAATATGTCATCAACCTATCATATCCATCCGAATGGTCATACGGGTCTCCCATTCCATCGTATGTCTCCATTGGGGGCATTTTCTTCTTTGGGTCAGCAGTGACTTGATTAATCTCGGGCGAGAAAGGCGAACTGTGGCAGCTCGAGGGTGTTCCCACTTGATTTTTCACGGCCAGAAGCTTCTCCAACTCAGCGACTCGTCGAGCGAGGGGGTCGGTATCTTCCTTACGGGAGGAAGGTCTGCGCCTGTCCTCCTCATATTCGGGAGATCCGATTTTCGCCCTTTGTCCCGATCGGTCTAGGCGTTCAGATCTTCGTTCGGGGGAACGACACCTTCTTTGGCTCCTCCTTTCTCGAGAATGGCTTCTGTATCGGCTTCTGTTCCTTCCTGTCTCATATTGTCGTGGAGATCTAGATCGGCTTCGATGTCTGCGCTTCTTCGAAGAAGCCTCCTGTTCTCCAGCCACCTTAGCCATCTGGAACTCCAATTCTTCTTGCTGGAGACGCAAGGCCAGCATGGCGTCTTTGTTCTGTTGTATTTTGGTCAACAGAATAAACTGACGCTGGTCTTTGCTGGTCTCCACCCGATCCTCCTCCCGTCGTTCATAGGCCTGAGACTGGTTGTCTCCCACGTGGGTGTGCTGAGGAATCGGGGTATGTTGACTGGGGATGAACAACTGTCTTCGTGCAGACTGGGCCTGCACCGAATTGCCTTCCTGGTTGCTGGGTCCCAATCTATCTTTAACCGATGCCCTCAATAGGGTCTTCGGGTGGGTCCTGGCCCTTTCCGGATTTGAGGCTTCCCCGTCCTTACTGGCCATGTCCTTTCTACTGGAAAGGTACAAACGTGATTGATTAGAACACTAAAAGCCCTCCTTCTAGCGCCAATGTTAACGCCAAGTTTTGCCGGCGCGTCCAATCACCGAATCCATGTGCTCAAACCTGCACAATAACACGTCACCAACGAAGCTTGACGGCTGGGGCCGCCGGGTGATAGCTCCGGTGTGAGAATAAGTACAGGCTGGTTACAAGGTTAACAATGGAGGCAGTAGTGTATAGTGCTCAAGTGAATATTACCTGTTACCATTAGGTCAAGCCTTGTATTTATAGTCATTCTCACCGCCTCTAGAGTCCATGTCCCAGTCAAGTTAGGACTCCTAAACATGGCAGTTACCATTGTTTGGGTCCAACGCAATCTCCTTTTAAAGTACAAGTTGGTGGTCATCCATCCACTTGCCTTATAAGAATTAGTATGGAGATAGGATTAGGGTTAAGACCCTTAATCCTTTAGACTCCTTATTGCTCCGGGCTCCATCCGAGAAATAACCTTCGGTACAGGCCTTACAAAGTGGTCTGAACCCCATCCCGAAGGGCTCGGTAGTCCGATCCCGATCATTACCTAATCGGTCTAGACTCCGACCCGAAGGGCTTGGTAATCCGATCCTGATCATCATTATGTTGGTCTGGGCCCCGGTCTCGTGGGACTAAGATGCCCGATCCGGATAATACAAGTTGGGTCTGGGTTCTGGCCCAAAGAGCTCAAATACCCGATCCCGAACTCTGCTACCCCAATCCTGACTTCGGCCCATTGGGCTCGGTAAGCTCCCCTCGGCCCAGGCCTTCTGTCCATGTAGGGGTCGGTGGATTATACCCGATCACTAATAACAACAACAACAACAACAACAACAACAACAACAATAATAATAATAATAATAATAATAATAATAATAATAATAATAGCAATAATAATAATTATTATAGTACTAATAATTATTATTATTATTATTATTATAGTACTAATAATAATAATAATACTAATAATAACAACAACAACAATAACAACAATAATAATTATTATTGTGGTGGTGTGACCAATTATGATAATTATAATCTATTAAATTATTAGGGATGTAAATTGTAATAATCCAACAATCATTGTTAAAATTCTTAGGAAAATATTAAAATTATTTTCATTAAAATTTAGAGGTGAAAAAGTACACATTATTATTTATTAATTATTTAATAAAAATATTTAATTATAATCAATTATTAAAAACACAAAAAGAAGTTTAAGTAATAAAAAAAAATTACTACAAATTTAACCATTATTGATAAGACAAAAATTAGAATTTAATATGAAATATCCAAAACCAATTATTTATATGTAGAATTTTAGAAACAATTTAAAATTTTAAAGTGAACATATATATAAGAAATCGAACACCTCGAACCTATATCGAACTCGAACAATCGAACCGAACTCGAACAATCGAGCCGAACTCGAACAATCGAGCCGAACCCGAACTCGAACTTATCGAGTCGAATCGAACTCGAACCGTTCGCGAACACAAGCGAACCGAATCACATGGTTCGCGAACATGTTCGATCGAGCAAACGAACCGAGCACCTTGTGCGAACTCGACTCGATTAAATGATCAACTCGAACTCGAACCGAACTCGAACCGAACCGAACCGGTTCGCGAACGGTTCGGTTCGTTTGCAGCTCTACTTGCTTAAAAGTAAACAAAATTAGGATACTTGCACAATGAAAAAGTAATGCACAAAGTTTGGATACTTGCAATAATAGAGATAGTTTGCATACAAACATTGAATTGTACAAGTTAGGAAACTTGCACAAGCATTCAAATATAAATTACTTGCTCAAACGTAAACAAGTTAGGGATACTTGCCTTGGTCGTAGTTTTAACAATTACAACTTATCTTTATTTTCATGAATATCCTACACAGATTGAATTCATATTTACACATATATCAGCTTTGTACACTTAATGTATACATATATCAATGAAGTATACATATTTATATACTTCAATTACAAAACAAAGTCATAGTTTATTTGATTATCTCATAGGTATATATAGAATATCTATATATCCTATGTACATATATGGCCACGATTATATATTATATTTATATACATATTTATCCATGTATCCCAATATGTCTTTAAATAAACTCTTGATTCCGCTTTTCATAACTCTTAGCTTTGTATTTTGAAAATCATTCCATTTCAAATCTTTTTGAAACCTTTATTTGATACAACAGTTTTAGATTCAAAATATTTCAAAAAAAAAAAACGGCTTTTGAAATATATAACTATGATGTCTTTTAGTTTATACATTATTCATAACCCATTTCATAAAAAATTCGTATTCTATACGCAAATTTGAGGTTATCTAACATGTATAGATATATATTAGACAATTACATAAGCCACGTTCGTTATTTCATATTAACTAATTACCTTTATTTTCGTTTTGAAAATCTTTCATATCCGTTTAAGATATTTTAAATCTTTTACTTATTATCACCATGTTACTGCGCAAATGCTTTGACACGGCTTTTAGAACACTAATATGTTATATTTGTGGTTACAAACCACTTACAATTCATTTCATGGACAACATACATCTATATTCATAACTCGAGTTTATACGGCGTACTCATAGTCTATATTTCGTATTTAAACGAATTCATAAATTATATAGCTTTTATACGACTTAATGTCTTTGCGTTATTCCATATATTAAACTTAAGGTTTCACGTTGCAGTTATAGTTTCTTTTTTCGTTTTAAACGAATTTATACATTTTATAGTTATCATATAATATTATACTTGCGTATTGATTTACCCTCGTCAGCTAAGTTGTCAAAAACATTAAGAACACCTCACAATTTCAACTCAGCCCACTGTCTAACATTTGTTACTCCAATTTCTGCTGTTGTGAGTTGCTACCGCTGTGTTGCTGATGCTGCGGTGCAGCAGCCCTCCCATGCCATGATACTCACTTTCCGTATTTTTAATTCCTAAACAATCAATTCAATCTCGTTGAATTTTGGATATGTTATAGGTGGTATACCCACTTATTTTTAAAAAATATTAGCTGTGCATTTCGGGTAAATCAAACCAACCAAGACGCGTGTCCAAAATGACCTGACCAGGCTACTGCAGAGCAGTTAGCACAGCGCCAGCGCGCAGGCTGCTGCTGTTGCCAGCTTGTTCTTCCTTTAGGGTAGCTACTTCGCACATTTTTATCTTCTAGCTCGTACGTCGGATAGTTACCATTTTTAAATATGTTATACATGACATATAAGAATATTTTTAAAAAATATAAACCACCCATTTAGATTTAGTTTGAAAGTCTAAAACAGTTGTCAAAAATGACCCGACACTAAATTTCTAACTTTTCGTTTTGAGCTAAAACGCTTTCCGTCTTAATTCGATTCACCCAAATCCTTTAATTAACTATATATAATGTATATAGACGTAACTTAAGTCTTAGCTTTGCTTAATTCTTAGTTTTTAGCAAAAACAGACCTTTTAGGATTTTTATCAAACATAACGCGTGCGTCATTTTTGTGGGCTATTTTCACGGGGTTTTTTTTTTTCGTTCCAACACAATTTCGCCATCCTCCTTATAACTCCGCACAACAACAACTAGGCTCCATGTCTCTAATTCAATCAATAATTAACCAATTCACATAACAAAACCATATATAACCAACTAATTTACAAATTAACTATTTTATTAACTTACTAGTTTTTTCAAAGTTTCATTTTCTTTGATTCTACACATACAATATATAAAACTTCAATTTCCATTGCGAATTAATATAAGCATAATCAATTTTCCAGTGCTTCCGTTAGCAATTCCCAGTCAAGTTAATTAAACCATTCAATGTAAACTTATAGAAGTATAATCAATTTTCATTTTACAAAACGAGTAGTATTACGCATTCATTTATAAGCATAATCAATTTTCATTTTACAAAACGAGTAGTATTATTCTTATGCCAATTCTCTTTTATGAAACGTAATTTATAAAATAATATATGAATTTATAGATAGAGAATTATAAACAGACATTAAACTAATTATTATAACATATAACAATTCAAGATTAGAGGCATCACTATATTTTATTTTTAAAAGTGATAATTTAGTTATTAAAATATTACTTTTATTAGAATTGACTTCTCTTTATTATATTTTTTATTGGGTAAATTTTTTGTTAATAATGATTATAATACATTAATAAATGTTTCATTTATTATATAATGATAGTTGTTTTAAAATCATAGAAATAAATTGAGAAAATAATTTAATAATATCATTTGATAACTAAAATTTGTTTAATATTTTAGTGGAAACTATTAATAATTTTTTTTTAAAAACCTATATTATTACAACCTACGTGAAACGCATGCTTAAATCACAGTTCAAAAAGAAACCTTTACCATTAAGATATCACGAAAATGAAGGAAGTAGTTATCTATTTTGTAAAAAGTTATATTTATTAAAAATATTTTTATCAATGAAAAATAATAAGAAATATTAACAATTTTGTAAAATGTGCGCATAATAATGTCCAATTATTTTCTAATAATCATGCAACTAACTCAAGAACATAAATTAAGATATGTTATGTACTAATCCAACCGTTGGATGCCATTTCTTAATTCAAAAAGTAGAGTCATCGGAAGGCTGGTGATGGGAGGGAACTAATGTCAGTATTGGGCTGGACAGTGGACCCACTAAATGTGGGCCACGGGGATTACTGGGAACAGGGGACGTGTCTGGTCTGGGTGAGGCAGGACCAAATTGAAACTGGATTTCATTAGTTTCAAGATAAAATAATGCTATTATCACATACTCCCTCCGTACCTAATTATTTGACGTTTTAGAGGTGGACACAAGAATTAAAATAATGATTGAAAAATATTAAATATAGTACTCAATTGTCTATAATACCCTTAAATCTTTTGTTGGGACAAGGAGAGTTTTGTTGGAAAAATTGTCATTAATTATTCTAGATTTGAATAAACGTCAAATAATTAGGGACAAATGAAAAACTCTAAAACGTCAAATAATTAGGGACGGAGGGAGTACAAAATTATACATAATGTTCACGTACACACACAAACATACTGCGGGTCCCGCATATCAGGCGAGACCCCACAGTATGCATGTGTGTGTATGCGAGCATTATGAGTAATTTTTTATGTGATAGTAGCATTGTTCTTCAAGATATAACAACTCCAACTCCAACTCCTCAATTATTTTTCTTTTCTCTGCCGTCTTTTGTTTCAAGTCTTTGAGCACTTTGATTTATCATATGATTTACTCCTTAAAATTTACTAACAATTCTTAAAAATGGTCACGTAGTCCTAAAATTTAAAATAAGATATTAATTTTTTTAAATTCAACAAATTTTTAAATAATAACTACATATATAATTACAGATTTGAATGAATCATGTTAAATTTAAAATTTGACATCCTTAATTACAAGTTTTGTTGAAGAATTTTTTTGCATTTTGAATTATGATTGCAATAGCTCATCAATTTTTACCTAAAAAAGTCATTATTTTACTAAAGTTGATACCTTTTTACATATTGAACAATTATGTACGTAGATTGAATAAGTTTGCTTACTTTTGTTTTTACAAGCTTAATAATCGAGCAAAGCATGAATAAATTTAGAATCGACTTATTTAGGTTAGGAATTTAAGTTTGATGACTCAGTATGTAGTCCAAAAGTTTTAAGTTTAAATTTTTGTTTTGAGAACTGATATTTTTACAAATAAATTTGACAAATCCCTCCTCCCATTAATAATAAGTGGAGTTCACCTCACGTCATAAATTTGATATACCTTTGCTTTGCTTGTTTGGTTATAGTTTTGATAATCTCTCTTTAGTTTTAATTCTTCTATTTAGCCGTATGAAATAGACAGGAAAGGATTGGATGTGCTGGACTGGGCTGGGAGAAGTTGAGTTCGACAGGGACCGGGCAAGAAGGGGCCGAACAGTGTGCAGGGAAAAGAGGAGAGCTTCGGATGGAATAATATTAATAATATGTTTTTCGGATGGAAAAGAGAAACAGAAGAATTAATGTTGGTTCTCATAATATATTTTGATAGGTATTCAAATTTGATTATTTTATTTTGATGATAACAAATTAGGTAAATAGGCCAAAAGGGTAGAATCCTCCCCATAGGATTAAAAAAATATTAAACTTGATTTTAATTATCTCATATATTTTGACCAAAAATATTTATTTTCTAAACTTCATTTGAATTTATTTTCTAACCTTGATAAATCTAATATCAAGTGTTAATAAAATGAATTCATATAGTAACATTTTATAAGGCAAGGAGATTCCTATTTCTATTTCAAAATGATTTTATAAATCTTTTATGGGCAAAAAGAAAATTTTTAATATATATATATATATATATATATATATATATATATATATATATATATATATGTGCCGTGTGTGTGCATGTGTATATATGTGCAGTGTGTGCATGTGTATATGTCTATAGTGCATGTGAGTGTGTGCCGTGGGAATTTGTGTGATGTGTCTTTGAAATTTGAAGAAGACTTATGCCTTTGTTAGGTGCTGGCATGTTTGGGCATATTTGCTGAGGCTTAAAGCATTTAGGCCAAATGAATATAGAGTCCTTTACAGAACTATACAACATTTAGAAAGTAATTACAAAAAAAGTGCATCCACAAAATAATTACAAAAAAAGTGCAAAAAATTCAAACCATTGAATTTCAAATTAAATAAGAAAGCCTAAAATCAAGGATAACTAATAATTCAAATTCAAATCTTTTGGATCTAACAACAATTTCAAATTCATAATTCAAAATTCAAATCAAAATGAGAAAATAAAAAATAAAAAATTATGAAGGAGTTAATGTTCATCATCCTCCTCCCCCACCTCCCGCCGCCGCTGCTATATCGCCGCCGCCGCCGCCGCCACCATATCGCCGGAGTTACTATTCTGAATTTTTTTTGACGATTTGGTTACCCACAAAAATTAAAATGGTTACCTTTATACGAAGTTTGGCTACCAACTGCATCACATTCAAAATAAAATTGGTAATCAAATAAAACTGAATTGGTTACCTTATCAGAAGGTTTGGTAACCAACTGCATGGAGTTTGGTTACCAACTGCATCACATTCAAAATAAATTAGTAACCTAATAAAACTGAATTGGTTACCTTATAAGAAGGTTTGATAACCAACTGCATTAATTTTGGTTACCAACTGCATCACATTCAAAATAAATTGGTAACCTAATAAAACTGAATTGGTTACCTTCATACCAAGGTAACCAAACCTTCATAACAAGGTAACCAAACCTTCATATTAAGGAAACCTTCATATTAAGGTTCGGTTACCTTGGTATAAATATTTGGTTACCTTGGTATGAATGTTTGGTTACCTTGGTATGACTATTTGGTTACCAACGTATGAAGGTTTGGTTACCGGTGGAGGTGGAGAATGGACCGGTGGCGGTGAGAGGCGGAGGGAAGAGAAAGGGGGCGGGAGGAGAGGGAGAGGGAGGGGGTGGGGCGTGGGGGGGGGGGAGGAGAAAGGGGGGCGGGAGGAGGGGGAGGAGGAGGGAGGGGAGGTGGTGGGGCGGGGGCGGAAGGATGATAAAGGGGGGCGGGAGGAGGGGGAGGGCGGTGGGAGGCGGCGGGAGGAGAAAGGGGGTGGGGGTGGGGAGGGGGAGAGGGAGGGGGCGGGGGGAGGAGAAAGGGGAACGGGAAGAGGGGGAGAAGAAAGGGGGCGGGAGGAGGGGGGGGCGGGAGGAGAAAGGGCGGCGGAGGAAGGGGAGGGGTTGGGTTGGGTTGGGAGGGGTTGGGTTGGGTTGGGTTGGGTTGGGTTAGGGAGGAGGAGAAAGGGAGGCCGGAGGAGGGAGAAGGGAGGCGGATGAAGGGAAGGGAAGGGAAGGGAAGGGGAGGGAAGAGATAATAAAATATTAATTAACGGAGAGAGATAATGGAGATAATTATGGGCCATAATTATAGGGATAAGATTGCACTTTTTTGTAATTAAGTATTGCATATGCACTAATTTTGTAAATATTTTATTTATGCACTTTTTTTATAATATTTTATTAAAATGTACTATTATATGTAATTAACCCATGAATATAATGACTCATATGTTCAAAACAAAAGTGATTGGGCCAAACCCTACCCATCCGTGTACTTTTTAAATTGATCCGAGCCCTACAAATTTCATCATGCAATTCGGACCTTTGAATTCAAAAATAAAATTTTAAATTATATTTTTGCCCTAAACTCAAAAATCCTATAAATAGGAGGCTTTTCATTTATTTTAATTTATCAATTCACAAATCAGAAAAGCTTACTCTCTGTGCCTACATTCTGTCCAATTAAGCTTTCACTCTCTTATTCTAATTAAAAGTTCTAATTCTATTTTTGAAGAGAAAAATTGGTCAAAATATCCGAGATAAGTTATTAATTTATTACTGTTCATGTTATCTCATACTTGCTTATATATATAGATATTCAGATATAAACTGCTATACACACACACACACACACACACACACACACACACACACACACACACACACACACACACATATATATATATATATATATATATATATATATTTCATCTATCAATATCGAGTAAAAAGTCGGTATTTAGATACCGATATAATTCGAAAGTAATTTCTTTGAAATTCTCCGAACGGTCTTTAAAATCCTAAGTGGCATTTTACTGATATAAATAATTTATATAAATATTGTATAATATTTATATATTTATCAAGTTGTGAATCGAACAATTTAGTCAGTATTTAGATACTGATATTCAGAGATATTTCTTAACAAAGAATATTATCTGGACGGTCTTTGAAATCCTAAGTGGCCAAATTATTCATAACGTAGATCAAATATAATATAATATATATAAGTGGATGAAACAAGTTTATTCAAGTATTATTTAAATTGATCAAATTATTATACTTGATAATCTGTCATCAAAAGTATACTGCTCATATAATTATTCATAGATTATTTGTTGAATTATATGTAAGTTTATATGGTTATTAAACTCAAAGTTACATTTGTTTAAAACCATAAAACACACTCTAAAAGAAAAATCTTTTTCTTAAACCATAGAAACACACTCTTTATTAAAGAAAAAGAAAATCTTTGTTAAAGGTACTTAAATCTATTTATCTGCTTTCACAGAAGCACACCATATAAAAGTCTTGAACTTTTATCAAATACTTAACTTCTATATCTGCTTATCTGAGAAGTATTTGTTCTAAATTTTATTTGCTTACTTTAGAAGCAAAAACTGAAACAAAACTTTTTATAAAAAGGAAAAGGTTGAGTCAGTTTATTTTATACTTGTGAGAAAGATAAAAAATCTTTGACCAGTTTATTTTATACTTGTGAGAAAGACAAAAAATCTTTGACCAAGACCAGAGTCTTAGAGAGGTCAACTGGGAGTTGGATCTCTAGTGTACTTGTGAGGTGAGGAAGAGATTGTTGTTTCAAGACCAAGTCATAGAATAGTTTTAAGCTCAAAAAGAAGATTCAACTAAGCTTGAGAAAGGAGCTGGGAGTTCGCTGTCCAAGATAGTTAGTTGTGGATAGTTGTAAGTTTATCTATAAAACTTTGTAAAGGCTTCTCCACCTATTGAAGGAGTATTTGTTACAACGAGTAATAGGATCTCAAGTCCTGGAGAGGAGCTTGAGACTGGACGTAACAACATACCCGAGCTGTATGTTGTGAATCAGATAAATATCTGTGCATTGTGTTATTGACTTTTTAATCTGCTTATTAAATTCTTAATACTG
Organism: Panax stipuleanatus; assembly: GCA_020205555.1. Lineage (NCBI taxonomy): Eukaryota > Viridiplantae > Streptophyta > Magnoliopsida > Apiales > Araliaceae > Panax > Panax stipuleanatus. The sequence continues at coordinate 11,705,238 of CM035122.1, forward strand.
TAAGTTAACCTACTAAAAATTAAAAAAGGCCAAAGATAATTTTTAAACAATGATAATCTATTCAACCCCCCATCTAGATTATTATTGGACTTTCAATTGATATCAAAGCAGTGCTCTTTAACTTGTTTGTTAAGTAATTACAGACATATCTAAGAGTAGATCCATCTATGGCCTACACAAATGCTACTGGTTGTGGAGAAGGACTATCAATGTCCAGACCTCCACTATTTGATGGCACAAACTTTGCCACCTGGAAAAATAGATTCAAAATCTACGCCAAATCACAAGGAACCAAAATTTGGCTAGCAATAGAACGAGGTGTAAGAATTCCCACAGAAATTGAAGATGAAAAGATCGTCGAAAAAGATGCTGGAAAATTCACCACCGAGAATGAGGGGATTATGAATATCGCCTCCAAAGCTGAACAAGTGCTAACCAGTGCTCTTATAGAAAAAGAATACAAAAGAGTTAGCAACTGCAAGAATGCTAAAGAAATCTGAGAAAAATTGATTGTAACCTATGAAGGAACCAGTCATATCAAAGAAATCAGAAAAGATTATCTAATCCAAGAGTATAAAAGCTTCAAGTTAGAAGAAGGTGAGAAAATCATTGATATGGAAACTCATTTTTCCAGAATCATTGATAAGCTAGAACAACTGGAAAAAGCTTACACAACAAATGAGAAGAGTAGAAGAATTCTCAAAACCCTTCCATCTGTATGGAAAATGAAAGTTACAGACATCAAGGAAATGCAGGATCTAACTGCTTATCCTCTTGATAGCCTCATTGGAAATCTTCGTGCTCACGAAGTCGACATGCTAGTCGAAAAAGCAGGATCAGATACATATCTCAAAAAAAAAGGAATTGCTTTCAAAGCCTTACTAGTTGATCAAGAAAGCGATGATAATGAATTGAATGAAGAACTCTTGAGTCTTGATAATAACGAAGTTACTTTATTGTCATGACAACTCAGGAGGGTAATCTAAAGCAAAGCAAAAAGATATGACAAAGGCTTTACGAAAATAAATAACAACTTTAACAACTTCTGAAACAAGCAAGCCTTCAAGCCAAAAATACCTGGAGGGAACTTTAAAACTACCAACAGCAACTTCAGAAATACTGGATCAAATGAAAACTAAAGTACATGTTTTGAATGCAACCAACCAGAACACTTCAAAAACGACTGCCCAATACTAGTCAACAACGAAGTTCTAGTAGCTGGAGAAGGCTGGGATCTAAGTGATGAAGAAGAACTTACTGAACCGACCGAGGAAACTGCAAATTTATGTTTAATGACAGACAATGACTCATCACCAAGATCTGAGATAAATTATGAACATCAATTACCTAGCACTTTATTTATCACACATAATTTAAAAAATATAAATGAAGAACATCATAAATTACAAGAAGCATATAATTACCTATATGAAGATAATGAAATTATTAAAGAAGACTTCATTAAATTAAAAATATCATTAGAAAAATTAATTAAAGCAAATAAAAATCTTAAAATAGAAAATTCAAATTTAATTATTATTAATGAAACCTTAAAAGAAGAAAATGAGAAACTAGAAAACGATTCTTCAGGAAATCTTGCATTAAAATAAGAACTAAAAAAATTAAGAAAATTAAATAGAATTCTTGAAATAGAAAATTCAATACTTATTGTTTCTATTGAAAATATTGAAATTAAAAATTCAACTCTTGCTGTGATTGTAGAAGATTCTCAAACACTAAATCAATAAATAAGTAAAAAGGAAAACTCATCTCAGAAATTAGAAAAGCAAAATGAAGAATCCACTTTAGTGAATCAAATTAGAATGTTGACTCTAGAACGTGATGACTTAAACTCAAAAGTCATTAAATTTACAAAAGGGAAAGAAAATCTTTATGTTATGCTTAGTCAACAAAGATGTAATTTTAATAAAGAAGGATTAGGATATATCGGAGAATCTAGTAAGACAAAAGATAAAAGACTCTATCATGTTTAAAGTAAAGAAAAAATCATGCATATCCCTTTAGTAAATGTTCTTACTGTAACAGAAATGGTCATTCGATTTACTCATGTAATGCAAAGAATGGAAACTAAACAGGAAAAATAATTTGGGTATCAAAAGGAAGTGACACTACACCTATTATCACAAAAAGAGAATTTCTTTCTCATGAAAGATTATCTAAAAACTTTCGTCAAAATCTTTCAAATAAAAGAGTTAATCATACATATTATAAATCTGCTACCCATAGAACACTTGTGTCTACCAATGATTATTATCCTGTACCAAACTTTGTAAAGGAAAACACAAATGATCCTTATACAAAATGAAAAACTTACCCGAAGGACCCTTCTCATTAAAGGGTACCAGTTTGTGAATATAATACATGTTGCAGGTATGCCTCACAGCTGACTCTAGTAAAAATAAATGGTACCTTGATAGCGGTTGTTCAAGATACATGACAGGCGATAAAACAAAACTGAGTAATCTACAAGCTACAGACTGTAATGAGGTAACCTTTGGAGATAGCAACAAATGTAAAGTTATTGAAATTGGAAGTGTGTACAATAAACACATAATAATCTCTAACGTTCAATTAGTCACAGGACTCGGGTACAATCTTCTATCCATTAGTCAACTGTGTGGTAGTGGTTTTAAAATAACTTTCAGTCCTCATAACTGTTCAATATATGATCAAACTGGGAAATTGATTTTATTATGTCCTAGAAGTTAAAATGTGTACACGTGTGATTTAGATTCATACCCACACCTGGACAATGTGTGTCTTGTATCTGCAAATGATGATCCATGGCTTTGGCATCGTAGATTAGGACACATTAACATGAAATTAATTAATAACATATCTTCTAAGGAACATGGTCGAGGTCTTCCAAAACTAAAATTCCTTAAGGACTATATCTGTGAAGCCTGTGAATTAGGAAAACAAATTCATGCATCAGACAAACCTAAACTCACAGTATCAACCTCTCGACCACTAGAACTCTTACATATGGATTTAGTAGGACCTATTCCTAAACATAGCGTGAGTGGTGCTGTCTATATTTTAATCCTAGTTGATGATTATTCACGATTCACTTGGGTTGATTTTCTAAAATTCAAAAATGAAGCAATAAACTCCTTCTCTGCTTTATGTAAGAAAATTCAGAATCAACAGGGAAGCTCTATTGTTTATATTCGGTCTGATCATGGAAGAGAATTTGACAATTCTGATTTCATAATACTCTATGATGAGCACGTTATAAGTCATAACGTTTCTGCACCTTATACATCACAATCAAATGGTGTAGTTGAAAGAAAAAGTCGTACTCTACAAGAAATGGCCAATACTATGCTTAATGAATATCGACTTCTTAAATATTTTTGGGTCGAAGCAATTGCAACATCCTATTATATCTTAAATCGAGTCTTGCTAAGACCAATGTTGCTCAAAACTCCCTATGAACTCTTTTATAAAAGAACTCCAAAAATAAATTATTTTCGTGTTTTTGGGAGTAAATACTTTATTCTAAATACTAAACAATATCTAGTAAAATTCAACCCCAAATCTGATGAAGGAATATTTCTGGGATATTCACTAAATAGTAAAACATATAGAGTTTTTAATAAAAGCACTCTAGTCGTGGAAGAGTCAATGAATGTAACCTTTGATGAAACTAAACCCCCTCTAAAATACAAAGAACTGGTAGAAAATGATATAGTCATTGAAGACATTCTCAGAAACATGGAAGAACTAAAAATAGATAATATATCTCCACCTATCAATATTAATTCTCTTGAAAATCCTAATCCCCGGCTAAATGACTTGCCCAAAGAATAACATGTTATAAGAAATCATCCAATAGAAAATGTAATTAGTGATATTGATAAAGGAATTCTTATGAGATCACAAGCACAAAACATGGCCAGTCATCTATCTTTTTTGTCCCAAATTGAGCCTAAAAATATAAGAGATGCATTGCTTGATGATGACTGGATAATAGCTATGCAAGAAGAACTTGAACAGTTCAGCAGAAACAAAGTCTGGGAATTAGTTCCAACTCCCAAAGAAACCTCCATTATTGGAACTCGATAAGTTTTTCGTGACAAGTTAGATGAAAATGGAACTGTTATACGCGATAAGGCAAGATTAGTTGCACAAGGGTACAATCAACTTGAAAGTTTGCGCAAGGGTACAAACAAAGTTTAGTGATTATTTTATCACTAAACACTCGTATAATATGTAACACCACAATCCCACATTAAAAGATATGAGAATTTTTTTTTCTGTATATAAGGAATTACATTACTAGCAATAGTACATTCAGTCATGACCTTTTGGGTGAGCTTATGGTGGACCAAGATGATCCAATAATATATACTATTGGACCAATGGTTTAAACCTTATTTGGATGAGTTTGACCCGAGATTTATTTCGGACTCGAGATTTGATCCGAGTTGTTTCATATGATATTAAAGCAAGATGATCCAAGAAAATATTATTGAGTCAGTGGTTTAAACCTTATTTGAATGAATTTAATTTAATTTGGACTTGAGATTTGATCCGAATTGTTTCATAACATGCACGTGAACAATTTTATAATTTGCCCTTTTATTTTTAGAGTAGAAAGTAAGTAGAACATGTGATGATTTATATTTGTGGTAAGTGGACCATGTTCCATCGTACAACTATTACTATATTTGATAAAATATTATGAATATAGTTAAAAAGAAAAAAATATTTAAAATTTAATTTTACAAATATATTCTTAATTTTTGAAATGAATTAAATAAGTATTGTCACTCTCATATCAACTAGCCATTTCATAGATCAAACGTGGTATGCCATTTTAAGAGTAAATAATGCTACTATTAACATAATTTTGGGTCACATAATACTTACATACACACACATGCATGTTGTGGGCCCTGCGTGACATGCAGGATCCGCAAATATGTATGTGTATGTATGTGAGCTTTATGTAATCTAAATTATAATTTAATAGTAGCATTGCTAGCCGGCCTTTAACAAGCTATGCCACCAGAAATCAGAATATATGACAGTTCACGCACCAATAAATTATTGTTACTTATTTCAGTGTATATGCCGTGTAGCAACACTCTGAAAAATTAAAATTATAAATCCAAATCACCATATCTGTAACACTGCTAAAATCTTAATTTCATTGGTTACACTATACTCGCTTGCTTGATATATCCTCAAGATTAAGAATTAAACAAAACCCCAATTCCTATGAGGAGATACCAATATGTTAATAGGAGTCCTCTATATCTTACCTTTTCTGTTCTGAATCCAAGTGTTCAATAAACTTACAAAATTTTTGTAGAATACCTTCCTCTTTTCTTTTTCTTTTTGTAGATAAATATAAGTCCTAACTCTACTGATTTCAATTGATTTTCAATTGACAATGGATTACTCAGAACAGGTGACAAGCTTCAACCCGGTAGATAAATGACATACACATAATTCATATATTTTAATATTCCTATATTTATTATTTTATATGTTTATTTTATTTAACTGATACATTTTATTTTGTAAAATTTACCTTATTTATCGTAGTGAACAAGTAAAAGATAATTATTTCAACTTTTAAAGATAGAAAAGGACTATTGAGAGATTACCATATAGAAATTGAAATCCAGAATGAAAGAAAGAAGAGGATAAAAGAGAATAAAAGAGATCAAGTTCAATGAATTTAAATTATGGCACAAAGTTATTTCACCAATAAATAGGTCTCTTGTTTTAGAGAGAGGGGATGTATTAGATTAGGTTAGGAGTATAAGTAAGATTAAATTATTTCTTCATTTTGCTTTCGTTGGATGATCGTTTAATAAAAGGGAGTTTTCTTATTTAATTTTTAAAATTTTATTTCTTCTTTATTTTAGTTAGTTTATTTATTTTCATGTCTAGTTAATTTTTTAAATCTAGAATGAAGTGAAATTAAATAATTATTCATGATAATAATTTTCATATATTCTATTATTTATGCTTTTATGTTTAATTGATTTCGCCTTCATGTTTCGTTATTGAAATACATTCGTTTTATAGTTTTTATGTGTTTTTAAATTAATTAAGAGATTTTGATAAATTATTGGTAAGATATGAGTTTTTCATAAGTCATGCCTGCTCAAAGAAGTTTTGATGGGTTATAGTTAATACTTAAATTTTCATAGTCTATGTTTGCCCACGTTAATTATAAAATTACTAAAGTAAAGGAAAGAGAGATCAACACCATAATTAAGTTATAAATAGAATAGATTGAATTATTTATTATGTTAATTGTTTAATGGATTCAGATTCCTAGATTGCTTTTCTAATTCGTCTGAAATAGATATTAAGGATACATTAAAATTAATTTACTCTCTGTGGATTCGACCTGTACTTGTCAGTTCTTCAATTTAACACAGTGCACTTGCAGTTACATATTTTTATCACATCAAGTTTTGGCGTCGTTGCCAGGGACTATAATTTTTTTTTATTCCTTAATTTTTTTTATTCGAATTAGTTTTTAACTCTAATATTTTATTTTTTTTCAGGATTATCGAAGCAGAACAATGGTGCAGAAAGACAAGATTATTGATGCGCTTTTCCTGCTATTTTGTATATTAACTCAAGAAAAATAGTAGCTTAGTTTTTTTTTAGTTTTTGTTGTTTGTTAGAAAACTAATTGTCACATTCATGCATTCACTCAAATAGAGCACATCCTGTTTAGATTTTTATTTTATTTATTTTTTCAAATATAAACTGTAGTGATTGCTGGAGGATTGATGTATTTCAAATTTCTCTTTCTTTCGTAATTTACATAGTTTTAGGACACTTAATTTGTTTACAGTTTTTTATTTTATTTGTGCATTCTCATTTGTAATTTAACTTAAGAGCACAACTTGTAACAAGATAATGTATGGATTTCATCACCTTTTCTTGGCCCATAAACCATCCATTCATTTTACATAACGTTGACTTAATAAAATCAAGTATGTTATTTCCAGAGGCACAATAAGGATCTAGAAGGGGAGGGGGGTTGAATAGATTTTTAATACTTTTCAATTAATTAAAGAAGTATTACTAAGTGATTAGTTAATCAAGATTTGTTATGCACAATGGAATATAAGATAGAAAATTCCTTTTTAAAGATTTACAATAAATCTCAGTTTTGAATTTGGCTTATGTGGAAGTTGACCATTTATCAGATATAATAAGTATAGCAGTTATGTAACAAAATGTAAATGGCTGAAAGTAAATGACACAAGAGATTTAAAGTGATTCGGATACTGAATAACTCCTAGTCCACTTTTCTACTCTATGAGTAGGATATCCACTAAGGATATAGGCCAAATAGACCATTTACAACCGAACCACAAATGTTCCTTCGAGTCACAAAGTCGGCATCGAGTCACTTAGACTCTAAAATTCGGTCACTAAGACCAGGATCCTTTGACCCTAATTCGGTCACACAGAACAGGATCCATCAACCCCAATTTGGTCACAAAGACCAAGATCCTTTGACCCCAAATCCTATTTGTTGATGTGTGTTGGAGGTGCTTCTAAGCTTTGCGTTGAGGCTCATTTTCCTTTGGATGTTTACCAACTTTGAATATGATCATCTTCGATTTGTTGCTGAGTGTTGCATTGAGGCTTGACTTCTTTTAATACTTAACAACTTCTCATGATCTTCTGTTGTGCTGCCAAGATGACATTTTAATCTCCTTCTATTTGTAATTGGCACCCTTGAACATATCTTCAATTGTAGAGTGTTGTTAATGGTGCACAAAAAGCCCCCGGCCTGCGGCCTGGCCTTGATCCGGCCTAGGCCCGACCTGGTCAAAGACTGGCCTGGTCAAGGCCTGGCCCGGCCTAAAGGCTTAAAAAAGGCAGCCATTTTAAAGGAAAAATCCGGCCTGGACTGGCCTACCTAAAAGCCCAGCCTAAACCGGCATGCAGCCTTGATCCAGTCTGGCCTAGCCTGGTCCAAAAGCCTTAGGCTTGGCCTGTTCACTAGTCAAGCCCAACTAACTATTTTGGATGCCTGAAGTATTGGGTCCTTATTTCTATTACTTAGGAAGACACTTTATAAGGAAACTTTCTTTAGACTTGGATATTCTTAACGATGTGGGAGTTAGTCACTTAGCTCTGATTCCCAACTCTCACTGAATGAATTCTTGAAAGTTCCATCTTTGTCCAAGAGGTATGCAGGGCCAACAATCACAGCAACCACCTGCAAATAGGTGTTCACTTCGTATTCAATTCTACACCAAACTCAGATGCTCTCTTGTACAACTCCATGATTAGAGCTTACACAAGATCAAATCAGCACAAAGAAGCTCTGAAATGGAAATTCAGTGGAGCCAGATAAGTTTACTTTCACATTTGTACTCAAATCTTGTACTGGATTGTTAGATTTTCTCAGCCCTGTTCTTCTCAATTTGAATTCTTGAATTTTTTCCAGAGAAATGCATACAACGAATGGAAGAACAGGTCAAGCCTTGGCTTGTATGCAAAATGGAGACCCAAATGGCACTAGTGTTTTCTGCAAGAGAAGGGTGATTCTCTTTATGGGAATTTTAAATGTTCCTCTTTTAAAGTTGAGGGCAAAAGTTGATGAAGGTTTGGCAGGTGAGTTGGGTTTTAGTATTTATCTATTTCAATGTCTTAATAGGGACTGTCATTACACATAAGGTTTTAAGTTCGACTTAATTAGAGTACTCTATTAAGCAAATTGATGCATTTGGTGAAATGAGTATTTTTATTGTTGTTTTGTAATTACCTGTTATTATTATTTTTTTGCTAAATCTGATATAGTTTTTTCTCTTAGCAATATTATTGGATTGGCCGTCATTAGAAAAATTCTACCAGTTTATAGTTTTAAACTCAGCAGAAGTTATTGCATTAGCACTGTTACTCACCTCTAGTATTTTTTATTTAATATCTTCATTAATTTTTGTTGCCTATGTTGGGAGTGGAAGGAGCAGAAAATGAGCAATAATTCTTGTATTCCTAAATTGAAGTAAAGCTGTAAAGATATGTGGAAGGATCCAAACATAAACTATTTGGACATGGTATGTAGTTCAAAGTCCCACATCGTCTAAAGCAAGGAATAGAAGTCCTACCTCTGTTTTATAAATAGAGAAGAGTTATATGATAATTTTATAAATGAAGGCATGGAAGTCTAAAGATTGGGCCCAGCCTGGCCTGCAGGCTTTGTCAGTCCCTATTTTTCTCTTGATTATCCGGCAACATGTTTGTGCATGCTTACTCTAAGTTCTCACTTGTTCAGCTCTATGTTCTTTTCTGATGATGATAATTTCTTGTATTGGTCATTCAATGTCTATCATCATCTTTCATTTTGAAAGATATTGACTTTTATAGTCTTTTTGAAAAAAAATTCGTTGATTCATTTAAGGCTTTAGATAGTCTAGGACCCTTGATGTTGACGTTTAAGCCTAAATATCAGTTACTTTTTGACTTTTCTGTCACGTCAGTCTGCTATCTCACCTAACTCCATTGAGATGTCACTTTCAGCAAACTAGCCAGTAGACACAATATCCAATCTTCGATTTCTATCAAGGATCTTGAGGAATGTATTGGGATCTTGATCAACACTGCTTCATGTCAGTCTTTATGTCAGACATGACTTTGCTCTATAATATATTGTCTTAGAGTATAATGAGTCTCGTAGAGTTTAGCTCTTCGTGTTGCTTTACTATCTGCTCTATTGAAAAGTACTTTACAATGCTTGGGCAGATCTAGTAGGCTTCACTTGTATTCTCCGAATTCTTCAGCAACTTTACAATGTCGAGGACAACTCTACGTGAAAGTGGTATGCCCTCAAGCCAATTACATTTTATGTAATAAGCATTTGCTTTATAATCTTATTCATTTATTAATAAGAGAATTTATTTTATAAAAGACAATATTCTTTATCCATGTTAATTAGTTGAATTAATAAATGTGATAAACTCATAGTTATTGAGCAATGCTTTTAGAATCATGATGTTGATCTTGCTAATGATATCTAAATTCATGATAGCCCAAAACTAAAATGTTCTTAATCGTATGGCTCACTAATGTGGGATTACTGATTTCGGATAGATTATTACATACTATAATTGCTCTATTGAAGAGAATGATTGATCTCATGATCATTTGTGTAAAGACACTAAAACAAGTATGTAGGTGCTTATTGGAGAATAAGTTCACTAAACGTGACTAACAAAGGAACCCTAATGGAGTTTTACTTGTCTGTCAATAAGTGTTCCTAATATGATAGTAGTACAAGTGATCCTTGGACTTGAGATCATCATAGTATCTTGTATATACTGAATTATGTTTTAACATATTCCTTAATACTCTTCAGTATGTCATAGGGTATTCTCGAATATAATAAAGTGTAAGACCCCAACTTTTATGAATAAAGATTTAATTTTCTTTATATATTATTTCAAAACAGTAAGGTGTTGTTTTGATAAATATGAAAAGTTATGGGTGAAATGTGCAAATATTTTTAAAATGAACAAGTGGTTATAAAATATTCATTGTTGTCGGGGAATATTCGTTTGGTCGTGGAATATTCTTGTTGTCGGGGAATATTCGTACGACGGCACAGCTATTTGTGGGCCCCACAACGGAATAACTGTCGAATATAGAAAGCGACATAAATAACCTTTTTATAAATAACGACGTAGTTGTTACCGTTAGTACCGTTGAAATACCCGGTGGTTAAAATACAGTGATACGCGGTGTTGCACAGTAGCACGCGGAGTTGCACAGTAGCACACGGTATTGCACAGTATTTCGAATTATTGAGTCTTACGTGAGAAGGCACTTACTCAATTATTGTTACAGTAATTACTGTTCAATATTTTATTTTATTGACTCAATAATTGCTACGTTGCTATTTTATATGATTGATTCAATAATGGCTACAGTTGATATTTTGTATTATTGATTCAATAATTGTCACTGCACAGTATTTCACATTATCAACTCAATAATTCATATTATTTGAAGAATATTACTAGATAGCATTATTGACAATGTCTAAGAAAGTTCTGTCTAGGAGGAGTTATTTAATTGCGCGCCAGTAAGGAGAAGTCCTTATCGGAAGGCCCCCTCTTTCCTGGGAACGACCTAGTTATTAATATTGTAGTTCTATAATATTGTTTGTGAATAATTAATTATTGATTTATATGATAAGAAAATATTTATTTTGTGGATATAAGAGAAGGAATTAGTGCTGATGTGTTTTTATCAGTATTTTGGTGTGAAAAATCATCCGTTTATGGATTTCGGATAATTTATGTTTGGAATTTGGAAAAACTTCCTTCTACAAAGTTGTAGAGAATTAAATTTCCTATAGAAAGAAATCGAATTTGTATTTTTCTGACAAAGGGGCTATTTATTATGAATTATTAAAGTTTCAGAAAATAAATATTTTTTTAATGGGTGGGCCCCACTTTTGTTGTTTTGTTGAAAATTTTGAAAGCAGCCAGGCGACGGAAATTTTAAAAAAAATATTATTTTATTAATTTAGTCTACTTTGGCATCCTAAGCCTTTCCTATAAATAGGGTGCTTAGGTTAGAATTGGAAATCACACCAGAATCAGAAGTTTTCTCTCTCTATAATATCGAGCGTATTTTTGTGAGTATTTAGATACTTTGAGTGTTACTATTCAGTGCAAGTTTCTTTCGGTATTATATCCGATATTCCAGTCAGAGGTACTATTCTTTTGAGGTAAGGGATGTTATTTTCTTTCGTAAATGGTGTTATTCTTTTCAATATCATTATACCGAAATATTGGCATGGATTTTGTTATGAAATTCTTACTTTTTCCGTCGGGGTTACTATTCACGTATACGGCACTATTCACGAAAAAACTAAATTTTCTTCTATTTGTCCAAATTGTCTGTTATAGTTACTATCTTTGGTTGGATCTAAGTTTTGAGCTTTATTCTTGAATTTTGCTCCCCAAAGTATTATTATAAAATATTCTTGAACTTGAATAAACTAAAATATGAATCCTTAATCTTATCATTTATTTCACTGGATTCGTTATTTATATGGTTTTTCATCATCCTCAGTCCTAAGTGGTGATATAACTGAATATCTTTGGCCTGTAGAGCAAAGATGAATGATTATCTGATGAATATCTTTGGCCGTAGTGCAAAGATGACAGGTGTTGAGATGAACATGACCATTGGTGATACGAATGAATATCTTTGGCCTGTAGTGCAAAGATGAATATTTGATTCGAGATGTATATTGATTGATGTTACAGGGATAAAATATTAATGATGGACTTTTAAATCATAGAAGATAGTAGACTTCATTCTCTACTTAACTCTTCTAATGATTTGTTATTTTCGCTGCGAATATTGATTTAAAACTTGTTATCAATAATATTTTATCTGAATTGTTGAAGACTAACGATAATTTATTTCTCATTATCTTAGTCATAATATTCTTTACTGGGCTAGTTGAGCTCACCCTTTTTTATCTGTTGTCCTTTTCAGGAAATGAGAATGTTGCGAAAACTAGTCGGGGGACAGAGTGATGGTCCGAGTTAGAGCAGTAGTAGTCCTCACTATTTTTGATAAATAGTGTGATAATAATTGTAATGAGGACTTAGTTTGAATATTAATATTTTCTACATATTTGTATTCACACTCACAGTGATGTGGTCGTATTTTGCACGACCGTGTGATATAAAGTTTGTATTTGAATTCTGTACCATGTATTTGGCGACTCAGAATGGGTTAGGTTGATTGGACCTATTAAGGGGGCGTCACATAAAGTATATACGGAGATAGGTGAATGATCAACAAAGGATCTACTGCTTCCAGTAAAGGGAGAGAATGTCCTATGTGATTCGATAAAGTGACAATATGAAAATCTCTGGCTAGGGTTCAATGTAAATTAAAAAGGATTTTTTAATTTACATTAACTATTGTTGTGCATTTTAGAATCAAAATAAATATGATCAAATAAATAAAACTTGACAGTAATTTCATGTTTTATATTTGATTAGGACATTGTATGATAGAAGGATTGAATTGTACGGTAACTATTCACGGAATAGGTTCTTTGAAATCTTTGTGATAATATTTGTGATTAACATTGAATTCATATTATCCGGATAGTCATGATACATTATTTATAAGGTGTTACTTATAATATAGAATAAATATTATTTATTTATAATTGAATTAAATGAGTTTAATTCATTATAAATAATATTAGAATTGTTCTAATTTATTTTTTCTACTACTGACTTAATATTGAACCTAGAGGGTCACACCACAAAAAAGATAAATATGATTTTAGAATTAATTGACTTAATAATAATAAATTAATTGTATTTAATTTATTAGTGGAATAAATTAAATAGCTTAAGATTTATAATTAAGTATTTGGAGAAATACTAATATTATAAATTAATAAGATTAGTAATCTTATTATTATTATTATTATTATTATTATTATTATTATTATTATTATTATTATTATTATTATATTTATTAAATTGACTAAATAATAATAATATTGTATTTGGAGAAATATATATATTTATAATTAAGTATTTAGAGAAATACTAGATTATAAATAAATAAGAGGATTATTATTATTATTATTATTATTTTATTTATTTTCTTGGGAATTAAATTAAAACCCTAAACTCTAAAAGGTTTAGGATTATGATTAGTTTTTAAATAAGAGGAGTCTTATTGTGGGAAAGAAAAAATGCAACTCTTGCAACTTGCATCTCTCTTGTAAGTATTCTCAAAACCCTAAGTTGTTAGGAAAGTGAGAATTAGGATTAACCATCCAATACCTAGTTGAGTCTAAAATCAATCTTCAACCTATTACTCTTAGTGGATACCTCTTGGGCGTTGCATACACTTTATGACGAACGTGTGATCCGGAGATTCGAGAGATCGCGAAGGAGTAAAGATCGAAATTTGAAGTCTACATCAAAGTGTTGATTCTCTTCAAAGATACATCTTTATCCTTCCTCAATTAATGATATTACATAAGGCTATACATTGGGATTGCTGAAAATTTTAAATTTCTATTTTGCATGCTTTTGTTGCTTTTACAATCTAATTGTATGCTTTGATTATATTTCTGCAATCCTACAATACGAACTTGTTGTCTTTTTGTAGCCCTACAATTCCAGCTTTTGCTTTACGATCTTTAGATTATTCTGCTAACTGAAATAACCTTTATGAACTGGCAGAGTACATTTACGTGTTAATCTTTGTATAGTTCTTCTTAAGATTCTTTACAAGTAGGATTATACTCCACATTAGCTTGCTCCATCTTGAACTTATCTTCATAACTTATGAGAGAAAGAGCCTTCCGATCATTTTTACTTCCAACACTATGGGTTCGCAAACTCTTCTTTACTCTGATAGCTCTATGAACTTGTAGATTAATCTGTTATCTAGTCTTTACATTATAATTTTTAGAGTAATTCTACAAGCCATTCTTTACTTCAACGATCCTTGAGTTTCTTCAACGATTTATTGAACTGTTCTACGAGCTTTACTCGACTTTACGATTCTCTGTTCACTTTACTTTACGAAGTGATCTCTCCAATATGTGCACCTGCTCTGCAATTCATCAATATGTTGCTCTATGAAAGATGAATCAACTCTACGATCAATGATGATTCTACGAATAGGCAGAGTTACTCTATTATCGTTTTGATAATGTTGTATATACGATTTAATTGTCCTACTGTCTATACATTTGCTCAACAGATCAATCTAACAAGTTTGATCATTCTAATTCTAAGCCCTTGTACATCATATTATCATTAAAGACTTTGCAAAATTTACTTGTTCAGACATACATTAATCACTCTACTCTCTGAACACTTAGATTACTCTGCTTACAATGCTTATATTACGAACATGCATAGTAACTCTATGATAAGATCAACCTAACAACTTTGATCTTTTTAATCTAAGTAATTGTACATTATGTTTCTTAGATAAGGACTTTACAAAACTTATTTATATCTCATCCATCAATCTTCATTCAACAATGATAGGTACAATAATCAACATCTAGTTACATAAATGAATTTTCATTCATTAAATAAATCACATACATTTATATTCATCATCACACCATCACATTTATCACATAGCCGCATAATTATATAATCACATAGTCACATAATCACATTATCATATCATTACATTCATCATCAACCCATGTAATCACATGAGCATATATAAATACACAAATTACACATAAGCACATAAACATTTGCACAATCATAATAATTATCATCAAATCAAACAGACATCAACAAAGTATACGTTGTCCCTTAGGAATTTCGAGCTCAATTAGGACAAGGGACTCCAAGAGGAGGCTAAATTTTAAATTAATCAAACTACTAGTGTCTAGGCAAGTGGTTCAGAAGGCAAATGCCTAAATTACGTGTGATTATTCAATTAGTCACCGTTTCCACAAAGAGACTCCCACTGTTCTTATACATACCTGGCTAGCCGGGGTTTGATTTGATCTCCCGGTGTTGTAGTCGGGGCTTGACTTTGTCTCTCGAGGTTGTTGTCGGGGATGGATTTGATCTCTCGGGGTTGTTGTCAGGGTTTGATTTGATGATTTGGACTTCCAGGGTTGTCTCTAGAAGGAAAAAGACAGTTTTGCTCTCTTACAGGGTTAGTAACAGGAATGCAAAATTTTGAGTGTCTACAAATGCCCCTCTTTATCATGTTTATGCAATGCAATGGAATGAACATGATAAAGATTGCTAGACACTGGAAATATTATACATGAAAATGTAATGCAATGCATGATATTCTATGCTATATGCTCTGTGGGGTTAGTTGCCTCGGTATTCTATCACTGATTGCTCCCGCCACTTCTGCTGGGGATGGATTTGTCCATGATAGTTTTCATTGAACAAACAGGCCTTCTCAGACCATGATTTTTTGTAGATTATTTGGCCTGGCTTGGCCTTTTACCATTAGAGTTTGGCTTAGTCAATGGTCAAAACCTGGCAGACCTAGATCAAGCTAGGCCAGATAACCTATTTGTGCACCACTAGGTAACACGAACATGTCATCACATAGTGATATATAACACATCAGATTTAATTTCAACTAAATCCATTATGCTTATTTAAACGTATTTGAGAGTATATATTGTGAAGATTTATATTTTACAGGCTCATTATCAAATGGTTGGAAGTACAAGGGAATAAAATACTGCCAATAGTGGTCGTTGCATGGTAGGTCTAGAATTTTCTGCTAGCTACTTGTTTACTTATTTTAATTTCTTCTTTGAGTCTTTTTTCAATAAAAGCTTGGCCTTTTTTAAAGCTTAAGAATCCAAAATGTAACTTACCAGAATGAAAAATGATAATATGGAGCTCTCATGCACCACCTATTTTGTATATATAGGCAGAAGAACTGGACAAATGGAGCCTGATCGATTATGAATCAAGGTAGAAGCAAAATTATATATGTGCTAGGCCAGGCCCGACCCAGGTCAATCAAGTCCAAGCTAGGCCAGACCTCGCCACTAGATTGCCTTGTCAACTAGTCATTAATGTTTGAACTCCCCTTTACTTATAGAACAAAGATAGGACAACAGAGGTATTAGAGAAATAACATAATATTGTTATTTAGGATAGTTTTAATATTTATCAAGTAGTTAAGATATTATTTTTGAATTACCATAATTATCTCTTAGGAATATTTGATTATGTAATCCCTTGATTTTAGCATAGGAAATTTTGTAAATCATTTGATTCTAGCTTAGGTGGTTATCCTATATGTATATATATAGGGCAACTCTCTTTGTAAATGAAACAAGTTATATAATACAAAACTCATTTTTCCATTAGTTTTAACTTGGTATCAGAGCTACAATGCGTAACGGCTTATAATCCATTCTTCCGCTGCACACCTTTTGTTGTTGTTGTTGTTGTTCTATTATTCCTCTCTATCCAGACAGTCTGCGTCACAATCCAGACACCCTGATCACCTGTCTGTATTCTAGCATTTGTCCTTGATTTCTTCTTCTTCTTCCTATAATCTGCTGCCTCCCTCAAATCAAATCAACAACTCATTAACCCATTACTTCTCTCCGATCAAATCAAGTACCATCACCAATTCAAAAAAAACATCCAATTCTCTATCCAATAACTTTAACATGATTCATACCACTTCATACCCTCCTCCAGAATTCTACTCTTCGTCATATGACCCAAAATGGTGGCTAAATCCTAAGCAAAATGTTGATACAATTTGCAACCCAAATGAGTTGATCAGACTGGAAAATATTTCTGATGATATCATCACCGATACTCCCGATTCTGACTCATTTTTCAGATCTAATTGGTATGTCGAGGATCTTCTCGACCAACTCTATTCTCTTCGAAAAGTTCCAACTCAATCTATAAACAACTATCTCTCCGAGGTGAAATCTCTTGCATAGGCCCTTAATCTAGCAGGAGAACCCGTTCCTGAAACCGAGCTCATTGATTGTCTCATTGATGGTCTTGATGATTCTTTCAGTAGCTTTATTCAAGACTTCTATGAACTTAATCCCTTATTATCATTGGATTTGTTTTCTAGCTTTCTTCATAGCTATGAAAAATTACAAGAGCCGCTCTCATCAATGTTGCCTAACCATCCTCTCGGTCCATCATCTCCACTTCCACAAGAACATCAAAGCATTGACGGTGATACTCCTATTAACTCGTCATCAAGTTCTAGTATTAGTGTTTCTCATTCTGACGTAATTTCTTCGTCACACATTGTACCTTTATCCACCTCTCTTCCTTTACCCATTGAAAATTATTATTTGGCAGTTCCCGCAAATTTCCAAATTCCAAAATCCCAGTTATTATCCTCATTTTTCTCCGCAATTAATGGCTATTCTCATTCTCACTTGAACGTCTTTAAGTATTCATTTTTAGTTCACTCATTGTCTCCACCTCATCCCTCAAATGAGCGAATGTTTTCTCTTGATACAACCCACATCACCTATCTTGATGGATTAATGGAATTCTCTAAGAGTGTTCATGGAAATCTAATACAATACATACAAGAAAGTTCGTACTTGTTGCAAGTGTGCAAACAACCAAGCACATTCCAATCTTCTTGGTTTTATGCAGTACTTATCATGCAAGCTATTCTTCATTTCAACATACATTAACGATTATTGGTATTCTCAGTTGATCATAAGGTTATTGTTTTACTGCTTATACAACTCCGAGGGTGTTTCACCAAGGTCAAGCTCAAGCTCCGGTTACCTACGTTTCGCTTTGCGGAGGTGTATTAGAGAAATAACATAATATTGTTATTTAGGATAGTTTTAATATTTATCAAATAGTTAGGATATTGTTTTTGAATTACCATAATTATCTCTTGGGAATCTTTGATTATATAATCCCTTGATTTTAGCATAGGTGATTTTGTAAATCTCTTGATTCTAGCTTAGGTGGTTATCATATATATATATATATATATATAGGACAACTCTCTTTGTAAATGAAACAAGTTATATAATACAAAACTCATCCTTCAATTAGTTTTAACTAGAGGCTATTTTAGATGATGTAGGACTCTATAGAATGACTTTCTCAAGTAAGAGTGCTAGTCTTTACATTATATGCACTGCCCTCACCTGCATTTATTCAGTGCTTGAATGCTAGTGAATACAATTATTAAATCATTGGTTTCCATGTTATTTACCTTATCCTGATTAGTGAAAATTAGAGACATGTGAAAGTTGATTTATTTTTCCAATTAAAGTGACCCTCTTTGTATGTGAATCTATTACACATTTGGAACTTTTTAAAGTGAACTTGAAACTTTGTGGACTCCTTCATATGTCAATTCATTACTGAAAACCAGGGGCGGATCTGTGTGAGAGCAGAGGGGGCAATTGCCCCCACTGAATTTTGAGGGGGCATATTAAAAATAAAAAAATTAGGAGGGTGTTAAAATGAAATTTTATATTTTAGACTTAAAAACTATTATAATTCCTAAAGGACCAATCCCACATTCCCTCATGGACCTCACCCACATTATTCCTCTCTATAATTTCCTAAAAGACTGTTTTATTTTTAGTTTTTTAAATTTTATAATTTATTTTGTAATGTTGCTTGTTACTTATTAGTGGTTTAATTGAGATTGTTTATTGTTGGTGTTAATTACACTTGACTATTTATATTGTATATTGATCTTATTTTGATGTTGAATTAGTTTTTAAATATTTATTAATTATCAGGCATGGACATACGTAATTGGGTTACAATAACTAAACGTACAAAATTTGAATCTATACATTGAGCGTGATATTTTTGTAACTATTAAAAATGAGGATATCATGCAACAATTTCAAGCAATGAAACCTCGAAAAATGTTATTGTAAACAATATTTGAGGATTATTTATTTTTTTGATTTATTTTATTAAATTTTATTTTTAAGGATTTTTTTTTCGAATTTGTCCCCACTTGAACTTCCAGGCTGGACCCGCCCTGCTGAAAAGGTATAATGGGAAGCAATATTATAGTGAGTGTTGAGTAAAGATGGTAACTTAAGTTTGGACCAGGTAGTAAATATTTTCTTGAGCTTGATCGCGTATTATATGTTGTTTCATTTATTTTAACATAATAATCAAATGACTTAAGTATGTGCCTTTCGTTATGTGAAGTGGATCGCCTGTCCAGTACATGAATACATATCCATTTCACCACTAGATAAAATTTGGAATATTTCTTTTGCTGAGATATTTCATAGGTGAATTTGAGCTAAAATTGTTGTTAATATCATTTTTGTTGTCTAAAGGGGTGTTTGATAAAAATTGAATAAATCTGAATAAGCTGAATCTGAATGAAAAAATTGTTTGATAACTAACATGTCTGAAACATCTAAATAACATAATTTTATTATTTTATCATTCTGAAAAAAATTCAAATTTGTTATAAATTTATTTAATATTACTTAATATAATAGTTAATTTTTTTTAAAATTTTAAATTTTTATTTTTATTTTTTTACTTTATTCAGCTGTTCATTCAGCCAAAAAAATCTGACTTAGCCATTCAGTTCAATCATCTGACCGATTCAGCCATTCAAACGCTTTTTTTCCAAAATAAACGCACTTAATGGCTGACCGATTCAGCCATTCAGATGTATCCAGTCCTATACAAACAGTCCCTAAGTATTACATGTACCTGAAATTTTATGGAATTATGGATTGAAACTTGATTATATTAAATTCAAACTTGAGGTCCTAAAACAATTTATTTGTATAATGTTTTGACAATGCTTTTCTAAAATGCAGGTATATGCAGAAGAATGAAGGCACTTTCTTCCACTTTCTGCTTATGATCACTCTAAAGTATAATCTCAAAGTCCGACATATCGAATTGAAATTGAATTGAATATTAGATTTCACACTATAAGACCAATCCTTATGTCCCCCTTTATTTTTAAATGACTAAATCCTACATTTATTAGATGATAGAAGTCTAAAGAAAATTTTCTTATAAAAGGACTATCAAGTGAAATTTAAAAAAGTGTCCAACACATAGGTTGCCTAAGTAGCTAATTAGGCTAGGCCTTGGGCTGGTCTTGGCTTCAGGCTGGACCAAGCTAGTTTGGATATTTTGAAAGGCCAGGTTGAATATTGTCTAAAAAATTATGGTCTAAAAAATTATGGTCTGTTCAAAGCTTTGCAAGCCGGGCTTGATCGGGTTATTTGTGCACCGTTGGTGTTTCCTGACTTAATGTAAATACTTAATTGTTAATAATGCTAAACCCAAATAGTTAACCTAAGAGTATCTCCAACAACCTTTTCAATCACTTTAGGATACTCAAATAGGTGAGCCATATCTCCAATAGTCTTTTCAACTTTAGTCATCAAATCTGCAATATCATTCTCTCTCTTCAAATCTGTAATCTCATTCTCTCTCTTCAAAATATTTATTATCTCTAAAAATATTTATTTTGCGTAATGGGTTTGATGTAAAACTCATTGAATTGAAGAGACTGATTAGACACAAAATATGAAAGTAGCAAATAATGCTATTTAAATTGCCACATAGGTCAACAAACCTCTCTTCAAAACATTTATTATCTCTAAAAATATTTATTTTGCGTAATGGGTTTGATGTAAAACTCATTGAATTGAAGAGACTGATTAGACACAAAATATGAAAGTAGCAAATAATGCTATTTAAATTGCCACATAGGTCAACAAACCTCAATTTGAAGAGTTTTTTTTTGCTATTACGGTTGGAGATGCTCTAATAATAATTAATCTCATCGATTAAGGCAAAAAAATTATTAGCAAACTAAATAATCCAAACAACATCCATGATCCACCCCTTCTCTCTTCTCCCCACCATAACTTATCTGCTACCCCCTTTCTTTCTCCTCCCTACTACAACTTCATCTTCAACCCTCTTTCTCTCTTTTTCCCTATTTGCTCTATCTCGGACATTCACCATTGATTTTTCGACGTCCAAGACATTATTGATTGTCATTATGCATATTAAATGTAAGGAATCAGAAGAACTCTCAAGCAAACAGTAATGAAATAGTGAGTGACAGTAGAATGAGAACACAGAAATGAAGATAGTAAAGGAAAGGGAGAGAGATTTCAGAAGAAGTGACGAACAAGAAAACAAGCAATATATTCCATAACCTCCAAATGAGCAAGTGTTACCAATTGTATAGCAACTCAGCTCCCAATCTAGAAGGTGCCAACGCACATGACAATCACACAGGCTTAGAAAACAAGGCTAACAAACTAATAACAGCCTAAAGGATAATGAAGGAAAAGAAAAAAAAGAAAAAGACAATGTTATCCCTGCTTATTAAAAGAACTAACTGAAATAACTACAATCACGCAATGAGCCTTACAATTCCTCTTCCTTAAAATGACCTTTGTCCTCAAGGGTGAAAATGAGGAAACCTCTGGTGGAACTTCTCCCAGTTCTCCCAAGTGGCTTCCGAAGGTAAGGTGCTAGCCCACTGAACCAACACTTCCACACCAGGAGCATTGTCTTGCTTGACCAAACGTCTCTTTAGGATGGCTATTGGCTCTGCTAAAAAATATCCCTCTGAATTCATTGGTGGTAGTATAGGAGAGGCTGTGCAATGAGTTCCCAATTTCTTTTTGAGTAGAGACACATGAAAAGTTGGATGAATTCTAGCTTGTGCTGGTAGCTTAAGCTTGTAGGCTACAGTACCCACCTTTTGTTCTACCAGAAAAGGGCCACAGAATTTTGGAGCTAGCTTCCCATAATTGAATTGATTTAGGGAAAGTTGTTTGTATGGCCTTACCTTTAGATAAACCTGGTCCCCGACTTCAAAAGTCCTCTCAGTCCTATTCTTGTCCACATAGGTTTTTATCTTGGACTGTGATGCTAGCAAATGATGCCTTAACATTTGCATGAACTTTGATCTCTCCTTACAAAACTGTTTAACTGTCTGGTCTAGAACTTGCCCAAACTGATGGAAGTTGAGATGAGGGGGCTGATATCCATATAGGGCCTCAAAGGGTGATGTTTTAAGACCCATATGGAAGTGAGTGTTGTACCACCATTCCGCAAGAGGCAACCATGATGCCCAGTGGTGTGACTCCTGAGTAGTCATGCATCTAAGGAAGCATTCTAGCACCTGATTTACCCTTTCAGTTTGGCCATCTGACTGGGGGTGATAGGCTGTGCTCATCTAAAGCTTAGTACCTATTATCTTGAATAAGGACTGCCAAAATAAACTCAAGAACACCTTATCTCTATCAAAAACTATAGTGGTGGGCAGACCATGTAGTTTGTACACCTGGGAGACATAGGTCTGAGCCAATTGGGCTGCATAATAGGGGTGCTTCAACGCAATGAAGTGAGCATATTTAGTAAACCTATCCACTACCCAGATTACAGTCATGCCTGTGGATGAAGGAAGACCCTCTATGAAATCCATAGATAAATCAGACTATGGTTTATGTAGAATAGAGAGAGGTTGTAACAGGCCAGGGCTAGCTAAGGTCTCATATTTTTGTTGTTGGCAGGTGTCACACTCTTTTACAAAGGTAGTAATGTCTTGCCTCATAGTGGACCACCAAAAAAATTTATTCATTCTCTCATAAGTGCCCCTGATACCTGAGTGACCCCCTATAGGAGAATTGTGAAACTCATTAAAGAACTTCTTTCTTAGCTGTATGTTAGGACCAACTATTAATTTACCTTGAAATTTTAGCCTCCCATTCTTGAATGTGTAGCCTGGCAAAGAATCTGGTTGGACTTGTAGTTGAATGATTAAGTCTCTCAGCCCTGCATCCTCTTCCCAGGAATGGGCTATTTACTGAATCCAAGTAGGCACTACATCAGTGATAGCATGGCACTGAGTTAGCTCTTCAACTGCTATGTCTGACTGAGCACTGGAGTCCAAAACTTCAACTACTCTTGAAAGGCTGTCAGCCACCATATTTTCCTTACCCTTTTTATAGGATATTTCATAATCCAACCCCATTAATTTGGTGACCCATTTTTGCTGGTTGGTTGTAGTTATCCTCTGATCCAGCAGATATTTGAGGCTCTGATGGTCAGTCCTAATATACACCTTATTCCCTAAGAGATAGTGCCTCCATTTGTTAACTGCAAACACCACTGCCATCAGCTCCTTTTCATAAGTGGATAGCCCCAGATGGTGGCTAGAAATTGCCTTGCTAATGTAGGCAATTGGTCTGTTGTGCTGCATTAGTACTGCCCCAATACCATAGTGAGATGCATCAATTTCTAACACAAAGGGTTCCTGAAAGTTTGGCATAGCTAATACTGGTGCTTGTGTCATGGCCATTTTGAGTTCATTGAAGGCTTCTGTTGTTTTATTCCCCCAACTGAAGTTGTCCTTTTTGAGCAAGTCTATTAAAGGTTTGCTTATAACTCCATAATTTTTGACAAATTTTCTGTAGTAACCAGTCAACCCTAGAAAACCCCTTAACCCCTTAACCCCTTTAAGTTAGTTGGAACTGGCCATTGCAACATACACTCAATCTTTCCCTTATCAGTTGATACCCCCTCATGGTTGATTACATGTCCTAGGTAATGTATCTCTTTAGTACCAAACATACATTTACTCCTTTTGGCAAAGAGGCAATGGTCCTTTAAGGATTGCAATACTACTTGTAGGTGTGCTAAATGTTCAGATAAGGTTTTGCTGTAAACCAGAATATCATCAAAGAAAACCAAGACAAACTTCCTCAAATAAGGTTGAAATACCTCATTCATCAATGATTGGAAGGTAGCAGGGGCATTGGTTAACCCAAAGGGCATGACCAGGAACTCAAAGTGGCCAAAATGGGTCCTAAAAGCAGTCTTCTGTATGTCTTCATGCCTTACTCTGATTTGATGGTACCCTGACCTCAAATCTAATTTAGAGAACCATTTTGCCCCATGTAATTCATCCAATAACTCATCTATAGCTGGAATAGGAAACTTGTCCTTGATAGTCTGGTTATTCAAAGCCCTATAGTCCACACACATCCTCCATGTTCCATCTTATTTTTTTACTAACAAAACTGGAAAGGCATAAGGGCTATTACTAGGTTGAATGATCCCACTCTGCAGCATCTCTTGCACTATCTTCTCTATTTCTTCTTTTTGCACATGAAGATATCTATATAGCCTGAGATTTATGGGTTGGCTGCCTTCACTCAGTTTGATAGGGTGGTCTTTGCTTCTATGGGGAGGTACTCCTTTTGGCTCCTGAAATACTTCTAAAAATTGTTGAATTGTTGCAGCAATCCCTCAATCATTTGGCTATCCTCTGAACTCAGATCAGCCTTCACATTCTTGTAACAGTCATTTGCTTCAGTTGCTTAATCTATCCCAAATAGGTAGCCAAAGTATCCATGGGTAGCACCATTCACCACTCTCTGGAATTCTCCAGAAATCATTAACTGAATGGAGGGAGGTACTTGATCAGACTCCCCTTGTACTAGTGTAATTTTTCCACCCTTAGATAAGATCAGTTGTAATTGATGGAAGTCAAAAGTGACTGAATCAAACATCTTCAGCCACTGGACCCCTAAGACAGCATCAATGCCCCCTAAGGGTAAGGTTCTAAACTCAGTGTTGAACTCCTCTCCTTGGATAGTCCATTGTAAGTTGGGACAATGTTGATGACTTTCCACTTTAAATTCATCTGCTACTGTGACTGCTACAGAGCTAGTATTCCTTAACAAAGCCTTTACCTTCTTTGCTGCTTGAGGATCCAAGAAGTTATTAGTACTACCACTGTCCACCAAAATTCTAATAAACTTCCCATTGGCCATGCCCAGAAGTCTGATTGTGTTGTTGGTACTGTGCCCAGACAAAGCATGAAGGGTAATTTGTGGTTCTTCCTCTCCCACTGGGCTCACGGTTCCTTCTAATTCCTCATCCCCCCCCCCCCCCCGCAGTCCTCTTCACTTGGTTATGCCAAAACTAAGGGTATTATTATAAACAGATGGGGTTTCTTACAAATGTGGTCTCTGTGGTATGGTTCATCACAGGAGAAGCATAGACCCTTCCTCTTTTTTTCATTAATTTGGTCCCTAGTTAGGCCTCTTACTGGTAAGGATTTCACAGTTTCAGGGTTACTATGGACTGCAGATTTGTTATGGGGTGTATATCCATGTGAATGCATACATGGGCTAGTTATAGGTTTGTTAACCATCTTACTCCTCTTAAGCCATGCTTCAAGTTTGGCTTCCTCAACCCTTGATAACCTTATAATCTCCTTTAGGTTTTTAGGCTTCAGCTCCTGTACCCCCAATTGTATTTCCAACCTCAGCCCTCCCACAAAACAGTCCATGAAAAACTCTTCATTAAGTGTGGGATTTCTACTTAAAGCCCATCCTCTCAATTCTTCAAACTTTTTTCTATACTCATCTACCGTGCCCAGCTGTTGCAGCTTCTTCAGCTGGCCGATAGGGTTCTCGCTAGACTCAGGACTGAATCTAGCAACTATTTCCTCCTTCAAACCTTCCCATGTTAGTTCCTGCACTTCTTGAGCATAACTGGAGTACCATTCCTCCGCCTCCCCTTCGAAACTCATTGTTGCTAGATACACCTTCTAGGTATCAGGCACAGAATGGTGGAAAAACAACTTGTTGCATTTCCTTAACCAAGATCTAGGGTTGTCTCCCATGAATTTCAGAAATTCGAATTTGATGGTTCTGAATATGCTATCAAATTTATCCCCTTTATTTTGTTGTTCAAATGAACCTAACAGAGATTCAGTAAAGGGGCCACTGTTACCTGATTGAGTCGATTCCTTTTGTTGTCCTTGCCACGCTAGAATCGCTTCGAAGCCCTTCACCAACGATTCTATTTTCGAATCTATGGTTCCCAGCTGGTTTTGCACCTGGTGCAGAGTGGCTTGTTGTTCGTGAGCTTGGGTCTCCAAACTAGTCAACCTTTGATTGTTAGTAGCCATAAGTGCAGGGAAGTTGGCTCTGATACCAAATTATAAGGAATCAGAAAGACTCTCAAGCAAACAGTAATGAAATAGTGAGTGACAGTAGAATGAGAACACAGAAATGAAGATAGTAAAGGAAAGGGAGAGAGATTTCAGAAGAAGTGACGAACAAGAAAACAAGCAATATATTCCATAACCTCCAAATGAGCAAGTGTTACCAATTGTATAGCAACTTAGCTCCCAATCTAGAAGGTGCCAACGCACATGACAATCACACAGGCTCAGAAAACAAGGCTAACAAACTAATAACAGCCTAAAGGGTAATGAAGGAAAAGAAAAAAAAGAAAAAGACAATGTTATCCCTGCTTATTAAAAGAACTAACTGAAATAACTACCATCACTCAATGAGCCTTACATTAAATTCATTATTGGGATGGTTCTCGTACTAGCCTATGGTTCCATCCTTGGATCAATCAAATGCCCATTGCTGCTTCTGAAAAGGATCTGCTTGTTATTCAAACTTTCTTGCTCAAACCATGATCACGTTATAAATTTTCAAGCCTCCTTCGACCACTCTAGACCCTTCGATTTACATAAACAGGATCATCTCATCTCATAATGTTACTACAGCTCTGATTTGGAACTCTATTAGAAGGCGCGAGCAGGAGGTTGCATGGGGAAGCATTGTGCGGCATGCATAAGCTCGCTGATCCCAGATTCTCCTTTAGTCTATGGCTGGCTTTTCACAAAGCCTACAAAACTAAGGATGTGCTTTTGAGGTATGGTATTGATACTCCAGCATCCTACCAGCTTTGTCCATCCCATAATGAAACCTTTAATCATCTTTTTTACCAATGTAATTACTCACTCAAAGTCATGTTCTATGTCCTTCGATATTGCGGCTGTAGGGGTTTGATAGCCTTTGTGTAGAGATTGGTCTTCTTTGATAGCCTTTGTGATGTCTCCACTACATTCCAATATTAAACGGTATATCCTATCTTTGGGGCTATCTGCCAGAATTTATTACATCTGGAGAGAAAGGAACTCCAGATTGCACGGGGAATTAGGAAAAAATCCTACCTGCCTTGGTCGTGAAATAGTTCATATTATTAAATGTAAGCTCCACAGTTCAAACTTGTTTAGGAAATCGGCTGTAAAGTTTAACTATAGTCACTTGATTTTAGATGATTGGGTATAGTTTTCCCATTTTAGGGCTTGTCCTTTGATGGTGCTGATATTCTTGATCAGGGGTATGCCCTTGCCTTTTGTAATTTCCTTTTTCTTTTATACAAATCTAAATTCAGCAAAAAAAATAAGGAGAGAGAAAGAGGTTGGTGTTGATTAATTTCATTTGTTTTGTTTTCTTTTAATTAGTTTGGGTTTGAGAGCAGCACCTTGTCCAAATTTTGTACAAATTTGGCAAAAACATACAAATACCCCACTGTGGTTGTCGTGCTATAAGTATTACTCCACTAAATATTTAAAAAATAGAATTGATCCACTGAACTTTTTAAAATTTCTTAATTGGGTCATTTCGTCCAATTTAGCTAACAAACGTCAAATAATCTGGCAAATTTTCCTACGTGGCTTTTATAAAAAAAAGAGAACAAAACACATGAATTTGTAAATGCTGACTTCTTCTTCCTTGTCTTCTTTGACCACCATTTTCTCTCTCATCTTTCCCACCTTTTTTTTCTTTTCTTTCTACTCTTTCCGGCTAACAAAGCACTCTCATCTACTATTCCGACAACCATCCAAGAAAATTCTCAAATTAAATCATAGCTTCACATACACAGCCACTATCCAAGAAAAACCTCAAATCCCAATTAATTAAAGTTGCACACCCCCGATTTTCTATTCCAAATTCGATCATACCAATGAGCAGAAAATGCTTAGAAAGATAGAATTATTGTAAAATCACAATGCAATTAGTTAACAATGCACATCAATTACAGAGCTAAAACCCCAACTTCGACCATACCCTTAAGTAAACAAGGAAAAATCCAAATTCGATGATACCCATGAGCAGAAAATGCTTCAAAAGATAGAATCATTGTAAAATTCCAATGCAATTAGTTAACAACGTAGATCAATTACACAGCTAAAACCCCAAATTCAACCATACTCACAAGCTAAAAACGCAAAATGAAACAAAACAAAAGGAAACTCACAAATGAGGAACGCGAAGAGTAGAAGCCATGAAAATCACAGATCTGAGATGGCCATTTGGGGAGGCCAATGATGAAACTTTGAGAGATTGGAAGGCCGTCAGATTCTGTTTCAGAGCCATGGTGTTGGATTCTGAGCAGATTTTGTTGTTATTGTAAATTGATTCAACTCAAGTTTTTTGCTTATGGGTGCGTGATCTTCTTTTTTCTATTTTTGATCTTCATTTGGGTCAATGAAAGGTTGATGGTGGGGTTTCTTTCTTTTCCGATGAGCTTGGAGATCGGTGACTATAATATCAATGGTGGTTAATTAGCGAGGTAGAACATGACTCTGATTTGGGGACATGTCAACTTGATTAATTTAAGTGAAATGAAGCTTTACTGATTACTTTGGGTTTATGTGTTTTTAAAGCCAACTAGAAAATTATGTGTATTGAATTTTTTTTTAAAACCCACGCAGAAAAATTGGCTAAATTATTTGAACGCATGTTAGCAAAATTGGACAGAATGACCTAATTAAGAAATTTTAAAAAGTTTAGTGGGCCAATTCTAATTTTTAAAAGTTTAGTGGGATAATGCTTACAACACGACAACCACAATAAAGTATTTGTATGTTTTGTCATACAAATTTATACTGGTTAAATAATTTTTTTTAAAATTCTCAGACATATATAGACTTTTATTGTATATAAATTAGGGCTAAAATAGACCCCAAAATGTGATATTCATATAATGATATCAGAAAATAGGTCGGTTATATTAATGAATTTTAGTCCATGTTTTACACTAATTTGAAAAAATTACACTCAAAGTTTATCAAGGATCAATCTGTAAGACCCCAACTTTTTTGAATAAAGATTTAATATTCTTTATATATTATTTCGAAATAATAAGATGTTGATTTGATAAATGTGAAAAGTTATGGGCGAAATGTGCAAATATTTCAAAATAAGCAAGTGGTTATAAAATATTTATTGTTGTCGGGGTAATATTCGTTTGGTCGTGGAATATTCTTGTTGTCGGGGAATATTCGTACGACGGCGCAGCTATTTGTGGGCCCCACAACGGAATAACTGTCGGATATAGAAAGCGATAGAAATAACCTTTTTATAAATAACGGTAAAACTGTTACGGTTAAACTGTTGAAATACCCGGTGATAAAAATACAGTGATACGCGTTGTGCACAGTAGCACACGGTATTGCACAGTATTTTGAATTATTGGTTCTTACGAAAGAAGTCACTTACTCAATAATTGTTACAGTAATTACTGTTCAATATTTTATATTATTGATTCAATAATTGCATGATATTTTATTGATTTAATAATTGCTACGTTGATATTTTATATCAATAATTGCTACGTTGCTATTTTATATGATTGATTCAATAATTGCTACCGTTGATATTTTGTATTATTGATTCAATAATTGTCACTACACAGTATTTCACATTATCAAATCAATAATTCATATTATTTGAATAATATTATTAGATAGCATTATTGACAATGTCTACGGAAGTTCTGTCTAGAAGGGGTTATTTAATTGCGCGCCAGTAAAGAGAAATCTTTATCGGAAGGTCCCCTCTTTCCTGGGAAAAACCTGGTTGTCAATATTGTAGTTCTGTAATATTATTTGCGAATAATTAATTATTGATTTATATGATAAGAAAATATTTATTTTATAGATATAAAAGAAGGAATTAGTGCTGATGTATTTTTATCATTATTTTAGTGTGAAAAATCATCTGTTTGTGGATTTCGACCATTTTCGGTTGAAAATTTGGAAAAATTTCATTCTACAAAATTGTAGAGAATTAAATTTCTCATGAAAATGACATATAATTTGTATTTTTCTGATAAAAGGGCTATTTATTATGAATTATTGAAGTTGCGAAAATAAATATTTTTTTAAATAAAATAATGGGCCCCACTTTTGTCATTTGTTGGTTGAATGTTGATTTTTTTTTCTCATGAGGTGTGCTGGAGAAGCCGCCGACGCAAAAGTCTACTTTGGCATCCTAAGTTTTTCCTATAAATAGGGTGCTTAGGTTAGAATTGAAAATCACACCAGAATCAGAAGTTTTCTCTCTCTATAATATCAAGCGTATTTTTGTGAGTATTTAGATACTTTGAGTGTTACTATTCAGTGCAAGTTTTTTTCGATATTATATCTGATATTCTAGCCAGAAGTACTATTCTTTTGAGGTAAGAGATGTTATTTTCTTTCGTAAATGATGTTATTCTTTTCAATATCATTTCATCGAAATATTGGTATGGATTTTATTATAAAATTCTTACTTTTTTCGTCGGGATTACTATTCACGTATACGGCACTATTCACAGAAAAATTAAATTTTCTTCTATATGTCCAAGTTGCTTGTTAAGGTTCCTATCTTTGATTGGATCCAAGTTTTGAACTCTATTCTTGAA
This sequence comes from Panax stipuleanatus, assembly GCA_020205555.1. Classification (NCBI taxonomy): domain Eukaryota; kingdom Viridiplantae; phylum Streptophyta; class Magnoliopsida; order Apiales; family Araliaceae; genus Panax; species Panax stipuleanatus. The sequence continues at coordinate 11,736,311 of CM035122.1, forward strand.
TTTTGATCCACAAAATATTATTATGGAGTATTTTTGAACTTGGATAAACTAATATGCGAATCCTTAATATTTGTTCTTTATCTTACTAGATTCGTTATTTATATTATTTTTCATCATCCTCAGTTCTAAATGCTGATATAACTGAATATCTTTGGCCTGTAGAGCAAAGATGAATAATTACCTGATGAATATCTTTGGCTGTAGTGCAAAGATGAACAGGTGTTGAGATGAACATAACCAACTGGTGATACAAATGAATATCTTTGGCCGTAGTGCAAAGATAAATATTTGATTTGAGATATATATTGATTGATGTTACAGGGATAAAATATTGATGATGGACTTTTAAATCATAGAAGATAGTAGACTTCATTCTCTACTTAACTCTTCTAATGAATTGTTATTTCCGCTGCGAATATTGATCTAAAACTTGTTGTCAATAATATTTTATCTGAATTGTTGAAGACTAACGATAATTTATTTTCCATTATCTTAGTCATAATATTCTTTACTGGGCTAGTTGAGCTCACCCTTTTCATCTATTGTCCTCTTCAGGAAGTGAGAATGTCGCAAGAACTAGTCGGGGGACAGAGTGATGGTCCGAGTTAGAGCAGTAGTAGTCCTCACTATTTCTAATAAATAGTGTGATAATAATTGTAATGAAGACTTAATTTGAATGTTAATATTTTCTACATATTTGTATTGACACTCACAGTTGTGTGATCGTATTTTGCACGACCGTGTGATATAAAAGATTGTATTTGGATTATGTACCATGTATTTGGCGACTCCGAATGGGTTGGGTTGACTGGACCTATTCTGGGGACGTCACACAATCTCTCATCTTCTCTTTTCTCGCCACGATCTCTTCCGCTTGCATTTTCAGTAGACAAAATAATTGATCGATCGATCGAATATACAACCAGTAAAAATCTTATATCTTTAGTGGTATTATTGTTAGTTGACTAAAATTTGTGGATGAAATATTTTATCCCGGACTCCTGAGAGGAATGAAAAATATAATTTTAAGTTGATTAACATTCAGGTAGGAATACGTCATTCCGGCAGAAATAAACAAACCAAACAGCCTATTAATCATTCTTACATAATGATTGATTCTATTCTCTCTCCTATTCCACCAATCCAAACATAGCATGAGTTCTACCTCTATCACACTACTAATGGCTTTCAATCTTTTGAATATGTAGTCCAACTTATCATTCATTCATTTTTAATTCTATTAGAATGAATTTGTTTTTGCTTATATAAATTAATAGTAAATGAGATTCACTTTCATGTGAGAAAGAAACATAACGAAATAACACATTTACATGTAAAAATATCAATTCCCTTTAAATCTCCCAAATTAAATTCTTTTCTCTATAACTTTGTTTACTCAAATATTTAAAGCAGATGTATACATATAAGCTCGTTAATCCGGCCATTTGAATCGGGTTTATGAGTGACAAATTAAATTAGTCCATTCTAAAATTGACGGGGTCAAACCTAGGTTCAGCCCATGCATAGGTAGACTAAAAACCACCCAAAAAAGCCCATAGACTTCAAGCCTTTTATCGGCCAAGTGCATTCCAAACATATCAAATTTTAAAGTTAACTCTTGAACCAAAAAATTGCAAAATTAAAGTTTTAAATAACCATTTGACTATCAATCTATTCGGAAAATTTATTTATTTGTGATACAGTATCTCAATATTTGCATATTCAGTAACTCAATATACTTAAAAAAACTCTAGCCTCTATATTTTCAGATATGGAGAGGGTCTCTATTCTACACTAAAGAAACCCTCTAAGTTTTTTCTTAAATACATGCATTCTTCTGTTCAATTATCTTATTTTCTCTTTTTATGAAATTTTATTTTTAGAAATGCATATGTTTCTCGAGTTTCGAGTTTCAATTTGGAACGAGATGATGTATCACATCGACTCTAATATTTTTGTAATTGAATTTATTTATTAATGAGAATTTACCCTATTCTTATTCTAGGGTTTTGTCAAAAAAAGAAAAGAAAAGTATCTTAGTCAGAAATGTTTTGTGATAGATTTGTATGACTACTTAATTTAGTCCTATATGGCTTAAGCGAGCTGATAAATTTTAAAGGCTCCAGTTTGGGCTAAAAGTCATTTGGGTTAACAGGACCATCACAATATATACAGATCCAAGTGGTTTATATTATGATACTTCATTTTCTTAACTAATATTTCTATTTTAATTTTGGACAATTAAATGCTTACGTACTACCGGTTTGATTACTTCATTTATGAATGTAATACTTTCACAAAGAGTTTCATTTATAAAAAAATTCATTCAACAAAAAGAATATTTTTTTTTTTGCAAAACAACCCATCTAGTCTTTGTACTCTATTTTTTTTAAATTCATTTTAGTCCTTGTATAAATATTTTTATTTCATAATTGTCCATGTACTTTTTTGTATATGAACCGTGTTATCCTTTGTAGTTGTGAAAGTAATGACATGTTTACAATGAAGCAAAACTACTCTGTATTTGAAGCACAAAATTAATAAGCATCTTTATCCTTTTTGAGAGAAAAAAAAAACTAAACAATTATAACAAGAATTAAGAAAATAAAAATAGTCATGACAGAAAATAAATCATCGTTTTGCATGTGGTAAAAATGTTAGATTTTCCATGTGTGTAAGAATAAAATAAAGGAAATTATTAAATTCACAATATAAAATATTATTTCCATAACAAAAGTGTCGCTATAGATCATATAGTGACGATTTAACAATTTTCATAAAGGAAACTGTATTACTTGTTTCAACTTTGAATTTTTTCATGATCCAAATATTATGGGTATATATCACTTTCTCAATTAATAAAATAAAACTTTGCCTTTTTTCTAAAAAGTAAATGTACGTATATGCAACTCTATAAATGTAATTTCTTGAAAAAAAAAAGATTTTTTCCTTGAATATAATAAGTTAAACTCTTTCTCTTATATTTTTGAGTATAAATGTAATGAGGAACAAGTTAAAAGTACATATACATGTTTTTAGAATAATGCTACTATCACATAAATATGGTGATATAACTCTCACATACTGTGAGGTGGCAGTATGTGATTTGTTGTTGAGTTATGTGGGTCATGTCAACAACAAATCACATACTGCCATGTCAGCAGTATGTGAGAATTATGTGGTTGTTTAATGTGATGGTAGCATGACTCATGTTTTTAGATCATAACCTTTGAATTTATAGCTAGGCATGTGTATCAGTGTATGTGCTTTTTTGAAAATAAAATTTTAAAATAATTGAAGAAAAAAATTGTGGGCTATTGAGAAGTTTTATTCAATTTAAAGGGTGAACCAATAAAGGTTGAATGACACTTCTGTCCTTCTAAGTTGTCACTCACTTTTAAAATCGTCTTTAAAGTTTATTTTTCGTCAATTAAATCCTTAAAGTGGCATTTTTTGGGGTTTCTGTTCCTCCTACCCGATTTGACCCCAATCCGACCCATTTCGACCTAACCCGACCCAGTTTGACCCAACCCAAAATTTTAATATTTTAACTAAAACAATTATTTAAAAATAGTTATTTTTAATATTTTAAAAGAAAATATTATTTATAAAATATTTAAATAATAAAATAATTTAATATTTTAAAATATTAAATATAATTATTATTTTAAAAATAATTTTTTCTTTTAAAATATTAAAAAGAACTATTTTTAAAATAAAATATTATTTTAAAAATGTTTTAAAAATAATTATAATTTTAAGGAAAAATATTAAAAAGTTTTATTTTTTAAAAAATGAGTAAACTTTCATAAAATATAGATTCAAAAAAATTAAATAAAAAATTATTTTTCTTTTATGAAAATAAAGTTTTATTTTATTTTTTGGAATATATATTTTATAAAACTTTACTCATTTTTTTTAAAATGAAATATTTTCCAAAAATTTTTCTTGAAAATAGTAATTATTTTTAAAACTTTTTAATTTATTTTAAAAAAATTTTGAATTAGATATTTATATATATTTTACTCTTTTTTGTATTTTAATTTTTGTTTTTAAAAATTCTAATAGTAAAAATACATATAATAATGGTAAAGATATTAACTTTTTTAAAAAAATAAAATTTTACATAAAAATGAAAAAAATCTAACTTTACGCATTTTTGAAAAAATTAAAAATTCTAATATATTTTCTTTAAAATAATAATTATTTTTATAACTTTTTAAAAATAATATTTTATTTTAAATATAAAAAATATTATTTATTTTAAAAATAATATTTTATTTTAAAATACTAAAAAATAATAATTATTTTCAACAAATATTTTATTTTAAAATATTAAATATAATTATTATTTTAATATTATTTTTAAAATAATAAAAATAATAGTTATTTTAAAATTATTGGAAAAAATATTTTATTTAAAATATTAAATATAATTATTATTTTAATTTTTTAAAAAATATTATTTACTTTTAAAATATTAAAAATAATTATTATTTTAAAAATAATAATTTATTTTAAAATATTAAATACAATAATTTACTTTAAAATATTTAATATAATTATTATTTAAACATAATATTTTATTTTAAAATATTAAAAATTAGAGTTGGGTCAAATTAGGTCGGTTTGAGTCAAAATTTGGTTAAAATGATTCGGGTTGGGATCAAATCGGATTGGGGGAATAGAGACGCCAAAAAATACTACTTTAAAAACCTAAATAATAAAAAATAAACTTTAAAATCGACTTTATAAATGAGTAGCAACTTAAAAGGGCAAAAGTGTCATTTAACCGCAATAAACTAAATTTGTGCAAAGGAATCTAAAAGAAGAATAATAATACGCGGAAGATATATTAGGTAGATAGATAAATAATCACTGGGCCCATCCTAAGAATGAACTAAATTGCATGCATGTCGACATATCCACGTGGTCACTGGTGTCTTATGATTAGAATTTTGATTATTGACCCACCAAAAGTAAACTTCCTGGATGCAGACGTACATAACCAACGTGGGAAAACTATATCTATTTATCTATATATATATATATATATATATATTAGCTTCTCTTAATATGTACATTTAGAACACATATTAAACACATAGTTTAAAAAAATATTCTCTTTAATTATATACATATTCTCTTAAATTTGATACAAATATAAAAATTAAAAAAATATGCACACAATTTTAAAAAATATTCTCTTAAACTGTGTTAAGAAATTTTATATATATAATAGAGAATTAACCATAATATCTATTTATTATAAATTAAAAATTGATAAATAGCATCGTAACCTTTCATAAATAGATCAAATCACCGTCCGCTAGTTCTAGCGAACGGATTTAAAAACTTTTTTGGACCGATGTACCCTCACTAAGCCCTATTAGGTTAAACAATTGATTTAACATCCACGTCCGCTAGAATAATGATTTATCAAGTCATTGATGAGATAGCCTCAAGTTCAATCAATAATGACATGCATATAAACAAACCAACCTCTAGAATCACCAAGTGTCATTTGTATTCTACATTAACACACTATTTGAAATACCGACGAAAAAAAATAAGTTATTAATTTTTAAATATGAAAGAATCATATTAATTTTAAAATATCTTAAATTTATTTTATAATATACATTACGTCACAATGAAAAAAAAGAAAGTGAAATATGTTTATTGGTTTGCTGACATTCATTTTAGGAGAACACTATTTCACGTATAATTTTGATATTTTCACATGATCTTCTCTCACAATAGAGTAGGGTGGGTTGCACCTTTATGTGATAGGAGCAAACGCGAAAATATCAAAATTACATGTGAAAATATCATTTTCCTTCATTTATCATCAACTTTCTACGTACCTTTTTTGTAAAAGACATTATTGCCAAAAAATCATAAGCGTAAAATAGAGAGAGGAATACAATATAAGAGTATTTTTTTAGCTTAAATAGATTATGTCTATTGGTTTGGTACTGGCATTCTCTTCACCACCAACTTACCACCAACTTCACGTCACACCAACCTCCTTACTTGTTTTTTCGTTTTACCACCGACTTCATAGCACACCTTGACGAAAATCATACGCATAATTCGTAACTCGAAAATCACTTTTTACGCAGGTACGTTTTTTTAAAAGGCATTATTGCCAAAAATCATATGCGTAAAATAGAGAGAAAAAAAATAAGTTATTATTTTTTAAACTTAAATGAATTATGTAAATTTTAAATTTCAAAATATCTGAAATTGATTTATAGTGTACAGTCGTAATGGAAAAAAGAGAATGAAAAATATGTACAACAGAGAAATATTTATTGGTTTGTTTGTAAATGGCAGAAATATTTTAGAAAACAGATATTTTCACATCAATTTTTAATATTTTCACATGTATAATTCATATTTTTATCAATAAAAATTCGACACATCAACTAATATATGAGCCCTAACTGTAAAAATATCAAGTACTTCCATATTTTAAACAAAGAGTAAACAAAAGGGTTGCTTTCGTGAGACCCTTACAGTTTTTTCTTTACTTTTAAAACTATGAAAAGAAGACTAGTATTTGTTTGCCACTATTAAGATAAATGGGATTGAAAAATGGGGTCCCGCAGAAGGGGAGGAGAGGCTGCCTTTGACGCAGAAGAAGAACTGAAGAATATCTAGTGATTTTTGTTGTAGACTGTAATGGAAGAGAACGGGAAAAGGTGAGAGAAAAAGGTAGGGTAACCGGCCCTCCAAATAATGTTATAGACACAAATTATTTTATAAATTACTGATGTGACATACCTTACCTTAATTTTTTACGTGAGATCGAAGATTACATTAAAATAATTTATTAATCAATATACTGAAATAAAATATACCACATCAACAATATATAAAATATTTATAAAATAATTTGTGTCTTATTACTCGCGACCCTCCATTGTAGTCTTTGAAGTAGGGTAGGTTCCGCAGCTCAAGCACAGTTAGGTCTTTGAAGTAGGGCGGTGTTGACTTGATTCATAAAAATGTCGAATTACATAACCGTTCACACGTAAATTCATTTTTGTTTCCCTAGCTTAGCTAGCGGTTTATGTGGCTTTGGTGGGGTCAAATGTCGGCATGGGCCCAAAACTCATAATATATTTATAGGGGAATGATTTTCTTCCCAGAAAAAGTAAAGAACTAAGTAGTAGTATTTTCTTTTTTGAGTCATGATACTATCACATAAAACAATTACATAACGTTTATATATTGTTGACGTGTCAGTATGTGATTTATTATTGACATGATCTACTTAATTTAATAATAAATTACATACTATTATCTCGTAGTATGTGAACACTATGTTACTTATTTTATGTGATAATAGCATTATTCTTTTCTTTCTACAAAAGTAATGATTCCTATACTATATGTATGTATATTGAAACCTCACACCAAATATTACCTACCTCCTTTTGAAAAGCTCAGCACACTAATGCAAGGGCAAAAAGGGTATTCTTTTTTCGACCTTCAAAAATATCTCAATAAACCAATAAAAAAATACATTTAACTAAGCAAGAAAAAGAAATTAATGAGGCTAAAGTTTTGGTATATATACGGGCAGTGGGATTTATCATTTTTTACTGCTCATACAGAAAAGGTTAGAGAAAGAGACGCACACATCCTACAACTTTTCAACTTTTTCCGAAAAATGAAATTTGATCTTGAGGGCGGCCACGGCCCCGGCCCCGCTGATGGTCGGCGAGCTCTCCATAACAGGAGGAGGTAAGTTAACTTTAATGTATTATTCATCCTATGTATATATATATATATATATATATATATATATATATATATATATATATATCTTATCAGCTTTTCTTTGTGCACGGCAGCGGCGGCGACGGCGGCGACGGCGACGGACACGGCGGTAGTGGTGATGGTGACCGGCGAACTTGGCGTATCAACATGAGGTTAGTTAATTCTACTGTACTATTCGATCCTCCTCCTTCCAAATTAAACTAAATTCCTTATAAATTTTTACTCTGCATTTCCGTAATTAAGCCCAGTAAGCCAGCCAGATCTATGTTCCCGGATTCATAATCACCGATTCCAATCGGCGACCGACAAATCCGATTGGCCCATCGGTGGTGTATATATTTATAGAGAAAGAGATAGAGGAGGAAATGGCGGACAAATCCGCTTCTGTCGGTCTTGTCTTGAAGAAGGCGGGAATTGTAAGAATCCGCCTGTTTTGAGAAAGATAGAAAGATTTAGTTAGCTGGCACTAACTAGGGTTTGAAGTTTTACACAAAAATAGAAAGCCGTTGATTTTGAAAGTTGTCCTTCATCCTAGAAATATATTCTTTGTCTATTTATTATTATTGAAGTGATAAATTACTATATATAGTTTTCAGTTAATTTAAGACGATTACCCATTTTACTAATTTTTGCCCTACTTGTGTCTTTGTTCAGTGAGACGTACACTGAGATCGAGGCTGGCTGTTGTTTGGAGTTTTATTCCTCTTAGATGAGGGGATCCGAATTATGAGCTAGGGTTTATGTAGGCCTGATAATTTTGCACATCCATGTAGGTCTAATAAGGATGTAGGTCTAATAATTTTGTCCTACCTTGATAGGACCTTACTAACTCCGACCTTAATGGGATTCAATTTTTTTTATATACTCATAAAGTTAGGATCGGGTATATAAACTTTCAAATGTAACCTAGCATCATTTCACTTTAAAATTTTAAAATGTCTTTTCAAAAATGTACCCATGACTAAATTTATTTATTTTTGGTTATTTGGGTGTTGGAATTAGATAAGGGCGAGAGAGATGATAACCAGGGAGTTGTAATTTCCTTTTAGGTGATTTGGGTGTTGAAATTAGATGATGCCAGAAAAAAGATGATGCTAAACTGGGGTTGTTTCCTTTTCATGATATATCAAACAGTTTGATAACATATTGAATAATCCAACTATATTGAATAATCCAACTTAAACCCAATTTTTACTACTAAGTGAAGCATGCTATTTAAATTTATTTAATAGAGAAACTAATATTAAATATTAACACAAATTACATAGAGCACGATCATCATATACAATATATAACTTTTCTGATATTTGACCATGAATTAATTGTTCAAGGGATCAAAGATGGATGATTATTCTAGCAATTCATGCTATATACGTGGCCTCCAATGGACTGCTGTATATGGTCATCCAAATCAAGTATCAAGTCCTTGATAACTCTCCCTTTGAAACTCATATGGCGATGACAACTTCCTTGGTAGCATTATGTGTCTATTTATGTGCAGCAGCGCTGCAAATAATATTAGTCCAAACTAATAATGAATTAGACGACCCGAGACTCTTGAATCATGTCATTCTCTGCTTCGGAGGTCTCTCTATGCTCTCAAATATATTGGTGTTTCTCCCAAACATGGTAGGTTGGATTGTGGTGGTCCTGTTTATCTTTATCACAACAATTCTATTAGCTTACGACGTGTTTAAGCTCATAACCAACTACATTTCCGGGAGAAACAACATCAACATTACTGCAACAGCAACACCTGAAGCTGTGGCTACCGAGATGAGCACTGGAATCAGTAATAACGAGAGCTACAGGAATAACAACGATACGGTTGAGATGCGTCTGGAAACAATTTCACAGGCTCCACACACTCCATTTCATTCATTCCGAAATCAAGGTGCATATATATGTACATGCAGTTTGTTCAATCCTTATAACTAACTATATGTATACATGTGTGCCTAGCTGCATTCTCTCAAATTTCACAGTTTCTAATATTTAGAATATTTGTCCGCAGGATTTGGTGATTGAAGCACTTTTTACCCAAGTAGAGCATCTTCCCAACAATAACAGTCAGACTTGGTGACTGAAACATGTCTTGGGAAGTATTTTTTTTTAATTTTTTTTCAAGAGTTTATGCTCGTTCTGGGATTTCTAGCCTTCTTTGCCCAGATGTTTTTCTTGAAGGCAAAAAAATAATAATAATGCAGGAGTTGAGCATCTTTGTTCCATACATGCTCATCTTGGGGAATTATTGTACAATATTTTAGTAATGTTATTTGGAATATTATATTTACTTTGACTAACTGAGGTTACAATTGATGACATAGACATCCGTTAAAGAGTCCGGAGTGATGAAAATTAGCCGGATAGGTTGAGTCCACATATTGGTTGAAATAACCAAAATTCTCCTTGGATTGATTGTTAAAAAATCTTACTTTAAGTTTCAAAACGAATTTGACGAAGCAAATTTCACCAAAGGTCAAATTTAGTCTAAATTGACTATAATATCATTCTAGGGGCTATTTTTGGAGAGAAAAAAAAAATAAATTTAAAAGGATTTTGAAGGAAACTTCGGTAGAGGATGAAATTTTCAAGTTAATTATAGGCTATTTTCATTTATAATTTGGAAAAATAAAAAAATAATTATGAGTTTGTTTAGTTAAATAATTTTAGAAAATTATAATTAAATTTTGAGATGGATTTATGAGAAGAAACTTGGTTGATAAAGTTGAATTTCTTGGAAGTTTGGTAAATTTTCGAAATACAGAAATAAATTATGAATTTTCCAAATTAGTAACTTTAGAAAATTATAACTAGTTATTGTGAGTTTATTTTGAGTCGACATTTTATAGAAGCTTTTCCATATTACTTCGGATTTAATGAGTACATTTGGTGAATTTTTGAAGTGCAGAAGGATTTATTTAGCTAAAGAAAAATAGTTTGAAAATAGTGAAAATTCACGAAAACTTGAATGTGCATGGAACTCTAAAAAAAAGTGATTTTTTTAGAAATGATTAGCTTGGAATTTCAAATTAGAATTAATCAAGAAGAGTAGATAGTAGATCTGGAACATAAATTAGGGTAATAGACTAGTCCATAAAGCATGCAACCAGATCAATTAACAAAGGATCATTCAAGAAGAAAAAAGAAAGAAAGAAAAACTTACAATAAGCTCAATAAGCAGTCAGCCAGTCAGTTAGCTTCTGATAAAGCTAGCTCCGGCCATGCATGCATGTCTCCGGCCGGCCAAGCTAGTGCTTGAGAGCTCTTTCATGCTAGCTCTATCTTTGATAAGGCTAGCTAGCTCCGGCCATGCATGCATACCTACGGCCGGCCAAGCTAGTGCTTGAGAGCTCTTTCATGCTAGCTCTATCTTTCATTTTGGCAAACTGCAAATATATAATTGTGCTGGTTTCATAGCGAAGACTTTTCTGCACCTAATGTGATGTGCAAGTGCAACCTACCACTTTGAATATATATATACCTCAAGTTGCCTCCTTTAATAATCAATAACGACAAACCTTTATGTCTGGACCAATAGGAATAATTTAAAGAATTTAGCATTATCGTCAACTATCGTCTATCTGCCGCGCCGCCCCACTCCACCGAAAAAAATAAATAAATTAAATTATCTGCAAAATAAAGATGTTAGTAATATGCTTGAATTGTTACTTTGATTTGTCAATTTAGTAGTGCGGAATGCATTAATATATCTCTTCGTATTTTATTTTGATAATCACACAAAAACTTATTACGAACTGTTCGTTAATACAGGGAAAAAAAAAATTGTTTGTATACAAAAATCAAATTGATGTAAAACAGAATAATTAGGCTGCGTAAGTTTTTCTTGAGAAGAATGACTTCAAATTTCTATGATCTTAATAAGTTTACTTTAGTAGTGTAAGACACCTATGTTTGGTTCCCATTCCTTGGCATGTATGGAATGAAATGACTTAAGGAATAGAATGAGAAATGTGAATGGAAGGGACATTCTCATTTTTATGCTTGGTTTGTTTGTCCATTCATTATTTCAAGAATAAAATCACCCTTCTACTTTAGGTGTTTAGTTTATATGAATTACATTATGAATGAAATGTGAAATGATCTTTTTCGTTTTTTATATACTAAAAACTTATAAAATGAATCAAAAATAATCTTTGTGAGGTCATTAAGTACAAATTTGAAATTCTTTTACTCTTTTTTTTACATTTATTTTTTTTAATTTGTGTGAAAATTTTACTTTATTCATTTTTTTAAATTTTTTAAAAACGGAGAGAGTATTATGTAAATAAGTGTAAATATATATAAGCAATCAGTGAAAACATAAATCATAACGTTTTTACTACATCATATATCATTTCTCATATATATTTATAATAATATTGTGTAGACTTATATAACATAACTTGTATTAATTTAGAATATGCAAGTACTTTTATATATTTAAAGAAAATTAATATTTTCATAAGGAAAATTAATATTTCAGCAAGACGCTCCTCACATGAATTTTTTATGAGAGTGAGACATTGTGGAATATTATTTTTTCTTTATAAAAATAGTAATTAACTTTTTATTTAAAAAATAACAATAGCATGTTATACTTTTTTAGTGCCTTAAAAAGTTACCGTTTAATTTCTTCTTCCTTTTTGAAATTATATGATCATTAATAAACTATTAGTCTGAAAACAATTAAAAAAAAAAACCCACCTATTTAGATAACATAACGTTTTTGTACGAAAAATGAAGTACCATAAAAATAGATTTTAGTTATGATATTGACTAAAATAATTATTTCATGCTTCTTCATTTTAATATTTATAATATTTTATATTATTAATATTAATAAAATAATATCAAATTGCAAAAATAAAATAAAAAATTAAGAAGTAGCAGCATCTACAAGACGGAAACATTAATACTATGTTTGGTCAATATAAAATAAACCCACCTATTTAACGTTTTTTGTTTATTCACAATATCATAAAATAATAAACAAACATTTTTGGTCTCCAAGCGTCAATATCTTAAACATAATATTTTTGTAAGAAAAATAAAGTAGCATAAAAAAAAGTAGGAAAAGAAAAGAAATGATGATAGATAGCGAAAAGAAAAGAAGAAGGAGGTTGACCTAGGAATGAAATAAACTCACCTATTTAAAAAAGAATGAAAAATAACTTTCAGATTTGAAAAGAAATAATTAAAGGAATGGAATGACCATTTCAATTGATTAACCAAACACGTTATAAGTCATTTTATATGGAATGGTCATTCCATTCCCGGCCTATTCCATTCCATTCCATTTCCACCAATTAAACATAACAATGTATTTGAATTTTTCATAATGCAAAGAAAGAAAAAGGAGAAGAATAATTAAAATCCTATAAAAGTATAAAATAAAATAAAATAAAATAAAGGACAACTTGATTAACATACATGTATATAGATCACATGCCAGACATCAAGGTGTGAAAGGGAGAAGAACTTGCAAAATATGTCTGAATCACTAATGTTTTCCCTGCCTTTTCTTTTAAGCCATAAAATTATCATTTTATTACTGAAAGCGGTTTTAATTGGTGGATACCATAAATGAGGATTCGGTTAGCATGAATTTGGTCTATCAAGACCATCGGTCAGTTGAAGCCTATCATTCCGACACGTCATTGACAGTTGAATTAATGGGCCAGATTCAAAAGTTCCGCACGGCGTCGTTTGACAAAGCAAATTCGGATAAATTGGATACAGCGATCAAATAAGAAGTAATCGGCACTGACAAGCGAAGATTGACGTCTAGCGGGAGATTTTGCGCCATAGTAAAACATGTAAAACAGAGTTTCTTGAGATTAGAAGGCACCTAGTAGCAACCATGTAAAACAGAACAACAAGAATTCAAATTTGAAGAGTAAATGTATTGATTTAAAACATAGCTTCTTCATTATTGAGAATAGATTCATCTAAAAACAGAGCTTCTTCATTCTTGGTCTTTTGTTCACCTCATCAACAGGTGGTGTAGGGTCGGCCCTAACATTTTCAAGGCTATGGGCGAAGATAAAATTTGGGGCTCCTTACATTAAAAAAAAGTCACTTCTTCAAGAGCAACAAATGATAAAAAAAGGATTACAATTTTCAATATCACTTAATAGGATACTATTGAGTTCAAATAAAAATCTTACAATTACAAAGATCAGTACCTGATTACTGAAAAACTACCCTTCTTGCATTTTTGGCCGCAAAAGTTTCAATTAAGCTTGAATAGTTAAGCTTATGAATCAACTCTTTTTCAATCGACAACAAAGCTAAACCGTCTAATCTTTCCTGTGACATAGTTGATCGAAGATAAGATTTGATCAACTTTAATTTTGAAAAGCTTCTCTCAGTAGAGGCAACAGTAACTGGTATGGTTAATAGAATTCTGTAAGCAACCCAAGCATTTGGGTAACACTCTTCCATTTGCTTCAAATAGTGCAATACATCCACTGCCCTCTTTGCCTCTTTTGGTATAGCTCCTTAATATCAGAGACATCACCATCTTTTAATAAAGCTTCAAGATTCTTACAATAGTCTATCAAACTATTATTATCTATAGACTTCAAATAGTGCAATACATCGTGTGTTTTCTCTTTTCAATTTGATAGAGATATCACTTTTTTTTCTTTATATACATATTAAAAAAAAAATTGGGGGCTCAAAATTTTTTGGGCCTCTAGGCCTATGCCTCTTAGGCCTATGCTCAAGGCCGACCCTGAGGTGGTGCAAGGAAGAATAAAACCTATATTGAGGTTAGTATCTATATATGAGTTGAACAATAGTTGTTATATTAAAAAGAAATAGTTGATGTAATAAACTCCAGTATATAGCAGTAATGAAATTATAAAGAAATGTTGATGCAATAGATTTGAATATTTAGTAAATGAAGATTATTATTGCATAATTTGTTGGTTTATATAAATCATGAATTATATGTAATATTTGGGCATTGGAAAAAAGTTCAATATGTGATGACTGATTCGTGGTTATAAATTATTGTACAAATATCTGCAAGCGAGGAAAACAAACGGAAGAAATCCATAGGAGAAGCGTACAAAGTGAAAAAAAAAGATAAAGATAAAGTGCATCAAAATGTGCGAAAGATAAAAAAAACCATGCAAGTAAATTTCTAAATTACTGTGGTCCCTTATAACCTTCGAGCACTGAATACTTGTGTGCCTTATGTTATACCTAAGTGAGAAGTTCATTTTTATTTATTTTTACAGTGTTTCCTAAATATTAATAATGCAATACTTTGCCACGACATTATGGATATTATGATTATTCGTTTACATAGGCTGATACTTTAATAGAAAAGGTGAAACCTACTGATAAGGTGATCTTAAGTAATTCTTGACATCAAATCAGTAAATATCTAACTTCCAAAGCATGGAATTAGATTAAAGTTCTATCTTTCCTTCACAAGGGCGTAGCTACACACGGGCTATAGTGGGCTACAGCCCACCCCAAATTAAAAATTAGCCCAGTAAGCCCACCTCAAATTTAAATACCTAGCAGTTAGCCCATATGTTGTTATAATTCATTTATATTTTTATCAAATATAAATTATTTCTTTTTATTAAGTAATTCAGTTAATAATTGGGCTTGCATTTTATAGAGAATTAGGTCAACATTTTCTCTTCTTTTTTCTTTACCCGTTGCCTTTCTAAAGCTTCTGCTCTTCTCTCTTCAATGACTAGGTACGAATTGATTGATGGCCTTAAGTGAAATTGATTAATTTGATTTGAATTCAATAAGATATCATGATTCATTGATTCCCATTGCTAGTAGAATTGGGATTATATATCAATATATTCCCATTGCAGAGAAGTTTTATCCTTGAGATTTCTCTAAACAAGAGTTGCATCGCTTGAGAAGCGAGTTGACAATTTATGAGTTTGATGTACCTCATGATGATGTGCGCAAGAATGTTACTACTCTTGCTGAGTTATGCCAAGGATTATTTGTAACAAAAAAATTAACGACATATCAAATGATTGATCGGTTAATTCGTCTTGTTTTGACTTTGCCGGTTTCCACAGCAACTACAAAGAGATCATTTTCAGCTATGAAACGTATCAAAACAATGTTGCACAACAAGATGGAGAATGACTTCTTAGCTGATAACATGATTGTCCACATTGAAAAGGAGTAGATTGAGAACTATGATGCAGACTCAATAATTACAGAATTTGCTTCTATTCAAGAGCGAAGAGTGAAATTTGACTAGGTATGTTATTATGTCTTGGACGTACGTTCGTTATCAAAATTTTATTAATGTTATAGTGAATTAGTGATGGTTTTGTTTATTATTCAATTAGCTACGTGATTTTATGACATATACAGTTATCTTAATATATGATTTAATTTAAAAAGAAAATGTACGTAGTGAACGTTCACGAATTTTTTTTTCTAGCCCACCCCAAATCATAATCCTAGCTCCGCCCTTGTTCCTTCAGGCATTGCTTGACATTTTCTGATGGATATACTTAAGTTTTAATTGCTTTTTGAAGCAAAAGATATTGTAGTAAATTTCAGCACAACCTGAAATAAGATTTATGTAGCCAATTCCAACGGGCCGCGACAAGTTCAAATCCAGTTGAATTTTCTCTTTACTTTTTCTCATGACAAAATTATTTCTCACCACAGGTGGCCGCGAATTGTGTTGCAATGGTTCCATCTGGACAAATATTTGACAGGTAATAACTATCTTGTAAGTCTACTCAAGGCAGAAGCTTGGATTAAGCAGATCACCAAAATATTTGATATCCAAGGATGCACAGAGGAGCAAAAGGTTCCCTTCGCCACCTTTATGTTGCGTGGAGAGGCAAATTACTGGTGGAAATTTGTGAAACGTACTCAGCTTTTCGCACTTAAGATGTCTTGAGAGAAGTTTCAGGAATTGTTCAACGATAAGTACTTTTCAAAAAATATTCATTATATTAAGGAGGTGGAATTCATCAAATTGGAATAGAACAATATGACTGTATCACAATACGAAGCCAAGTTTACGAAATTATCCCGGTTTTCATCTCATTTAGTGGATAATGAGGAACGAATGACACAAATATTTCTGAGAGGTTTGAAACCTGAAATTCGTCAATACCTCATTTCTCATAAACTTTGTTTGTATCCAGATGTTGTGAATATGACTCAATTATTGGAGCGAGATAATGAGACTTTTCAATTGAAAGACAACAACCGACCGCACGATAATAGTCGTACCGGTGGCAACAGTCATCGGAATAATGATAACCAGCGTGGAGGAGATTTTCATGCTAGAAATGGTAACCACGCACTTAAGTGGTAATCATGGCCAAAATAATAGAAGAAGTGAGTCAGATGGAAATTTCAAAAAGAGAAGATTCAACAATGACAACGGAAAGACATCGGCAGCAACATCAGCACCAACAACCGTTTCTAGGGGAGGGGAACGATCACTGGTCGTATGTTACAAATGCGAACAAGAGGGACACATCAGTCCAAATTGTACACAGCAACCCAAATTGTGTTATAATTGCGAAAAAGAAGGTTACATAGCTCGAGTGTGTCCTATAGCAAAGTCAAGTCTAGCTGGGACGGTGACACCAAAGGCTATCCCAGACAAGTCAAAGTCGGTGGTTCGGGGGAGAGCTTTTGTCGTGACTTTCCAAAAAGCGAGGAACCCGAACAACGTTATCACGGGTAAGCTAATTATAAACTCTTGCGAAGTCTATACCTTATTAGATATTGGTTCTACCCATTCTTTTATTTCACCTGCTTGTGCTCAACGTTTGAACTTGACCCCTGAGAAATTAGACTTTAATTTATCTGTTGAAACTCGTTGGGAGAACTTTCGTTACATCCATAGTTTATAAATCTTTTTTTATTCAAATTGGCACCCTCACATGCATTACCTGTTGATCTCATCTCTTTGAAAATACTTGCATTTTATGTGATTTTAGGAATCGATTAGTTTACTACTCATTATGCTAAAACTGATTGTTTTCTTAAGGTCGTTAGCTTTCATATTCCTAACCAACCTGTTATGCGAATTCAAGCAACCAAACCACTAAAGTCAATCACTATAATTTCAAGTCATGAAGCCATTTGTTTATTGAAAAATGGATGTCAAGCTTTCTTAGCCCATGTCACCGATTTAAACAAGAATATGTCAGATTTGAATGATATTTCTGTTGTTAATAAATTCCCTGATGTATTTCCCGAAGAACTTCATGGCCTACCCCCAGAACGTGAAGTTGAATTTTTTATTGACCTTGAACCCGGTACAAAACCCATTTCCAGAACCCCATATCGAATGGCTCCTATTGAACTTCAGAAGTTAAAGGTCCAACTATAGGAGTTGTTTGACATCGACTTTATTCGTCCTAGTACATTGCTTTGGGGTGCTCCTGTTTTATTCGTAAAGAAGAAAGACGGGAGTATGCGACTTTGTATTGACTATCGAGAGTTGAACCATATCACCATCAAAAATAGGTATCTGTTACCTCGTATTGATGACTTGTTTAACCAGTTGTAAGGTACTAAATTCTTCTAAAAGATCGATCTTTGTTCTAGATATCATCAGTTAAAGATTAAAACTGATGACATTCCAAAGACTGCCTTCAGAACTCGATACGGTCATTATGAATTCTTAGTCATGTCTTTTGGATTGACTAATGTTACTGCTGCCTTTATGGATATGATGAACAGAATATTCAAGGAATATTTAGATCATTTTGTGGTTGTCTTTATTGATGACATCCTCATTTACTCCAAAAGTCGTGAAGATCATGAGCAACACTTGAGGCTGATACTCCAAAAGCTTTGTGGAAACAAACTATATGCCAAGTTGAAGAAATGGGAGTTCTGGCTTGAGGAAGTAGCATTCCTTGGGCACGTGGTATCGAAACATAGAATATCAGTTGAGCTGACGAAGATTGAAGCAATACAAAGTTGGGAGCAACCTAAGTCAGGAACCGAAATACGTAGCTTTCTGGGCTTAGCTGGTTATTATCGGAGATTCGTGGAAGGATTTTTTTGAATCGCGACTACATTAACTCAGCTGACTCGAAAAGATACAAAATTCGGATGGAGCGAGGAATGTGAGAAGAGTTTTCAGGAACTCAAGAGGAGACTCATTTCAGCTCCTATTCTGACAATACCATCAGGTTCGGAGGGATTTGTCATCTACAACGATGCTTCAGGAAAAGTTTTAGGATGTGTTCTCATGCAACATGGGAAAGTCATAGCCTATGCCTCACGACAACTCAAAGAATATGAGAGGAATTATCCTACTCATGATCTAGAGTTGGCATTAGTCGTTTTTGTGCTAAAGATCTGTAGACACTACCTGTATGGGGAGAAAGTGGAGAAATATACAGATCATAAAAGTCTCAAATATTTCTTCACTCAAAAGGAACTCAACATACGACAACGATGTTCGCTTGAGCTGTTGAAAGATTACGACCATACCATCCATGAAAAACAAACGTGGTAGCTGACGAGTTGAGTAGAAGATCATATGCGGGAACGAGTGCGATGCTGTAAACAGAAAGGCCCATTTTGTATGACTTACAAAGGATGGAGATAGAGTTAAAGACTCCAGGGACCCACGTGAAGATGACAAATATACGCGTAAAACCAGATTTAATTGATAAAGTTAAAGCTGCTCAAGCTACAGATTCGGAGCTGATGAATATGAAGAAGAAAGTGCAAGAAGGTGCTATTCTAGAAGCAAGAATCGACAAAGAGAGAATACTTCGAGTCAACTCCAGACTTTGTGTTCCCAATGACTCTGATTTGAAGTATAAAATCATGATGGAAGCACACAACACACCATTTGTAATCCATCTTAGAAGTACCAAAATGTATCGTGATCTTCGACATACATTTCGGTGGAGCAACATGAAGAGAGAGATCGCGGAGTTTATCTCGAGGTGTTTAGCGTGTTAACGTGTTAAGGCAGAGCGTTAAGTGCCAAAAGGTTCATTGCAACCACTTGAAATTCCAAAATGGAAGTGGGAACACATCAACATGGATTTCGTTACAGGTCTTCCTAAGGTTTCTCAAGGCATAGATGCAATTTGGGTCATTGTCGCTAGATTAGCCAAGTTTGTTCATTTCTTGCCTATACGAGAAACTTATTCACTTGAACGTCTTGCTCGTATGTACATAAATGTGATTGTAAGACTGCATGGTATGCTGGTATATATAGTTTCTGATCGAGACCCAAGATTCACTTCATGATTTTGGGTTAGCTTGCAGAAAGCTATGGGCACTGATTTACGATTCAGTTCTGCATATCATCCTTAGACAGATGGTCAATCGAAAAGGAGTATTCAAACTCTTGAAGATCTATTGAGACTCTACGTTCTAGACTTCAAAGGAAGTTGGGACAAGTACTTACCATTGGTGGAATTCTCCTACAACAACAGTTATCAAGCAAGTATAGGCATGACTCCACTCGAGGCGTTATATGGACGAAAGTGTCATTCTACAGTATGCTGGGAAGAGGTGGGTGAGGAAACATTGTTAGGACCAGAGTTGGTACGCATAACTACGGAAAAGATTCAAATGATCCGACAACGTATACAAATAGCACAAGATAGACAAAAGAGTAATGCTAATCTTCATAGAAGGGACGTAGAATTTAATGTCGGAGACCATGTATTGTTACGTGTTACTCCATGGAAAAGAGTTACGAGATTCGGAAAGAGAGGAAAGCTTAATGTTGGTCATTTTCCCAATCAATATATGCGTGCAATTATACACGGTCAACAAGTAATAAAAAGTAAGTAGAGTATCGTTCCCACGAAGAATTACTTCATAAAATTCTCCAAGCACTAACCCATAACCATCTCAATCTTATTTAAACGAATGATTTAATATATTGAATAATACTGTGCAATTAAACTAATTCTAACTATCCCTAGAATGAAACTAGACAATGAAGACATGAGATTACAATTTCACCTATTATTTCATCTAAATTAATACACTTCCCGTTAAGCCGAATTAATTACCATGGATTGTTAGTCGAGAACACAAAAACAAAACATAGCAATCTCTCGATGTACCATATCCATATCACATAAAATCCACAAATGATAGAATGAATGTGAACACCCTAATTAACTAACTCACTATATGTCTATGTGAATTACAATTAAAGAGGATTTAAACACAAGTTCTCAAATGACTACAAGTGGTGCTTCGGTATATGTCTATCTGAAGCACAAATTATGAATTCCAGCGCTATGTAGAACACATAAACACAAGCTATTATGATCAGATCTAAACCCATAATCCATTTCTCAATTTCATATGGATTATCACGGTAATTGATGGCTAATCAAGTAAGCAATTAAGTTTGAATCATAATAGACAATCCAATAATGATTAACAAGTCTAACAAGGAAGTATATTAAAGTAAACTACACAACAAGATCCATTATAATCTCAAAATGGAGTTTAATTCATGATTGAAATGAAACCTATAATCCACAATTGCATAAACATTGAAAGATACAAAGAAAGAAGGAGAGAATTTAGGGTTTGGAGTAAGCAAATCTGGATTCTCTTGCTTCCAATATGAATCTCCAATGATCTACAAGAGCTTCAATCTCCAACTCTAATCTAATCTAGGGTTTTTTTAATCTAATGGAAGAGTAAACTATCTAATGATGATATATACAAGATGATGATCCCTAAGGATGGAATATCTGTATATAATGAAAATATGCCCTAATATAGATCCCAAAAGTCAAGTGCCTCTTTCCCCAAGTTACAATCCATTTTTAGTGAAAAGTCAAAGTTGTCCAGATTTAGACCGGTGCGATCGCACGTCCCAGTAGTACAAATTGGGCGCGGATACGCTCCATGATGAAGAGAAATATTTCAAGCTCGGGTGCGCTGCTTTTAACCTTGATTAAGGCGCGATCGCGTTCTGTGGTTTTCCTGCAGGCTGCTGCTGTTCTGGCTTTCTGCTGCTGCTGCACTTCTCACACCTTCTCCTGTTGCCATCACTCCCATATTTGTTCCATTTAAGCATCCTCATAATCTCTTTTAGCTTTACATAACACCAAGAGAGTTTCCAATATGAAATCTATAAAAGCAAGCCAAAATGCATGAAAAGCTACTATATCACATGAGTTTAAACAACAATTGAAGTTAGTTGACTATTAGAGAAGTAGGTATAAAACCACTTATCAAATACCCCCAAACTTAAACTGTTGCTTGTCTTCAAGGAACAAAATAGAACTAACAGAATGCAATGCGCTAACTATACTATATGCAACCTAAACTAACATGCTAACAAATCCAAATATCAGTCAGATATGAAGCTCACGTAAATTGCCTCAGAGAAACTAAAAGATCTACAAATAGAGAATCCAACCAAGCACAAGGTCGTAATGCATATTATTCTGCAAATCAAAACTTGTCATCACTGATGTAGTGTGTGTGTGTGTGCTTAGCTACCATTAAACTTGTTGCAGAACAAATTCTTCACATACTATGCTTCTTAGAGGAAAAAACATTATCTCAACTAAAGAAAGGCAATAAACAAGATAAGCTCAAACCAAGACTATGCATTAACTAAGCTAAGAGTCAACAAGGGGTTTATTATACTTTTATTTACTCACGAGGGCGATTTTTGCACTTTCCCGTATTTACACTCAACTGTGAAATGTCTAGCCCTCTTAGGCTTTTCAATGATACCCTGTTGCGCCGTTTCAGTGTTATTAAAACGGACACAAACACGTGCAAGTATACACGGTCAACGAGTAATATAAGATAAGTAAAGATTGTTCCCACGGAGAAAAAGAAATTAGATTTAAACTATCATGCAACAATTCTATAGTTATCCTCAGCTGCTCAAACGAGTATCAAAGTGTGAATTAATAACTAAACTAATTTTAAAGCTAAATTAACTAATTAACAGACGAGGGATTCAAATTAGGAGAAATATCGGATCCTAACTTCACCTATTGCATCGTCTAGATTACATACCTCATGTCAAATACGATTAATTAATTAGGAATGCTAGTCGAGAGCACGAATGCGAGAAATGGCTATCTTTCAATAAACCAAGTCTATATCATATAAAATCCACAAAAGAGATAGAATCCATATGAACACCAATAAAACCTAAATCACTATATATTTATGTGATTTACAAGCTATATCGGTTTAAGTGCAAGCTCGCAATTGGCTACATATGGAGAGCCTGGTATATTTCTATCAAGATTATAAATCAAAAAATTCATCCAATGCAAATTTCATGAACATATGCTAGCATGGCAAAATCTAAGTTTATACTGTCTCTTTCAATTTCATATAAACTATTACAGTAGATGGTGATCAAGCATCTATATATTCAATACAACCATGCTAGGCAAACCATACGAAATCAAGCATACATATCAATGAGGCATATCAAGCTAGACTAAACAATAAGATTCATTAGAATCCCATAATAGTAGTTATTTCATCTCTGAACCACAAATCATTATGGGATTTGAACTACACATTGAAGCAAATATGAAAGTAAGAGAGTAGAGAAATAGAGAATGCAAATCTTGTGGTTCTCCTTTCAATAGAATGCTAGCAAGCTCAAGTTCACACCACAATCAAGCTCCAAAGTGAAACCCTAACAATGAAATCTACTAAAACTAGATGAGAGCAAGAGTTAGTCTCCAAAACCCTTCTCTAGTTCTCTAACCCTAGAAAACGTCAGACTAAAAATTGAATGCTTGTAATAAATGATAAGTCTCCCCCCGTTCTTTGCAAAACACCCTTATATTCAATACACTCAGCCGAAATGTTAAATGAAAAGTCAGTATTTCTTGACCGGCGCGGCCGCGCGGACCCCATATTATATTTGGGGCGCGACTGCGCGCTTCCCCAGAGGAGTCTCTAGACTCTGTATATCGGCGCAGGCGCGCGGCTCTTCTTTGTTATCCCGGCGCGGCCATGCGGGCCTGCAATTTCTGCTGGTGCATTCTGGTGCTTTGCTAGTTTCCTTGTGCTTTCTTTGCTGCTTCTATCTTGCTTCTTGCTCCTTCACTTCTGCTGCTTTGATACCCTTTGCACATGCCTTTTGCCATTTCCTCTTGCAAATCCATCTTTTTATCATCATAAGTTCTCTATGAGGCTTTTAGCCATCTCCATGCCAACACCAAGCCTTCTCTTGCCAAGCCATCTTCTTACCATCCCACCTTGCCTTTGCCAAATTCATGTCAGTTTATACCATTATCATGCCATTCCATGCCATTTGAGCTTCCTGCCTGAAATATACAAAACAAAGACAAAACATATCAAAAGACACTAAAATGCCTGAGATTAAGCCATAATCCTAGCAAGTTGTTAGACGATGTAGGTATAAAACCTACTTATCAAATACCCCCAAACTTGAATCATTGCTTGCCCTCAAGCAACAGACACAAATGCAAACTACATGTTATGCAACTAACTACATGAAAATGAATCCCAAAGCATCAGCCATGCTATGAATTCCAATAAGAAGTGCCTCAGAGAAATAACAAGAACTATGAACAAAGTCTCTGCTCAAGCTACAGTTATAAAGACATATAATCTATAAGTCACAATATGTTGCTAAGATGCGGTGTGTGTGTGCTATTTCACAAACAAGCTTGATAGAGGCAAAGATTCCATATGCTATACTTTAAGGCTGGAAAACTGAGGTTTTGAGTCAAGAATTTTTCATATTTACAAAATAATGACCAAACCAACACATAGATACAAGATAAGGTGCAACAAGAGTTTATTATGCTTTTATTCACACACGAGGGCGATATTCGCACTTTCCCGTGGTTACACCCGACTGTGCAATGCTAAGACCTCTTAGGCTTTTCAATGATACCCATTTATCGAGCTTTCGACCAACGACTCCCAAACTATAAAGGCCTTAGGGCGCTGGGTGTAGAGACAATCCCCTAGGGCTTACTTGCTCTAGTATCAAAGGCCACAAGACTTAGCTAGTCAAAGTGTTTATTCTATTTTTTTCTTTTTCATAATTTATTTTATTTTCTTTTTCTTTTTCTATTTCTTTTTCTTTTTAACATGCATACCCTGTGTTTTCCCCCAAACTTGTATTTCTGTGTCCTTAAGGTTATTCATTTTATTACAGAATTCTAGCTATTAAAAACAAAATTTTCCACCTCAGAAAACAAACATGTGCTAATCTGGCCAACAAGCAAATAAAGACATTTTCGTGCTATCCGGTAACATCAAAGAAACATGTATAGATTACATCATGTATAAAAATATAACTGAGCTTAAGCTAACCACTGAGTTCAAATATCTATCATATTTCAATTTCATCATTGGCCAAACTGGAATTCCACATGCTAAACACAAGGGATTATTCTATGCAATGCAATTAAACACAACTAAATAAGCAAAACAAAATAAAACTAAAATTTTTTTATGCAAAATTTAACCAACACATACTAGAATGCAACTACTATATGCAACCTAACATGCAATAAAAACTATATGCAATTAACTAAATGCAACTACTACTAATTACACCTAATACCCCTAAACTTAAAATTTTTAATGTC
Organism: Panax stipuleanatus; assembly: GCA_020205555.1. Classification (NCBI taxonomy): domain Eukaryota; kingdom Viridiplantae; phylum Streptophyta; class Magnoliopsida; order Apiales; family Araliaceae; genus Panax; species Panax stipuleanatus. The sequence continues at coordinate 11,761,693 of CM035122.1, forward strand.
CGCATTGAAGGTAAAGGGTCAGGAAAAACTCCCCTAATTATTGGCATGGCCACCCTCCTCGGGTGGTGAATCTGGCAGCGGGTACGGCATGGCAGAACCAAAGACGGGCCACTCCACCATAGTCCCTTGCTGAGCAAACGCCTCAGCCAGCGCACGGGATATGCCATCGGTGAATGCTGCAAAGTTCCCGTGAAGTGCGTCCGTCCTCCTCTCTAATCGCCTAATCCTGCGATTTTGATGTATGTCACTGGCTGGAGGAGGGGAAGCGGCCTCTGATGGCTGCGGTTGCGATGGAGGAACCGCTGGAGGAGGCAACAGGATAAACCCTTGCCCTCGCGAGTGTGTTGTTCCCCCAGGCCAATCCTTAAACTTCTTAATAGTGGCATGAGTGACATCCCCATTCGGCATCTGAACCTGCTCATTGTCCCAGTCAAGGCCTGCCTCAGAGCAAAGATGAGCCACCATTGATGCGTGTGGGATCGATCCAGTGGTACTGCCTCTCATGAAGCGCAGCATATTTTGATTGAGCAAATGGCCGACATCAATATATTTCCCCGTGATGATCCCCCACAGAATGATGGCCCATTCGGCTGTAATCTCGTGCTGGTGAGAGGATGGCATAAGATTGGCACATAAAAATAGATTCCATGCCTTGACGTATTTGTTCAGACCAGAGGCTGGGAAAATGGTATGCTCATCGGTGCCTGCCCTATACTTCTATTTTGTTCCTGGCGCACACAAATCGATGATTAATTGATCCAAATCAATTTCAAACCTCTCTGCTTTGACCCAATTCACTTGTCCAGCCTGGGGTGGAGGCAAATTTAACACCTCACGTATCGCCGCTGGGCGATAATCGATGGTTTTGCCCCGAACAAACGACAAGCCACTCTGTGTTTCCTTGGCGTTGGCGTAAAACTCACGAACAATGACCAACGGTATAAGTGGCGGTGTTGCACAGACCCCTTCCTAACCCATCTCTCGGATCATGGCAAGCAACTGCCCATCCTCCCTCGCCGGCTTCAAACCCCGCTCTTTCAAAACTATCTTGGCCGCGATTCGATAGTACTCCAGTTGGGCATCCATACTGATGAATTTAGTCAAATCCAAGGTGTCCTCGCTCTGGTCACTGTGAGCGGGCGATGCGGGAGTGGTAGCATGTGCACGTTTCTGCCCCATTGAAGATTTTCAGAAAATTTGATTGCAACCCTTGGTTATGGATGGAAAGCACCCCTAAACTTGTGTCTCTGTCAACTGAGTGAACAAACCTTAACGTTTGAATCCGAAGAATAATCCCCAACTTGTCTCTGAAAAATTATAGCACAAACCCTATTAATGCTGCAAAATTTTCCAATCCACAGCCTCTGCAATTCTGTATTCTCAAACCCTAATTTCTGAAGGAATTTGGATTGGTGTGTGGCAGTTAGGGCTAGGGCTAGGGCTAGGGATTGGTATATGGAATTCTAGGAGTGAAGTGGGGAATTACAAGGTTAGGGCTTGGATTAATAGTGGGTATAATTTTGATATGATAGAGAGCAGTGAGATTTCGGAAGAGAGCAAGGTTGTATAGGAAAGGGAGATTTTATATTGAGGTTTGAGTAAACTATGAGATTTCTATCCATTTCAGAAGTTATAAGGGATGGAAGCATTTCTTTTTCATTTAAAAATCGACAGGTAGTTGGAGTCGGGCGCGAGCGCACCGTGTTGAACCGTGAGGAGGGCGCGACCGCGCTAAGTCTCAGAATGGGTTCTCTGGTCTGAACATTGGCGCGGGCGCGCGGGCTTTAGCCTTACTGGTGGCGCGGCCGCGCTGCCCTGAGCCTGGCCAAATATTTCCTTTTTCCTGTAGCATTGAGGTGAAGGCTTAAGCAGTAACTTTAAAAACTTTTCTTTTCTGCACACATAGCAATCAAAAATAAGATGTAAATTTGCCTATATAAGCTGTATGTACTCTTAAATCCTTAGCAATGCTATGTCCGTGAGATATATGTATGTGAATTTCCAAAAATTTCTATCTGTGCTTATATGCAATATGCTAAATCTTCATAAATATGTTCAATAAGCTCCTAAACCCAATAATATAAGCAAAAATGCCTAATGTTCAAAAATGTAGGCAATGAGCTTCTAACTCCCAAAAAATTAAGCAATCATGCCTAAGTCCAAAAATGTAGGCAATGAGCTTCTAACAACCAAAACTGTTCAAAAATTTCCAAAATTTTCAAAATGATTAGAATTAAACAAGGGGAGGGGAGATATAGAGATAAGTAACCAGAATTAAACTTGAGGGGGAAATAGAAAGTATGATGCCAGAATTAAATATGAGGGAGAAGAGAGATGATGGGGTGCCTCCCATCGAGCGCTTGTTTACAGTCCATAAGCTAGACTCTGTCTGAATTGGTCAAGTGGTGGAAAGAATCGAGGCTACCTTCTCTCGATTTATCTCGCGGCCATAATAGTGGTTCAATCTTTGTCCATTCACTTTGAAGGGCTTGTCCGGATATTGATCATAAATTTCCACTGCGCCATGCGGGAATACGGTTTTCACCGTGAAGGGGCCCGACTACCGTGATTTAAGCTTTCCGAGAAAGAGTCTGAGACGAGAGTTATACAGCAACACTGCTTGCCCCGGCTCAAATGTTCTCTCCATAATCTTCCGGTCATGCCACATTTTGACCTTCTCCTTGTACAGCTTGGAGTTCTCATAGGCTTGCAATCTGAACTCGTTAAGCTCATTAAGTTGGAGAAGCCTTTTCTCATCCGCAGTCTTCAAATCAAAATTCAGCTACTTTATGGCCCAGTAGGCCTTGTGTTCAAGCTCCATGGGAAGGTGGCAGGCCTTCCCGTACACAATTTGATATGACGACATACCCAGTGGCGTTTTGTAGGTAGTCCTATAGGCCCACACCGCATCGTCGAGCTTGAGGGACCAATCCTTTTTTCTGGGATTCACAATCTTTTCTAATGTTCGCTTTACCTCACGATTAGATACCTCAGCCTGGCCGTTTGTTTGGGGATGGTATGCAGTAGCAATACGGTGATTCACCCCATACTTGGCCAAAAGTGCAGAAAACTGACGATTGCAAAAGTGTGTTCCTTCATCACTTATGATGGCTCTAGGGGTCCCGAAGCGTGTGAATATGCCTTTCTAAAAAAAACACAGGACCACCCTAGCATCATTGGTCGGTAAGGCTGCTACCTCTACCCACTTGGACACATAATCGACCGCCAGCAAGGTGTATAAATTTCGACAAGATGAAGTCTATCCCCCAGACGCCAAAGATTTCGACCTCTAGGATCATATTCAGAGGCATCTCATTTCTCTTGGATATGTTACCCACACGCTGACAACGGTCACAGTTCTGGACAAAGTTATGAGCATCTTTAAACAATGTTGGCCAATAAAAGTCGGCCTGAAGCACTTTGGCGGCTGTCCTCTCACCTCCATAGTGTCCTCCATAAATTGATGAGTGGCAATCTTGTAGTATGCTATCCATCTCACTTTCTGGGATGCACCATCTAATCATCCTGTCAGCGCACTGCCTAAACAAATATGGCTCATCCCAACTATACCATCTAACATCGTGTAGAAACTTCTTCTTCTGGGCTTTGGTGAAGTCAGAAGGGATAATATTACTCACTAGAAAGTTTGCAAAATCCACAAACTAGGGCATCTCACCTTACACCATGAATAACTATTCGTCCGGGAAGATCTCATTGATCATCACTTTGTCGTTTCTATCCATCCCCGGGTTCTCCAGCCGAGATAAGTGGTCAGCCACTTGGTTTTTGGTCCCCTTTCTGTCTTTAATTTCTAAGTCAAACTCTTGGAGAAGAAGTATCCACCGAAGGAGACGAGGTTTAGCATCTTTCTTTGAAATTAGGTATCGGATCGCAGTATGATCTGTGTATACAACTACCCTTGTGCCAATCAAATAAGACCTAAATTTGTCAAAAGCATATACCACTGCAAGAAGCTCCTTCTCTGTGGTGGTGTAGTTCAGTTGGGCGTCTGTTAGGGTTTTGATTGCATAGTATATCACATAAAAAACCTTATCCCTGCATTGTCCCAAAAAGACTCCCACAGCGAAGTCACTTACATTGCACATCAATTCAAATGGAAGAGACCAATCAGGAACTATAATGATGGGTGCCGTAGTCAATTTCTTTTTCAAATACTCAAAGGCCACTAGGCGTTCCTCATCAAATCTGAATGTGACGTCCTCCTTAAGCAAACTGCATAGAGGTTTAGTGATCTTTGAAAAGTCTTTAATAAAGCGACGATAAAATCCTACATGCCCGAGGAAACTATGGACCCCCTTTACTGAGGATGGTGGCGATAAACTTTCAATGGTCTCCAATTTAGCCTTGTCCACCTTTAGACCTTTCTCAGAAACTTTGTGGCCCAAAATAATCCCTTCCTTTACCATAAAATGACACTTTTCCCAATTGAATACTAAGTTGGTCTCCACACATCTCTTTAAGACCAATACCAGATTTTTTAGACAGATGTCGAAAGAGTCCCCAAAGACAGAAAAATAGTCCATGAAGACTTCCACATTGTGCTCGACCATGTCAGAGAATATAGCCATCATGCACTCTGGAAAGTGGCTGGTGGGTTATATAGCCCGAAAGACATCCTTCTGAAAGAAAAAGTGTCGTATGGGCACGTGAAGGTGGTCTTCTCTTGGTCCTCTAGGGCTATGATAATCTGATTATACCCTGAGTAACCGTCCAGGAGGCAATAGTAGTCGTGTCCTGCTAGCCAATCCATCATCTGATCAATAAATGGGAGATGGAAATGGTCTTTCCTTGTAGCTTTGTTCAGTCTGCGATAGTCCATGCAGACTCTCCATCCCAAAACTGTGCTGGTAGGAATAAGCTCATTCTTCTCATTTATCACGACTGTCATGCCTCCCTTCTTCGGGACGCACTGCACCGGGCTCACCCAAGAGCTACCTGAGATCGGATAAATTATTCCAGTCTCTAACCACTTGAGGATCTCCTTTTTGACAACCTCTTTCATAATCGAATTCAATCTCCGTTGTTGCTCTATTGATGGCTTACTGTCATCCTCCAAGAGAATCTTGTGCATGCAGTATGAAAGTCTGATCCCTTTGATGTCAGCTATGGTCCACCCAATAGCTGATTTGAACTCTCTTAGAACCTGTAGCAACTTGCTCTCTTGATCGGATGATATAGGAGAGGCAATAATAACCAGCAACATAGAAGATTCCCCCAGATATGCATATCTCAAATGATCGGGAAGAGGTTTAAGGCCAAGTGTGGGAGCCACTTCAAGAGAAGGCTTTAGTCGCACTGATGGCTCCCCGGTATGTCCGAGTGGTTTGATGGGAATTTTAAACTTTCTCATCTGAGGCACCATATTCAAAATCTGTATGCACTCCACTATATCTGTCTCCTCCATGTCGGAGTCTCCCAGTAGAGCACTCTCCACTGGATCCATGCTCATCAAGTGTTCCGTCTCCTCATGCAGTATCCTGTTGACTAGTATCAATTCTGAAACACTCTTCTTCATCCGTGGGAAACTTCATAGATTTAAAGACATTGAACGTGACCTCTTGGTCCTGAACCCTCATAGTCAGTTCTCCTTTTTGTACATCTATGAGTGTTCGCCCAGTAGCTAAAAATGGTCTCCTCAGAATGATTGGTATGTTCTTGTCCTCCTCGAAGTCCAGGATGGTAAAGTCTGCAGGGAATATAAATTTGTCCACCTTCACCAACACATCTTCTATAATACCTCTAGGGTAGGTGATGGATCGATCAGCTAGCTGCAAATATATGTTTGTCGGCTTAGGAGCCGGCAATCCCATTTGAATGAACACCGATAGTAGCATCAAATTTATACTTGCCCCCAAGTCACATAGGCACTTGTTGAAGGACAACTCCCTAATAGAGCATGGTATTGTAAAACTCCCTGGATACTTGAGCTTTGGGGGTAACTTTCTCTGTAAGACTGCACTGCATTCCTCTGTCAAGGCCACTGTTTCATAGTCCTCTAGCTTCTTCTTCCTTGACAGTATCCCTTTCATAAACTTTGTGTAGCTCGGAATTTTTTCCAAAGCTTCGGCAAAGGGAATGTTGATCTGCAGTTTTTTGAATACCTCCAAAAATTTTGCGAATTGTTTGTCCAATCTCTGCTTCTGAATCCTCTGTGGATATGGTACAGGAGGGTAGATTACTTATGGTGGAACATTGGTTTTCTCAGTAGGTACCTCCTTTTCTTCTTCAACTGCCTTGTCCCCATCTTTTCCATCTTCCAAAACTTCCTCATAATTTTCTGCACAAGGGCGCGCCTGCGCTAGGTTTTGTTCTTCCTAGGGCGCGGCTGCGCCAGCCTCCAGTTCAGCAGTCTGCTTCCCAAACCTTAGTGTAATTGTTTGGCACTGTTCCTTGCCATCCCGTCTTCCTGGATTTGCCTCCGTACTGCTCAAAAGAGTCCCTTGCGGTCTGTTTAGGACTGCATTAGCAATTTGGCCTATTTAAGTCTCCAATATTTTTAGAGACACCGGTTGGCTCTTAACCAACAACTTAAGTTCTTATATCTCAGCTCTCTCCTCTGATTGTTGACTGGGAGCTGGATTGTGTTGATGTTGTGGTTGATGAAATTCGGGTGGGTGTGACTGTCTCGGGGCATACTGCTGTTGAGACTGCTGTGGCTGAGCTTTGTGTTGTTGGTATGGTTGATATTGGGACTGTTGAGCACCTTGGTGTGGTTGTTGTTGAGGAGGTTGGTATTGAGTCTGTTGAGATGGCTGGGCATTTTGGTTGTTACTCCAACTAAAATTCAGATGGTTTCTATTGTTTGGATGGTAGGATTTCGAGAATTGATTCTAAGGCTTCTGATAGTTGATGACGAACTGAACCGACTCTATAGTGATGGCACATTGATCTGTCGGATGTGCTCTGGCACACAACTCACATACAAATGCAACTTGTTGAACTCTATTTTTAGCCATAGAGTCAATCTTCTTTGACATTGTTGCCATCTGAGCTGAAAGGGCTGTAACGGCATCCACATCCAAGACTCCAGCCACTTTTGGCTGTGGCATTCTGGATGTCAGATTCTGATATTCATTGGTCGCCATGGTCTCAATTAAGTCATATGATGTCGGATAGTCCTTGGCCCATAGAGCTCCTCCTGATGCGGCATCGATGATCGGCCTCGACTGCCATCCCAAACCATTATAAAATGAACTTATCACCATCTAGTCCGGCATTCCGTGATGCGGGCATTTCCTGAGTATTTCTTTGTAACATTCCCAGGCCTCATATAAAGATTCCCCCCTGTTGTTGTGCAAACTGAGACAGGGCACTCCTCATCTGAGCTGTCTTGGCAATGGGAATGAATTTGGCGAGGAACTTCTGTGCGAAGTCCCCCCATGTAGTGATTGATCCTGAGGGTAGTGAATGCAACCAACTCTTCGCTTTATCCCTCAAGGTGAAGGGAAATAGGCGAAGCTTCACAGCATCATCAGACACATTGTTGAATTTGAATGTGTCGCATATCTCTATAAAGCTCAAGATATGCTCATTGGGATCTTCTGTAGCTGCACCTCCAAACTGGATTGTATTCTGAACCATTTGAAGTGTCCCTGGTTTGATCTCAAAAGTATTTGCAGCTATCGCTGGCCGGACTATACTGGACTGCAGATCAGTGATCTTTGGTATTGAATAGTCCTTCAATGCCCTATTTTCGGCTCTCTGTTCTTTGGCTGCCATTTGCTCTGGTTGTTCAGGTTCTCCTTGTGTATTAGTATTTCTTGTGTTCGCTCTCCAAGCTCTGCCGTTAATGTTATCTTGGAGAGGTAACAACGTAGGATTGGTTGCTCGAGTGTGCATATACTAAACACAAGTACCTGAAACACAAATAAAAATAAGTTAGATATGAGATAAGAAGTGAATTGTTCAAGTCAGAAAAATCTAACAAAAATTGATGTCAATAGTAATAAAACTAAAAACTAATCCTTGGCAACGGCGCCAAAAACTTGTTGCGCCGTTTCGGTGTTATCAAAACGGACACAGACACGTGCAAGTATACACGGTCAACAAGTAATATAAGATATGTGCTCCCACGGAGAAAAAGAAATTAGATTTAAACTATCATGCAATAATTCTATAGTTATCCTCAGCTGCTCAAACGAGTATCAAAGTGTGAATTAATAACTAAACTGATTTTAAAGCTAAATTAACTAATTAACAGACGAGGGATTCAAATTGGAGAAATATGGGATCCTAACTTCACCTATTGCATCGTCTAGATTACATACCTCATGTCAAATACGATTAATTAATTAGGAAAGCTAGTCGAGAGCACGAATGCGAGAAATGGCTATCTTTCAATCAACCAAGTACATATCATATAAAATCCACAAAAGAGATAGAATCTATATGAACACCAATAAAACCTAAATCACTATATGTCTATGTGATTTACAAGCTATATCGGTTTAAATGAAAGCTCCTAATTGGCTACATATGGCAAGCCGGTATATTTCTATCCGGATTACGAATCATAAAATTCATCCAATGCAAATTTCACGAACATATGCTAGCATGACAAAATCTAAGTTTATACTTCCTCCTTCAATTTCATATAAACTATTACAGTAGATGGTGATCAAGCATCTATATATTCAATACAACCATCCTAGGCAAACCATACGAAATCAAGCATACATATCAATGAGGCATATCAAGCTAGACTAAGCAATAAGATTCATTAGAATCCCATAATGGTAGTTAGTTCATCTCTGAACCACAAACCATTATAGGATTTGAACTACACATTGAAGCAAATATGAAAGTAAGAGAGTAGAGAAATAGAGAATGCAAATCTTGTGGTTCTCCTTTCAATAGAATGCTAGCAAGCTCAAGTTCACACCACAATAAAGCTCCAAAGTGAAACCCTAACAATGAAATCTGCTAGAACTAGATGAGAGCAAGAGTTAGTTTCCAAAACCCTTCTCTAGTTCTCTAACCCTAGAAAACTTCGGGCTAAAAATTGAATGCTTGTAATAAATGATAAGTCTCCCCCCGTTCTTTGCAAAACACCCTTATGTTCAATACACTCAGCCGAAATGTTAAATGAAAAGTCAGCATTTCTTGACCAGCGCGGCCGCGCGGCCTCGTAGTACATTTAGGGCGCTGCTGCCCACTTCCCCAGAGGAGTCTCTGGACTCTATATATCGGCGCGGGCGCGGGGCTCTTCTTTGTTATTCGGCGCGGCCGCACGGGCCTGCAATTTCTGCTGGTGCATTCTGGTGCTTTGCTAGTTTCCTTGTGCTTTCTTTGCTGCTTCTATCTTGCTTCTTGATCTTTCACTTCTGCTGCTTTGATACCCTTTGCACATGTCTTTTGCCATTTCCTCTTGCAAATCCATCTTTTTATCATCATAAGTTCTCTATGAGGCTTTTAGCCATCTCCATGCCAACACCAAGCCTTCTCTTGCCAAGCCATCTTCTTACCATCCCACCTTGCCTTTGCCAATTCCATGCCAGTTTATACCATTATCATGCCATTCTATGCCATTTGAGCTTCCTGCCTGAAATATACAAAACAAAGACAAAACATATCAAAAGACACTAAAATGCCTGACAATAAGCCATAATCCTAGCAAGTTGATAGATAATAAGTAGGTATAAAACCTACTTATCATACCCGTGTAGCGAGCTTTCGACCAACGACTCCCAAACCAAAAGGCTTTAGGGCGCTGTGTGACGCCCCCAAAATTGGTCCAATACTCAACCCATTCTGAATCGCCAAATACATGGTACAGAATCCAAATACAATCTTTTATATCAAACGGTCGTGCAAAATACAACCACACAACTGTGAGTGTCCATACAGACATGTAGAAAGTATAAACACTCAAACTAAGTCCTCATTACATTTATTATCACACTATTTTACAAAAAAAATAGTGAGGACTTCTACAGCTCTAACTCGGACCATCACTCCATTCCCCAACTAGTATCCGCGATATTCACATTTTCTGAAGAGAACAATGGAAGAAAAGGGTGAGCTCAACTAGTCTAGTAATGAATATTATGACTAAGATAATGAAAAATAATTTATCATTAGTCTTCAACAAATCAGATAAAATATTATGGACAACAAGTTTTAGATCAACAACAGCAGCGGAAATAACAATTCATTAGAAGAGTTAAGTAGAGAATGATGTCTACTATCTTCTATGATTTAAAAGTCCATTATCAATATTTTATCCCTGTAACATCAATCAATATATATCTCGAATCAAATATTCATCTTTGCACTACGGGCCAAAGATATTCATTTGTATCACCAGTGGTCATGTTCATCTCAACACCTGTCCATCTTTGCACTACGGGCCAAAGATATTCATCAGCTAATCATCTTTGCACTACAGGCCAAAGATATTCATTAAATAATCATTCATCTTTGCACTACATGACAAAGATATTAATTTGTATCATCATTTAAGACTGAAGATGATGAAAAATAATATAAAAACGAATCTAGTGAGATAAAGGACAAAGATTAGGAATTCGTAATTGAGTTTATCCATGTTCAAGAATACTCCGTAATAATCAATTATGGAGCAAAATTCAAGAATAAAGTTCAAAACTTGGATCCAATCAAAGATAATTTGGATTAAAAAAATAATATTTTTTTACCGTGAATAGTAACTCATGAATAGTAACTCGTCATGAAAAGATGAAAATTTCATAAAAAGTTTAGACTAATACTCCAGTGAAATAATATTTCGTACAAGTATGAATGAATATACGAAACTGTAATTGGATTTTCACCCGTCATGCGATAATTCGCATAGACATATCATTTTCACAATTAATAGAAATGAATACAAAGGGTGATTCACCACGCATGCGGTAGTCCGCGTAGACAGGTTATTCCCACAGATTAATAAGGAATAGAATGAATACAAAAGGTTTTCACCAGGCATGCGATAGTCCGTGTAGACAGGTTATTCTCACAGATTAATAAAGAATGAATACGAAGGGTTATTCACCATGCATGCGGTAGTCCGCGTAGACAGGTTACTCCCACAGATTAATAAAGAATAGAGTAATAACCCTTACGAGTATTGAAAGAAAATAGCATTCTTTATGAATATAAAAGAAATAATACCCCTACGAGAAAAATAATATCCCTTACCTGAGTAGAAGATTGGATATTGGAATAGTGTAGTAGCAGAATACTCATCTTCTTTTTTCTCTATAATTTCTCTCTGTTATAACTTTACTCTTCAAGAATGGTGAGAAATGAATGAAATTAGCTTGCTATTTATAGGCTAGAAAAAGGTTGGTTAATTACACTTTAGTACCTCCATCTTTACCTCTATTTTTAATTTAGTCCCTCAAGTTTATCAATCTTGCACCTCCACCCCTGTAACCACCCACCAACTATTTATTATCCACCAATAAGTGGGTCCCACATGTTAACCACCCATTAATTGCTCATTTATCCGATTAATTCCCCGTTTGGTCAATTTAACATCCGAAAATCAACTATTATCGAAATAAATGTTGATTTCCACTAACATTAATATTCCCAACACAATAAAAATATTTTTATCAACCATTCATCATTAATATTATAATTCACAATATTGACAACTAGATCGTTCCCAGAAAAGAGGGGGCTTTCCGATAAGGATTTCTCCTTACTAGCGCGCAATTAAATAACCTAACCCCTTTCCTTGACAGAACTTTCTAGACATTGTCAATATTGCTAATAATAATAATATGAGTAACTGTGTTGTGTCAATAAATGATTTAATATTTTAAAGTATTGTGTAGATGATACTGTGACAATAATTGAATCAATAATATGAGATACTATGCAGCAAGTACTGTAGCAATTATTGAATACTGAGTGACTTTTTACGTAAGAACCAATAATTCAAAATACTGTGCAATACCGTGTACTACTATGAAACAAATCGTATTACTGTATTTTTATCACCGGATATTTTTACAGTTTAACGGTAAAATTTTTGCAGTGAAAATGTTATTTCTGTCGCTTTCTATATCCGACAATTATTCCATTGTTAGGGTCCACCCATAACTGCGCCGTCGTACAAATATTCTTTGACAAAAGAATATTCCCCAATACAACGAATATTTTATGTCCACTTGCTTACTTTGTAAAATTTGCACATTCCACCCATTATTTACCACATTTATCAAATCAACACCTTACTATTTCAAAATAATATATAGAGGAAATTAAATCTTATTCATAAAAAATTGGGGTCTTACAACCTCTCCTCCTTATGAAATTTCGTCCTCGAAATTGACGTACGTACCTGGTATGTCGAAAAGGTGAGGATACCTCGCTTTCATTTCCGATTCTAACTCCCAGGTCATTTTCCCGATATTATGGTTCCTCCACAAAACTTTAACTTGAGGTATAATCATTGAGCGTGGAATATGTTCCTTCTTATCCAAGATCTTGACAGGTACCTCCTCGTACGTTAAATCTTCGGCTATCTTGTCTGGTTCTAACTCAATAATGTGGTTTGGGTCTTTCACATATTTACGAAGCATGGATATGTGAAAAACGTTATGAACACGGGACATGCTTGGAGGTAAGGCGAGTCTATAGGCCACATTTCTTACTCGGTCAAGGATTTCAAATGGACCAATAAATCGTAAATCGGTGCCCATAGCTTTCTGCAAGCTGATCCTTTGGCACTTGATGCTCCGCCTTGACACGTTTACACGTTAAACACCTCGAGATAAACTCCGCGATCTCTCTTCATATTGCTCCACCAAAATGTATGTCGAAGATCACGATACATTATGGTACTCCCAGGATGGATTGCAAACGGTGTGTTGTGTACCTCCATCATGATTTTATACTTCAAATCAGAATAGTTAGAACACAAAATCTGGAGTTAACTCGAAGTATTCCTTCTTCATCGATTCTTGCATCTGGAATAACACCTTCTTGCACTTTCTTCTTCATCTTCATCAGCTCCGGGTCTGTAGCTTGAGCAGCTTTAACTTTATCAATTAAAGCTGGTTCTACGCCTATATTTGATATCATCACATGGGTCCCTGGAGTCTTTAACTCTATCTCCATCCTTTGTAAGTCATGTAAAATGGGTCTTTGTGTTGACAGCATCGCACTCGTTCTCGTATGTGATCTTCTACTCAACGCGTCAGCTACCACGTTCGCTTTTCCAGAATGGTATTGAATGGTATGGTAGTAATCTTTAAACAGCTCAAGCCAACGTCGTTGTCACGTATTGAGTTCGTTTTGGGTGAAAAAAATATTTGAGGCTTTTGGAGTATATTAGGATGTCATCAATAATGACAACCACGAAATGATCCAAATATTTCTCAAATATTCGGTTCATCATGTCCATGAACATAACATGGACATTAGTCAATCCAAAAGATATAACTAGAAATTCGTAATGCACGTATCGAGCTCTGAAGGCAGTCTTTGTAATGTTATCAGTTTTAATCTTTAACTGATGATATCTAGAACGAAAATCGATCTTTAAGAAGAATTGCGCACCTTGCAACTGGTCGAACAGGTCATCAATACGAGGTAGCGGATACCTATTCTAGATGGTGACATGGTTTAACTCCTGATAGTCAATACAAAGTCGCATACTCCCGTCTTTCTTCTTTACGAATAAAACAGGAGTACCCCAAGGAGATGTACTAGGACGTATAAAATCGATGTCTAACAACTCCACTAGTTGGACCTTTCACTCCTGAAGTTCAATAGGAGCCATTCGATATGGGGTTTTAGAAATGGGTTTTGTACCGGGTTCAAGGTCAATAAAAAATTCAACTTCACGTTCTGGGGGTAGACCGGGAAGTTCTTCGGGAAATACATCAGAAAACCCATTAACCATAGAAATATATTCAAATATGATATATTCTGATTTAAATCAGTGATATGGGCTAAGAAAGCTTGACATCCGTTTTTCAATAAACGAATAGCTTTATGACTTGAAATGACATTGATTGATTTTAGTGGTCTGGTTGTTTGAATTCGCACAACAGGTTGGTTAGGAATATGAAAACTAACAACCTTACGAAGACAATCAATTTTGGCATGATGAGTGGTTAACCAGTCAATTCCTAAAATCACATCAAATGCAAGTATTTTCAAAGATATAAGATCAACAGGTAAGGTGAGGATACTAATTTGAATCAAGTAAGATTTGTAAATTATGGATGTAACAAAGGTTTCTCCCAACAGAGTTTCAACAGATAAGTCAAAGTCTAATTTCTCAGGGATCAAGTTCAAACGTTGAGCACAAGCAGGTGAAATAAAAGAATGGGTAGCACCGGTATCTAATAAGGCATAGACTTCGCAAGAGTTTATGATTAGCTTACCCGTGATCACCTCGTTCGGGTTCCTCGCATTTTGGGCAGTCACGACAAACGCTTTTCCAGGAACCATCGACTTTGACTTGTCTGGGACAGCCTTTGGAGTCACCATCCCTGCTGGACTTGGTTTTGCTACCGGACACTCTCTAGCTATGTGTTCTTCCTTTACACAGTTATAACATACCTTGAATTATTGTGGGCAGTTTGGACTGATGTGTCCCTCTTGCCCGCATTTATAGCATACGACCGGTGGTCGTTCTCCTCCCCTAGAAATAGTAGATGCTGGTGCTACTGTCGACGTCTTCACGTTCTCATTATTGTACCTTCTCTTCTTGAAATCTCCCCCCGACTCACTTCTTCTATTATCATGGCTACGATTACCACCGGAGTGGTTACCGCTTCTGGCCTGATAATTTTCTCCATGCTGATTTTCATTGCTCCGATGGCTGTTAGTCACCGGTACGACCTTAGTTGTTGTCCTTTGGTTGAACATACTCATTATCTCGTTCTAATAACTGGGCCCTGTTCACCACATCTGAATACAAACAAAGTTTGTGAGAAATGAGGTACTGACGAATTTCAAGTCTCAAATCTCTCAGAAACATCCGGATTATACGTTCCTCATCATCCACCAGATGAGATGCAAACCGGGATAACTCGGCAAACTTAGCCTCGTATTGGGACACAGTCATATAGTTCTGTTCCAGTTTGATAAACTCTACCTCCTTTATATGATGAATACTTTCTAAAAAGTACTTGTCATTGAACAGTTTCTGAAACTCTTCCTAAGACATCTTGAGTGCGGCAGGCTGGGTACGCTTCACAGATTCCCACCAGTAATCTGCCTCTCCACTGAACATAAATGTGGCGAATGGAATCTTCTTTTCCTCCGTGCATCCCAAGACATCAAATATCTTGGTAATTTGCTTAACCCACGTCTATGCCTTGATTAGATCTGGCTTTCCCTGAAACTCTGGTGGTCCCAACTCTTTGAACTGCTTGGCAGTGACAAGCCGTGAGTTGTTATTATTTTCACCTGTATTATGAACACGAGTCTCCCTCGTCTGGTTTTGCATAAAATGCAAAAAGTTTCTAAACATCTCATCGTTCATCGTCTGATCGGTGGTGTTATTCGCAGGAGAATTGTTGCCTTCTTGTTGCACATTATCCTGGTTGGTGATTAGAGGTGTCTTAGTGGTCTCATATGCTCTATTGTTTAAATTTTCAGCTGCCATTCTCAAATACTGCCATAAAATAAGGGTTAATCAAACAAATTAACATATCACATATTAACCCTATGTTCCAACCAACCAATTAAATACCAAATAAGCTTAGGTAGGATACACACTAGCGAAGGATTTACTCGTCTCTCCCCTCCTAGTTCTATTCCCAGATCTCCGCCAGAGATCATATCCTTAAGCTCTGATACCAACTGTGATGCCCCCTGAATTGGTCCAATACTCAACCCATTCTGAGTCGCCAAATACACTCAACAAAATCCAAATACAATCTTTTATATCAAACGGTCATGCAAAATACGACCACACAACTGTGAGTGTTAATACAGACATGTAGAAAATATAAACACTCAAACTAAGTCCTCATTACATTTATTATAACACTATTTTAAAAAATAGTGAGGACTTCTACAGCTCTAACTCGGACCATCACTCCATTCCTCGACTAGTACCCGCGATATTCTCATTTCCTGAAGAGAACAATGGAAGAAAAGGGTGAGCTCAACTAGCCCAGTAAAGAATATCATGACTAAGATAATGAAGAATAAATTATCGTTAGTCTTCAACAAATCAGATAAAATATTATGGACAACAAGTTTTAGATCAACAACTGCAACGGTAATAACAATTCATTAGAAGAGTTAAGTAGAGAATGATGTCTACTATCTTCTATGATTTAAAAGTCCATCATCAATATTTTATCCCTGTAACATCAATCAATATATATCTCGAATCAAATATTCAACTTTGCACTACGGGCCAAAGATATTCATTTGTATCACTAGTGGTTATGTTCATCTTAACACCTGTCCATCTTTGCACTACGGGCCAAAAATATTCATCAGGTAATCATCTTTGCACTACAGGCCAAAGATATTCATCAAATAATCATTCATCTTTGTACTACAGGCCAAAGATATTCATTTGTATCATCATTTAAGACTGAGGATGATGAAAAATAATATAAAAACGAATCTAGTGAGATAAAGGACAATGATTAGAGATTCGTAATTTAGTTTATCCAATTTCAAGAATACTCCGTAATAATCAATTATGGAGCAAAATTTAATAATGAAGTTCAAAACTTGGATCCATTCAAAGATAATTTGGATTAAAAAAAATAATATTTTTTTACCGTGAATAGTAACTCGTCATGAAAAGATGAAAATTTCATAAAAAAATTAAGACCAATATTCCAGTGAAATAATATTTCGTAAGAGTATGAATGAATATACGAAACTGTACTTAAATTTTCACCCGTCATACGGTAATCCGCATAGACAGATCATTTTCACAATTTAATAGAAATGAATACGAAGGGTGATTCGCCACGCATGCGGTAGTCCGCGTAGACAGATTATTCCCACAGATTAATAAGGAATAGAATGAATACAAAAGGTTTTCACCAGGCATGCGGTAGTCCGCGTAGACAGGTTATTCCCACAGATTAATAAAGAATGAATACGAAGGGTTATTCACCATGCATGCGGTAGTCCGCGTAGACAGGTTACTCCCACATATCAATAAAGAATAGAGTAACAACCTTTACGAGTATTGAAAGAAAATAGCATTCTTTATGAATATAAAAGAAATAATACCCTTTACGAGAAAAATAATATCCCTTTCCTGAGTAGAAAATTGGATATTGGAATAGTGTAGTAGCAGAATACTCTTCTTCTTTCTCTCTCTATAATTTCTCTCTCTATTAAAACTTTGCTCTTCAAGAATGGTTAGAAATGAATGAAATTAGCTTGCTATTTATAGGCTAGAAAAAGGTTGGTTAATTACACTTTAGTACCTCTATCTTTATCTTTATTTTTAATTTAGTCCCTCAAGTTTATCAATCTTGCACCTCCACCCCTGTAACCACCCACCAACTATTTATTATCCACCAATAAGTGGGTCCCACATGTTAACCACCCATTAATTGCTCATTTATCCGATTAATTCCCCGTTTGGTCAATTTAACATCCGAAAATAAACTATTATCGAAATAAATGTTGATTTCCACTAACATTAATATTCCCAACACAATAAAAATATTTTTATCAACCATTCATCATTAATATTATAATTCACAATATTGACAACTAGATCGTTCCTAGAAAAGAGGGGGCTTTCCGATAAGGATTTCTCCTTACTAGCGCGCAATTAAATAACCTAACCCCTTTCCTTGACAGAACATTCTAGACATTGTCAATACTGCTAATAATAATAATATGAGTAACTGTGTTGTGTCAATTATTGATTTAATATTTTAAAGTATTGTGTAGATGATACTGTGACAATAATTGAATCAATAATATGAGATACTATGCAGCAACTACTGTAGCAATTATTGAATACTGAGTGACTTCTTACATAAGAACCAATAATTCGAAAATACTGTGCAATACCGTGTACTACTATGCAATAACGCGTATTACTGTATTTTTATCACCGGGTATTTTAACAGTTTAACGGTAAAAGTTTTGCCGTGAAAATGTTATTTCTGTCGCTTTCTATATCCGACAATTATTCCGTTGTGGGGTCCACCCATGACTGCGCCGTCGTACGAATATTCTCCGACAAAAGAATATTCCCCGATACAACGAATATTTTATGACCACTTGCTTACTTTGTAAAATTTGCACATTCCATCCATAACTTACCACATTTATCAAATCAACACCTTACTATTTCAAAATAATATATAGAGAAAATTAAATCTTATTCAAAATAAGTTGGGTTACACGCTGGGTGTAAAGACACCCCTAGGGCGTACTTGCTCGAATATCAAAGGCCACAGGACTCGACTAGCCAAAGTGTTTATTCACATTCTATTTTGTTCTTTTCATTTTTTTTCATTTGTTTTCTTTTTCATTTTATTGTTTTATATATAGTATGCATACCCCTTGTTTTCTCCTAAACTTAAGATTTTGCGCAATCCTAGTTATTACTAATTGTTTACTAACTCTCTTTCATTAAAACAATAATTTCCCACCAGAAGACAAGTATGTGACCATTTAAACTGAGCAAATCATAATGGTGACTCAAAAGTGCTATCCGGTTACATCAGCATCAAACAGATAAGGATTTACATCATGCTATGACATTACAACCAAGCCTAAATCATCAAAACTGTTCACAAATCATGTATTTCAATCTCTTCATAGGCCAAATGAATATCAAACAAACCGAACACTTGGATTCATGCAATATGTCCTAATGTAATCAACTAAAGCAAAAAAGTTTTTTAAAAATTGGAAAAAATATGTCCTAAAATGCAACTATATGAACTATATAAACTAAACTAGATGCAATATGAACCTAATACCCCCAAACTTAAAAATAATAATGTCCTCATTGGAGATATAGGTTAGGAAACTCCCCTAGTTGGCCTCGTCGTCTTCCTCCTTCTCGGCCTGCTCTGGTGGTGTGTCTGGCGGGGGATACGGGACAGCCGATCCATAGACAGAAAATTGCACCTGCACTCCCATCTGGCCAAAAGCTCGGGACAATGCCGCACAAAAATCAGTCGTGAAGGCCTGGAAGTTTGTGCTCATAGCATCCATCCTACGCTGTAACTGCCGCTCCAACCTATCTAGTCAATTCTGAGCCATATGGGAGGACTTAGCCTGCTTTGCTGGCATTCTCTCAAGAGCTTCTCCACCCTCTATCTGCTAGCTCTATCTTGGCAAAATGAATCCAGCTCCCTAAGGGTGAGAATTGCCTCCTTTCTATACTGAATACTTCTCAATAGTAGCATGGTTGATTGTGTTCATGGGCAACTGCATAGGCTCTGCATCAGCCCACATAACCCCCTGCATAGCACAGAGCCGGGTAATCACAGACGCATGTGGGATACCCCCTGAAGTACCGCCTCTTAGAAATCTGCGAATTGAGCTGTTGATGACGTATCCAACATCAATCTTCTTGCCTTTGATAATCCCATACAGTAGAATCGCCTTGTCCTTGGTAACCTAATTCTGATGCCGTGTTGGCATCAAATTCGCACATAGGAAGCTGTACCAAGCCTTCTCATATCGGATCAGTGCTGTATGTGGGAAGTGCAGCTTTTGATCTGTGCCTTGCTTCAATTTCCAAGTTGTGCCAGGTTTGCATAGATAGGCATAGATAGCATCCAACACAGTGCCCCACTCCTGAGCATAGATAGAGTCAGGGTGATCCAATGCAATGTTCGGCAGCTGGTATAGTTCATTGATGTGCTCCTTTACAAAGGACACTTGATAGCCCCGCACAAAAACTGTATTACCCTGCGTGATCTTGGCATTGGCATAGAACTCTTGCACCACAAAGATAGGTGCCGCCATCAGATCCTCAGCAAATAGGTTCCAGGCCCTCCCTCTGATCATCGACACCATGTGGCCATCCAATTTCCTATCTGGCTTTAAACCCCTCTCCAATACAAAAGTTCTGCCCACTAAAGCATCATGGAAGTACTGCTGAGCCTCCAAACTGACAAACTTGCGATCATCGAAGGCAATGCCGCCCCCTCCCTACTCAGAGTCGCTGCCCGCAGAAGAGGATTCACCCCGAGGACGCTTAGATGTTATTGGTAATGAGAATGGAAGCTTCTGATATTGTTCAATCTTCTTCACTCACACAAACACTGCCCCAATCTGCTGCAGATTTGAGTTGGATTTGATGGTGACTAAAAATTAGGGCTTAATGTTAGGTTTAGGGATTGTGGTGGATAGGGTTGTGAATGATTGTGAGACTGGGTACGGAGATGTATG
The DNA here is from genome assembly GCA_020205555.1 of Panax stipuleanatus. NCBI lineage: Eukaryota > Viridiplantae > Streptophyta > Magnoliopsida > Apiales > Araliaceae > Panax > Panax stipuleanatus. The sequence goes on from CM035122.1 coordinate 11,782,048, forward strand.
ATTTGGTGAAATAGATTGGAGATGATGGAGGGAAGGAATTCGGTATGGCTATTGCACTTAGAGATAAAGAGGAGTGAAGTTCGACTGCTCAAAAGAAATGAAGGTTTGTTTTAATTTTAGCCGAGTTTGTTTAAGTTGCTAAAGTGATCTGCTTGCGGCGCGGCCGCGCTCCTACATAGGCCATTTCTGGCTCGACTGCGCTCTCTCCTGAAGTTTGATTCTGTAACTTTTCAACTGCAACTGATCATTGACTTTGATGCCAAATGGATATAACCTGAGTTATGCACACTAACATTTATTAAACTACTAAAACTACCAAAAATGTTATTAACTACTAAGAGTATGAACAATTAAACGTAGAGGGAGAAATGAGTGAATGTGTAATTAAGAATTAAACAAGGAGGGAGAGAGATATTGGATGGGGTGCCTCCCATCGAGCGCTTGGTTTATAGTCCTTTAGTTAGACTTTTTCTTGTCACCGCTATCCGATTCCTCTACGATAAGTGAGAAACCCTTCATCCATTAGGACCAATGTATGCTTTAAGAGGTTCCCATTAGTGATAGCCTTCAAATTTAAGTCACCTAGCTTTCTTCTTGTAGATAAGTTTCCAATTTCGGATGTCGAATAGCTACGTGCTTCCTCTATTGTGTTCATGAACAGATTGGGGCATTGGGACATGAAAAACACAACGGTATCTTCTTCTATTTTCTCTTCCTCGGCCCACCATGGCTTCAAGATTGTACTAACTCTCATTTCATAAAGAGCACTGTCATCGAGGTGACTACCAAGGGGGAATGGATGTGCAAAACTGACTGGATTTTTGAACTTTGGCAGAGAAGGCACTTGGGGTACTAGCAAGGATGGCTCATATTCGTTGCGACTTAGATCTTTGATGGCCTCATCTTCCTTATCCCCATTTATCTCCTCAGTTTCAAATTCTTGTAGCTCATCCAGTTGTATATTCCACTCGGACTCTCCATCAGTATCAGAATCCATGTCATAGCACCAATTATTTTGAGGACAGTTGTTCAAGGCTTTGAACATTTGTTCCAACAGATTCTGAAGATTTTGAATTGACATCTCTTGCTCAATAAAGCTTTCCTTAGTTGACGTTATGAATTTGAACCATAAATCCTCCAATCTTGAATTTTCTATTTCAGCCTCGGAATCCATGTATTGAGGCTCATTGGTTGGAGTATTGACGAGTTGTGTTATCTGGTTCTGAAAATTTTGACTCGATATTACCTGACTCGTCATCATCTGCTCTTGGTTTGCTAAGAGATTATACATGAATTCTTTCCTTGACTGTTCTTCTTGTGACAATGGAGATTGATATGTGAATTCTGGTGCATATGTTGGACTTGGAGCGCAGTATTGGTCTTGATAATCATAGCTCCATGAAGAATCTGGGTGATACCCCCAATCCTGATGATAATTGGGAAAAGCATAATTGTTGAGGTAATCACCCCCATACTGCACTTGTCCAAAACTGATGGTGCACCGATGACTTGGATGGTTGCCAGCACAATAATCACAAGTAACTGCTGTCCTTCGACTCTATTGGGCTGCAAGAATGTCCAACTTCCTCGAAAGTGTCTCAAGCTATGCTGATAATGCTGAAATTACGTTGAGTCCAACATTCCCTGTTTCCCTTGGTTGAGTCATCCTCGTGTATGGCCATTGATAAGCATAATCATCCATGGTATCTGAAAAGAGAGAAATATAGGAAGAGAACTAAAAATAAAATAAAATGTTTAAATTAAGACTAATTTGATTGAAGCTAATGTTGGCAAAAATTATTAAACTAATTCCCCAAAAACGGTGCCAAAAACTTGTTGGTCGTTTTTTCGATCAATATATGCGTGCAAGTATACACGGTCAACAAGTAATAAAGAGTAAATAGAGTATTGTTCCCACGAAGAATTACTTAATAAAATTCACCAATCACTAACCCATATCCATCTCAATCTTATTTAAACGAATGATTAAATATATTGAATAATACTGTGCAATTAAACTAATTCTAACATCCCTAGAATGAAACTAAAAAATGAAGACATGAGATTACAATTTCACCTATTGTTTCATCTAAATTAATACACTTCCAGTTAAGCCGAATTAATTACCATAAATTGTTAGTAGAGAACACGAAAACAAAACATAGCCATCTCTCGATGTACCATGTCCATATCACATAAAATCCACAAATGATAGAATGAATGTGAACACCCTAATTAACTAACTCACTATATGTCTATGTGAATTACAATTAAAGAGGATTTAAACACAAGTTCTCAAATGACTACAAGTGGTGCTTCGGTATATGTCTATCCGAAGCACAAAATATGAATTCTAGCGCCATGTAGAACACATAAACACAAGCTATTATGATCTGATCTAAACTCATAATCCATTTCTCAATTTTATATATATGGATTATCACGGTAATTGATGGCCAATCAAGTATGCAATTAAGTTTGAATCATAATAGACAATCCAATAATGATTAACAAGTATAACAAGGAAGCATATTAAAGTACACTTCACAACAAGATCCATTATAATCTCAAAATGGAGTTTAATTCATGATTGAAGTGAAACCCATAATCCACAATTGAATAAACATTGAAAGATACAAAGAAAGAATGAGAGAATTTAGGGTTTGGAGTAAGCAAATCTGGATTCTCTTGCTTCCAATATGAATCTCCAATGATCTTCAGGAGCTTCAATCTCCAAATCTAATCTAATCTAGGGTTTTTCTAATTTAATGGAAGAGTAAACTATCTAATGATGATATATACAAGACGATGATCCCTAAGGATGGAATATCTGTATATAATGAAAATATGTCCTAAAATAGATCCCAAAAGTCGACTGCCTCTTTTGCCAAGTTACAATCCATTTTTAGTGAAAAGTCAAAGTTGCCCAGATTTAGACCTGTGCGATCGCGTATCCCAGCAGTAAAAATTGGGCGCGGCAGCGCTCCACCCTCAAGAGAAATATTTTAGGCGCGGTCGTACTACTTTTAGCCTTGATTAAGGCGGTCGTACTACTTTTAGCCTTGATTAAGGCGCGGTTGCGCTCTGTGGTTTTCCTGCAGCCTGTTGTTGTTCTGGTTTTCTGCTGTTGCTGCACTTCTCACACCTTTTCTTGTTGCCATCACTCCCATATTTTTTCCATTTAGCATCCTCATCATCCCTTTTAGCTTTACATAACACCAAGAGAGTTTCCAATATGAAATCTACAAAAGCAAGCCAAAATGTATGAAAAGCTACTATATCACATGAGTTTAAACAACAATTGAAGTTAGTTGACTATTAGATAAGTAGGTATAAAACCACTTATCATTTAACCCACGATTTATTGGTCCATTTGAAATTTTCGACCGAGTAGGAACTGTGGCCTATAGACTTGCCTTACCGCCAAGTATATCTCGTGTTTATAACGTTTTTCACATATCCATACTACGTAAATATGTGAAAGGCTCAAACCACATCATTGAATTAGAACCAGACGAGATAGCCGAAAATTTAACGTATGAGGAGGTACCTGTCAAGATCTTGGATAAAAAGGAACATATTCTACGCTCAAAGGTTATACCTCAAGTCAAAGTTTTATGGAAAAACTATGATATTGAGGAAATGACCTGCGAGTTAGAATCTGAAATGAAAGCAAGGTATCCTCACATCTTCGAAATACCAAGTGCATACATCAATTTCGAGGACGAAATTTCATAAGGAGGGGAGGTTATAAGACCCCAACTTTTATGAATAAAGATTTAATTCTCTCTACATATTATTCTAACTAGTAAGGTGATAATTTAATAAATGTTATAGTTATGGGTGATTTGTACAAATTTTACAAAGTAAGCAAGTGGTCATAAAATATTCATTGTGTCGGGGAATATTCATCTGGTCGGGGAATATTCTCTTTGTCGAAAGATATTAGTATGACGGCACAATCATTGGTGGACCCCACAACGGAATAACTGTCGGATATAGAAAGCGACATAAATAACTTTTTTATAAAAATAACGGCAAGATTACCGTTAAACTGTTAAAATAGCCGGTGATAAAAGTACAATAATACGCATTGTTGCATAGTAGCACACGGTATTTCACAATATCTCTGATTATTGATTCTTACGTAAGAAGTCACTCAGTATTTCATTCAATAATTGCCACAGTAGTTTCTGAATAGTATCTCATATTATTGATTCAATTATTGTTACAGTATCATCTGCACAATACTTTATATTATTAAATTAATAATTGACTAGACACATTTACTCATATTATTATTAGCGTTATTGACAATGTCTAGAAAATTCTGTCAAGGAAAGGGGTTAGGTTATTTAATTGCGCGCCAGTAAGGAGAAATCCTTATTGGAAAGCCCCCTCTTTCCTGGGAACGATCTGGTTGTCAATATTGTGAGTTATAATATTAATGATGAATTGTTGATAAAAATATTTTCATTGTATTGGGAATGTTAATGTTAGAAGAAATCGATATTTATTTCGATAATAGTTAATTTTTGGATGTTAAATTGACCAAACGGGTAATTAATCGGATTAATGAGCAATTAATTGCTATTGGTTCACATGCAAGAAACTATTGGTTCACATGCAAGGAACTATTGGTTCATATGCATATACTATTAGGGGATGTTATGCAAGATTGATAATACTTGAGGGACTAAATTAAAAATAAAGGTGAAGATGAAGGTACTAAATTATAATTAATCTTATAATTTGTCACCTTTTCCTAGCCTTCAAATACCCATCCATTCATTATTTCTTACCATATTTGAATAGCAAAGTTATAATCACAAGCTATAGTGAGAGAAACTATAGAGAGAGAATAAGAGAGAAAAAAAAAGTGTATTCTGCTACTATACTATTTCAGTATTCAATCTCATACTAAGGTAAAGAATGTTATTTTCTTTCAATACTCGTAAGGGTTGTCATTCTATTCCTTATTAAGCTGTGGAAATAATCTGTCTACGCGGATTAACGCATGCACGGTGAATAACCCTTCGTATTCATTCTTTATTAATATGTGGGAATAACATGTCTACGCGGATTATCGCATGCCTAATTAATAACCCTTCGTATTCATTCTTTATTAAAGTTATGAAAATGATCTGTCTACGCAGATTACCGCATGACGGGTGAAAATTCATTTGCAGTTTCGTATATTATTTCATTTCATATTCCTAAATCTAAACTTACTATCGTAAGTATTGCTTCTATAATTCTTAAAATGATTAAAAATTGCTTAAGATTTTTTCTTTATCTAATATTATTTCACGAAAATATTAGTATGAAGTTTCTTATTGAAATTTTAATCTTTTCATGTCGGGGTACTATTCATTCGGGTACTATTCATGACAAAATTGGTTTCTTTTTTCGGTCCACATTATCTATGATTTATGAATCTTATTCTTGAAATTGGATCTATGTTTTGATCTTCATGTTGACAATTTGGACATTCTTGAACTCTGGATAAATTGAATTATAAATCTTTAATATCTATCCTTGATCTCACTAGATTTATTCTTTATATCATTGTCATAATTCTCAAACTTAAATTTTGGTGAAAGTTATCTTTGGCTCGTAGTGCAAAGATGAACTTTTGATTGATGAATATCTTTGGCCCGTAGTGCAAAGATGAACAGTTGATTGATAAATATTTTTGGCCCGTAGTGCAAAGATGAACATGTTTTTGGCATGATCATGACCACTGGTGATACAAACAACTATCTTTGGCCCGTAGTGCATAGATAATTCGTTGATTGAAAATATTTATTAATTGGTGTTACAGTGATAAAATATTGATGTTGAACTTTTAAATCATAGAAGATAGTAGACATCATTCTTTACTTGACTCTTCTAATGGATTGTTATTTTCGCTGCAGTTGTTGATCTAAAACTTGTTGTCCATTATATTCTATCAGATTTTTTCCTATTGAGGACTAAGGATAATTTGTTCTACATTATCTTAGTCATAATATTCTTTACTGGGCTAGTTGAGCTCACCCTTTTCCTTTTGGTTCCATTGTTCTTCTCAAGAAATGAAAGTGTAGCTGGGACTAGTCGGGGAGTGGAGTAAGGATCCGAGATAGTTATGATAGAAGTCTTCACTATGTTGTAAAATAGTGTGATAATAATTGTAATGAGGACTTAATTTGAGTGTTGATATTTTCGTATTATATACGACATAATATTTGTATTGAAGCTCACAGTTGTGTGATCGTATTTTGCACTGACAGTTTAATAGTTGGAATATGAAGATTGTATTTAGATTCTGTACCATGTATTTGGTGACTCAGAATGGGTTGTGTGGACCTATTTTGGGGGCATCACAACCATGCCTTGTCATTCGTGTCCAGTCAATTTGCAAGGGACCATGTCCCATCTGATGGGTCACTAAATCCTCCTATAAATATCATATGGAGGCAATCATTTGAGACATTCAATTCATTCAATTCTTCATCATTTTTTCTGTCGTATTCATAGTATATTTGATAGAGTTTAGAACATTTATTAGTTCGTTGTGTATGCTATTTATAGTGCTACTATACTATACGTTGTCATTGTATCTTGAGAGACATGTGTCAATAACTCTAAGCAGCGATAAGGAGGTGATAGACTCCACGGCACGCTTGCGTAAGGTGGTAGTCGCCTAGATCGTTTCTAACAAAGTTGTAGGATGAATTGCTTTAAACACCTTAACCCATCGCCTATGTGTAGACGGTAATCTTAGTACAATTTCTTGCATTCGAAAATATGCGTTGAATAGACACCAACACGACAACTTGACCCCTCGCTTATATTGAAGCGGTAATGTAATATCCGAGAATTTTTTAAATAATATTAATAATTATATTAATAAATGTTGAATATTTATTAAAATATAAATAAACATTGTTGTGGCATGGGATATAATAATTCTATTAAATTAAGTTAAACTATGTGTTATGGTGAAGTTAATAAAAAGCTTAATTTAAAGCTTATGTGAATTGCCTAGTATGCCATAATGAAAGACTAAGAAATTCATTAATTAAATTAATGAGGGAATGATTAAATAATGTGATGGACTAATTATTATTATTATTATTAATTAGATATTTATTATGTGCATTTTATGTGATCTACCAAGTTTAATTGTGGGTCATGAGAGGATTAATAATCTGGTGGAATTAAGATAGTGGACTAAAGTGGGAAGTGTCTCTAGCCCAATCGAATTATGTGACAGACAACCACCATGACCCAACGTTTATATAGGAAATAATAGCCAAGCCTAGTCAAAATGGGGGCAGTAAGCCCAGAGATGATAGTCAAGGAAAGTTGACCCAGAAGTTATCACCTATAGATAATCAGATAAACAAAGGCTAAAAGGAAATAATAAACAATGATTATAAGCACTGCTAGCCGAACTAGACCAATGGTCTACAGCCACCCTATGTTACTTTAGAATAAACTAATCCCCATGTTGCTTAAACCAGAGGAATGAAATGATTTCCTGCAGCATGTTGATAGCAAACTTTTCACCAAATCTCTATTAACCAACAATTTATTCGGTAAGAGCCAGTCCAAAAATCTGAGTAATGACCAAAGATTGGACCAAAGTTTTCCTATAAATAGAGAACCTTATTCATCTCATAAGGCATGCTAGAATCGTATACTCTGCATTAGAAGGAAAGATATAGTGAGTTGAGAGATAAAAAGAACCCTATTATAGTTGAAAGATGGATGGACTCTTATTATAGTTGAAATAATAATTTTGCTTAGAATCAAGAACCCTATGAAAATTTTAATGCAAACCAAATAAATTTTTTTCCAACTTATGAAAATCCTTATCTTAGTTCATATCCATATCCATATTCGGATCCAGAACCTTAATATTCGCAAGAATTTTCAAATGAAGTAGAGGAAAGACTTAGTACCTTAGAGTAAAATATGAAAGTTTTAATGTAAAATCATTTTAACACGAATCAAGTTATATCTCGTTTAGAAATTCAAATGAGTCGGCTAGCCACCATAATAAATGAACAAGAGGTGGGTGAATTTTATAGTGACTTTGAGGCTAATTTTGAAAATCTTGATGATTGTGGAAATAATGAGGAAAGTGAAAATTTTGCATTCAATTCTACACAGTTTGAGTTAAGCCAATTTGAGGAGTCTAAAAATTATGAATATATGCCTAAAATTGATCATGTTGGAATTGACGAGTCTGCTGAAAATGTCTATAAACCTAAAGCTCCATGTCCTGAAAGACTTATTCCTAAAAAACCACCTGGTGATTTTTTGGACCAACCTATTAAAGTAAACATGATTCAAGAATTGACCATGACCCAAAAAATGAATGAAAATATACTCATGATTAAAAATGATCCCATTAATTTTTTTTCTGAAATCACCTTGACCAAAATTGGGATGAATCTGAATACTTAGATAAGTTTAATGAGACGTTGAAATCCACTACACATAAGTCACCTAAACTAGAACATGTATTTGAACCAATTCTTCCATCTTTTGAACATGTTAATGAATGCTTTCTCGATGTCGATTCTAAATATAATCCTGTTGAAAATTCTGACTATTTTCAATTTCCTAGACCTCCTGAAATTCATGAAAAGTTCACTCACTTACCCATTTGTATATTCATTTATAACCACATACTTTTTAGGATATATAAAATTTGTAGGTATGTACATTTATTTTCTTTTTCACCACATTTTTTTGCAGAATAAATTCCCCACATACAAGGTACAATTCTTTCATTTCATTGTTGTCTATTTTTCTTTTGTACACATTGAGGACAATGCATGATTTAGCTATGAGGTTATTAGTTTGTTTGTATTAATGTATTAGATTTTTTAGGAAAATATAGTATAAAAACAAAAAAAAATCAAAAAAATTGAAAAATTTTATTATACTTTTTTATGAGTTTGATTAATTCTAATAAGTATCTATGGAGCAAAAACTCATGAGTAAGATTGAAACATTAGGACTCTTGAACCTTTGATAAGATACAAAATCTTAATTCGAAATATCATTTGGAATAAAATTGATTAATATACATTTTTGCACTTCAGGTTTGCACTAATTCTTAGTTATGAGGTATAAACTATGATTCGAACAATTTTTAAAAAAAAAGAAAAAAAGAGTGAGGCTAGAATTCAAAAAAAAAAAGAAAAAAAAATGAATTTGCTTGATTTTCTTGGTAAAAATTCATACTAAGAGTTACATCACATACACATGCATGTAGGGCTGAGCAAGTAACCTAAATTAGAACCGAAATCGCCAAACCAACGGTTCCGACGTATATGACGGTTTTAGGTGGAGTGAAAAATCAAATTTACGATTTCGGTTTGGTTACTAGTCAAAACCGCACGCATAAAAGCGAAACCGCACCAAATAATTATCATATTTTCTCAAATTTGCTACAAGTATATATAATTTCTCTACTATAACATATTCTCCTCATTTTATTTTAGAAGACAGATATTGCAGGGTTGAATGAAGAATCAACAGTATCAATTATGTTTGTAAATCAAGAGTGGCTTGGTATTTCCTAAATCAAATGTGATAACATAGTATTAATCAACCATATAATTGTTGATGCCTGTGATTATTTTGCTAAATTTGCTTCATGATTGTGTTCATGCGTAATACGTTTGCGTGGATGATTTTGTCAACTATTTTATGGTTTTGTTATTTCAATTGATTTTGAAACCGAAATCGCACCAAATGAAATCAAATCGCACGGTTCAAACCGCACCGCACATATCACAAACGGTTTCATGTGCGATTTTGAATTTGTCAAACCTGCACCTAAGCTGTTTTGTGTGCGGTTTGAACTTCAAACCGCACTAAAATCGCACTATGCTCACCCCTACATGCATGCATCACATGGAATTAATTTTATGAATGATGATGTCTAGAATGAAGATTGAATATTTTTGATAAGGTGAAAGTGTAATTTTGATTTTAATCTTGCTTATATATAATGCCCATGTATACTCAAAAGTTTTCTTTCGATTTCATAATTTGTTAAACTAAAAAATATTTTATTTTGAATTTTGTGGGTATATTCATTGCAAACCATCACAAGACACAACTCGTTCACTTGGGGTAATCGTGGGGTTTAAAAGCTTGTTACACATGGTAAGTTCAATTGTGTTCCTTACAAAATGGGATAGTATAGTTTTAGTTTTTATTTAATTTTCTTATATTTTACTCGAGGAAGAGCAAAAGTTAGGTATGAGGGTATTTGATATACACATAATTCATAAATTTTAATATTTTAATATTTATTATTTTATATGTTTATTTTATTTAACTAATACATTTTATTTTAGTTTGTAGTATTACCTTATTTATCGTGGTGAACAAGTAAAAGATAATTGTTACAACTTTTAAAGATGAAAAAAGGACTCTTAGGAGATTACCATATAGAGATTGAACTCAAGGAGGAAAGAAGAGGTTAAAAGAGAACAAAAGAGACCAAGTTCCAATGAATCTAAATTAGGGTACAAAGTTATTTTTCCTATAAATAAGTCTCTTGTTTTAGAGACAGGGGATGTATTCGTTTAGGTTAGGAGTAGGAGTAATATTAAATTATTTCTTCATTGTACGTTCATTGGATGATCGTTTAATAAAAGGGAATTTTCTTATTTTATTTTTAATATTTTACTTCTTCTTCTTTATTTTAGTTAGTTTATTTATTTTAATGTATAGTTAAATTTTTTAATCTAGGATGGAGATGAAATTAAAAAATTATTCATGATAATAATTTTCATCTCTTCTATTATTTATGCTTTTATGCTGAATTGATTTTACCTTCATGTTTTGTTATTAAAATACCTTCGTTTTATAGTTTTTATGAGATTTTAAATTAATTAAGAGGTTTTGATAGATTATTATTAAAATATGATTTTTTTTCATAATTCATGTCTGCTCAAAGAAGTTTTGATGGGTTATAGTTAATCATTAAATTTTCATAATTTATGCTTGCCCACGTTAATTATAAAATTATTAAATTGAGATCAATATCATAATTAAGTTATAAAAATAGAATAAATTGAATTATTTATTATATTTATTGTTTAATGAATTCAGATTCCTAGATTGTTTCTTTATTATTAGTTAGTTTAATTATAGTTAATCAATTTTCAATCTTTATTTCTAATTCGCCTGAAATAAATATTAAGGATACATTTAAATTAATCTAATCTCTGTGAGTTCGACATGTACTTGACAGTTCTTCAAGTTGACACTGTACACTTACAGTTATATATTTTTATCATATCAATGAACAGAATAAAAAAAATCGAAAAGATTAAAGATGAGAAGCCAGAGATTAAATTTGCTATGAGGATTTGGAGGAGTCAAAATAGAAAAGGCGAGATGGGTAGAATCTGAGAGAGGAGAGAAGTGAAATTCGGAATTAGAAGGCGGGAAAAGGTTTTTCAATATGACACTAGCTTCGGCGTTTCGGGACATAAGTTGCAGTTTGTTAAGTGCGCGTGTGTTTATATATATATATATATATATATATATATATATATATACTCCTTATCTAATATAGAAATGAAGTTCTAATTTTTTTGTTAATGAGATTTGATGTCCAAACCTCATTAAAGTTAAAATGACTCCATGTAAGAATAATTCTAGAGTTACAATTTATTTTACAACTATTTTATAATTTGTTGATATAGTATATTTCATCTCAGTTTTTATGTGGGTTCGAAAACTACATTGAAGCAATTTGTTCATCAATATGCTGAGGTGGAGTATGTCACATCAACAAATTGTAAAATAATTATAGAATAAGTTGTGTCTCTAACATTACTCTCCATATAATGCCAAATTGATGAAAATAAAAGCAAAAACAATTATCAAATGAACATTTAGTATCGCGGGCATAGAAAATTGATATTTTAACATGAAAATTTTGATATTTTTACATGAATCCCACTTACAATGAATGTAGACCTCACTCACTATTCATTTTAGAGGGATCATGTAAGATTTTTTTTCTTTCTATGTAGAATTATCAATTCTCATGCAGATATTGTACCAACCAATCCCATCTTTTTTATTTACTAGCCCTCTAACCCGTGCAAGGCACAAATTTGATTGGAATAATTTAGTTGTATTAATTTGTTTTGACAATATATTTGTATTTGTTAAAATAAAAATATGTTATTTGGTCCTTGTTTTTTATTTGTGACAATAAATGAGTAATTTATCTGTTATTATTTATCATTTGCATTTTTTTTTGTAAGAGTATAAAAATACTCTTAGTTATTCAATAAAGGATCGTTTGTTATTTTTTTTAAAGTTTTTTTAACTATTCAAAATTAGTACAAAAAAGCTGCGAATTATATAAATTGCTTCTTTTAAATTTTAATATAGCTGAAAATGTTAGTTACAATAAAATCAATGGAGAGCAAAAATGAAAATTTTCTAATACGTTTAGTTCATAAAAATGGTACTCTTTTTCTGAGGGGAAAAAAAATTTAAATTTGAGTTAAAATTACTTACATATAGGAGGTGGAACTTGAATTATTTATACTTTTCTATATATTTGTCCAAAAGTTTTTCACCTTCTTCTCTAGTACTTCTAAAGAGATTAGTAATTAGAAATAAGTACTTCCATCTTACTAATTATGTACATTTGAACGGACCATATATATATATATGGAGAAACAAATTCCTTATAAACCGAATTAATATGTTTAGTTCTTATGACAAATTATGTCACTAAGATTAAAATTTAATAGGGATATAGAAAAATAAGACGAGAAATGTAGCTTAAAATAAACAAATTACATCTTTATGTGTATATAATATCAATATGTAAATATATACAAAGTAATATAGGAACATCTTAAAGCTAAAAAGGCCTTTAGTGGTTAAGAAGGAACCGATTAGGATAAAGTTGAGACCAATTTCATTGTAGTAAATTCTATTATTTTTTATTGTATTAGTTATAGAAAATGTGACACCACGGCTGATTTGGTGCTTACTATACAACCACATACATCCCATCTGCTTAGTATTCAAGCATCATTTCTTTATACATTCAATACACGTCTCATCAAAAGTAATAAATACATCCACTCATTCTTCCGAATGTCTTAAACCTAACATTCACAACACCAGTCTATAATATAAACTAAGGTCGCTTACAATAAATTATATATATAGAAAAGAGTAATGCTAGAGACACAATTTATTTTATAATTATTTTATAATTTGTTAATGTGGTATACTCCATCTCAGCATATTGATAAACAAATTGATTTAATATAGTCTTCGGCCCCACGTAAAAGCTGAGGTGAAGTATGCCACATCAACAAATTATAAAATAGTTGTAGAATAAGTTATGTCTCTAACATTATTCTATAGAAAAATACATAACTCCGCATCTTTGCCTCTTACACAATTTAATACATAATTACATCATGACTTATTTTACAACATTATAAAAATTAATACAACATCATAATCTATTACATCAAAACCATTATTCTTCAGACTTGACTACTCCCTTCTTTTTATCGCTAACTCCAGATCCATTCAGTCCTTCTGTCTTATCTGGAAATTTTAATTGAATGAAAGAGTGAGCTGGAATAGCTCAACAAGTTTTATAACTCAACAATTAATAATTTAATTCGATTTATCGAACATTGAATAAAATATATCTGAACTTTTTAGAATTTCAGATCCAAGGAATTACTAATCTTGAATCCACAATAACATCAACAATATGAACCATTAAAGGTTTCAATGATCTCATAATCAAACGAATTTTATGAATTATAGCTCAAATTTACAATGATAGGAATAATATTGACTAATTGAATAACCAAAAGGTCATGAACTCTTATGCAATGAATGTGCTACATGTGATCAACCTAGTCGCACTCACGTTAAATGTAACACATTCGTACCGTACTTCAACGATAAATGGTTCGTCCGCGTATCGACATTCTTGACCAATACCCCTATATTATAGGATTGTTCATTCTCAGTTCAAAACTTAAAGAATATGTTCCGAGATAACTTAGTTTGGAGCAACAATATTCTCATATAATAAATTTTCAATTCGAAAATTTAATTCAACGTTCACAATTAAATTGCTTACGCAGAAAATAACTTCAACAAATGAGTCTAGCCGAAAACAAATGGTATCGACTCTTAGAGTAATCATCATAATCAATATATCAACGATTTGATATTAAATATAAACGAACATAAGCTCAATAAAAATTCAATTGCACAAAGTGCGAAAACTTGCCTTACGTATTTGTCTTTCCTTCTTGGAATCCAAAAATGTTCATTTCTGAATGACCTACAACATTATAGGAGTTCAATTTATTAATCCTCAATTAACTTATCCGATATTATAGGTAATTTTCTTGAATTCTTTTCCCGAGATTAAGAACGCGTTTTAAGTCCATTTTAAGAGTGTTTTCTATTCTTGTTTACAATTCGATAATCCAAATTTTTTTGTTGTTGTTGTAAACTTAAGCCCTATGACACACTTTTAATTCATATTCATTAATAAATTTTTATTACATAATTTTTGCTTACTTTAAACAGCTTTAATTAATTTTTTTCGTTCTCTGAACCTTGCACCAGCGATACCTGCCAAATTAGTTTGGCTAAACCCTTTATACCAGGGACAAACATACTCATTCTAGAATTTTGGTAAGATTTTCAGAATTTTCTGATTACGTTTACTATTTATTAAATAGACATTTATGTCTAAACTTCCAAAAATCTTCATAATTCAAAATTAAGTTCAAGAATTCTAAATTTTGGACAAATCCTTAGTACCATCTCAGTGGGTTCAATTCCAAAATTTCATTCTCATATCACTTACAGAGAGAGAGTTATGCTCGTTTTAGGGTTTTAACTACCCGAAACTATTTAATTCATAATTAATTCTTTAGAACTCCGATTGAGCTCAAAAATTGTAATAAATAATTTAGCTGCAAAAAATTTTAAATTCGCAGGAAACATAGTTAACTTACATGTCTATAACATATCCAAAAATTAAGTTCTAACTCCTTACGGTTTGAGAAATATTGAATTTACAAAAACAATGGCAGCAGTTGCCGTTAGTTTATTTTTCTAGTTTTTCCAATTTTGTTTGTTTTATTATTTTGGTTCCTCTTTTGCTTTCCCTCATCACATACCATTAGAGATAAACATATATTACCTTAGCATGATAAGGATTTAAAACTTCTCAAAAGAATAGAGTTTTCAAGAATTTTATATATTAAAACTAGTTTAGGGTTTACCTTTGCTAGGTTTTGCTTCTTTGTTTTACTTCTTCTCTTGTTCATTCTTGTTCATTTCTTGTTTTTCTCTTCTTTTTCCCCTCCTTGGTTTATCCGAGCCTCTCCCCTCTTGTTTCCCTTGAATTGTCCTGCTTGGTGGTGGTAGATGGAGAGTATTTTGCTTCCTTTTTTCTTATATATATAACATATTTTTGCAAGTCTTTTAAATTGTGTTATTACCTACAATTTATGATGAACATATTTGATTTGATAATGATATATATTAAATGTATAATTGAATTCAGGTAGCTTTTGTAAATTCCTTATGAAAAGAATTTTATATAAAATGACTTAGTTTAGGGATCAAACATGTTAGGTTGATCCAAATTTGTAGAGTAGACTAAAGTCAACTAGAAGATCATAGAGTACAAGCCTGATTGTAGAATCAAAATAGCAGAGTCGCCATTATTCGTAGAGCAGAAAAATTACTCTATAATTTTACCCTGAGGAAGCAAAAAAACGTAGAGTGTAGACGACTGACAATTCAGTGACAAGTTATGACAAGGTTCATCAACCTTAACATCTGACTCTTCAAGGTTATCCTTAGATGATTTTGTGATAAGGGCAAGTCAACAAAGTCTCTATCTAACAGCTATCTTAGCAGAGTCAAAGGATAAGTGGCTAAAAGTAGTATGCCTTCAAGCTAATCACATAGGATGTGCTAATCATTTACTTTGTAATCTTACTCATTTATTAATAAAAGAATTTATTTAATTAAAGACATTATTTATCCATGTTTAATTTGTTGAATTAAATAAATGTGATAAACCTATAGTTTTTGAGCAATTTTTTTAGAATCATGATGTTGATTATGCTAATGAGATCTAAATTCTAGGTAGCTCAAAAATAAAATATTTTTAATCGTTGGATCACTAATATGGGATTATCGATTCCGGATAGATTAGTACAACTATGCTTGCTTTGTTGAAGAGGATGATTGATATCATAATCATTTTTGTGGAGACACTAAAGCAAGTATGTAGGTGCTTATTGGAGAATAAGTTCACTGAACACGAATCGCTTATAAGAACCCTAATGGAGTTTAACTTGATTGTCAATAGGAGTTCTTATAGTGATAGTAGTACAAGTGATCCTTGGATTTAAGATCATCATAGTACCTTATATATTCTGAGTTATACTTTGACATATTCCTCAATGCTTTAAGAGTATATATAAGGGTATGTTCGGGTATAATAAAGTATATATGAAGGTAGGTGAATGATCAACAAATGATCTACCACTTCCAATAAAAAGAGAGAATGTCTTATATAATTCGATAATTAACAATTCGAAAATCCCTGGCCAGGGTCGAATGGAAATTAAAAATGAGTTTCTAACTAGAGTTGTGCATTTTAGAATCGAAATACAAATAATCAAATAAATAAAACTTGGCAATAATTCCATATTTTATATTTAATTGGAACATTGTATAGTAGAACGAATGAATTATACGGTAACTATTTACTAAATAAGTTCTTTGTGATTAAACGTTGATTTCATATTATCTGGATAGTCATGATATATTAATGTAGGTGTCACTCATAATGTAAAATAAATATATTTATTTACATTTGAATTAAAGTAGTTTAATTCATTATAAATAATATTAGAATGGTTTTAATTTATTTATTTTACTAACGGTATAATATTGAACCTAAAGGGTCATACCATAAAATTGAAATATAATTTTAGAAGTGATTGACTTAATAATAATAAATTAAGTGTATTTAATTTATTATTGGAATAAATTAAATAACTTAATATTTATAATTAAGTATTTGGTGAAAAACTAATTGTAAATAATAAGAGGAGTCTTATTATTTTTATTAATTATTTAGTTCCTAAATAGTTTAAGAATTGAATTAAAACTCTAAGTCCTAAAAGGTTTAGGAGGAAGAAAAGTCTATATAAGGAGAACCATTATGATAGATTAAAGACTAATCATCAGCATTCTCAAAAACCTAAAAGAGTTAGGAAAGAGATTAAGTGTTAGCCACTCAAGGTTTGGAGAAACCTAAAATCACTTCTTTAATCTATATATTCTTGGTGGATCACCTTTAGAGCGTTGCACACTTAGGTAGCGAACGTTTGATCCGAGGAATTGGAGAAGCACGAAGGATTGGAACTTGAAGATCATAGAAAGGAGTTGTATCATCTTTATAAGGTATATTTTTTATCTTTCATTGATTAATAATATTTCTTAAGGTGATTCATGGGATTACAGAAAAAATTTAAATTAAATTTATGCTATGCTTTCGTTGTTTTACAATATGATTGTATGTATGTGTATGTTTGCAGAAACAAGATCAAAGTATACAATCGAATTGTAACGCAGAAAAACATGCAATAAAAGCAATTTAGAATTTTTCTGCAATTCCATGAACCACCTTATGAAACATCATTAATTGAGGAAGGATAAAATATATACCTTAGAAGAAGAACAACGCCTTAATGCAATCTTCAAATTCCAATCTTTGCTCCTTCGCGATCTCTCCAATCCTCGGTCAAACGTTCGTTACTCAAAGCGTGCAGCCCAAGAGATGATCCACCAAGAGAAACTAATTGAAGATTTGATTTTAGATTCTACTAGATCTTGGATGGCTAGTCCTAATTCTCACTATCCTAAAAACTTAGGGGTTTTGAGAATCGTTGCAAGAGAGATGCAAGTTGCATTTGCATTAGTCTATCCCACAATAAGACTCCTCTTATTTATAGACTAACCCTTTTCCTAAACCTTTTAGAAATTTATTTTTTAATTTAATTTCCAATCTAATTAGGAACTTTAATAATAATAATAATAATAATAATAATAATAAGACTCCTCTTATTTATTTATAATCTAGTATTCCTCCAAATAATTAATTATAAATATTAGTATTTCTACATGTGACACCCCCAAATTCGGGTACCTCAATCCCACAGATTTGGTGCTCACGGTACAACACAATCACATATAACTACCCACAATATAGGATAAATAACTTCACAATGATAATCCCATTAAAGGGTTACATATTTAAACAAAATCTCAGGTTAACTAACCTTTAAGTATTACATCATGACAACGGAATAAAATTAAAAATCATTAAATTCATTACATAAACTTTTCAATTAATATATAATCTAAACATCATTTATTTATTCATCTTGCCCTTGCCCTTGCTTGTAGAAGACTCCTCAGGCTTGTCGATCTTAGCTGCAATATTTTATGCAAAAGTGAGCAAAATAATTGTCCACAAGTAGAATAATATGCAACAACAATAGATGGATGAACAAATGATTAAGCTCCAGCTGTATAATATAATCTCTGTCAATGATTAATCAAGAATTGAGAGTTCAAGGGAAATATTCAACTTTTATTGAATAATAGATAGCAAGATCAAAGATTTAAACTGAGTCTCACAAGACTACGAACTATGTCTTAGGTTATTAAGTATTTCTACCGTAACCTTTAACAGTCTTAAAGACTATGGATCATCTATCTCGTACTCCAGGTGATCAGGCATTTGTACTATGTACTGTGCACAAACATATCATCGTTATTGCGTAGCTCGAAATTATAGTTTTCGATAACATATTCCCCTAATATAGGGTTATTCATCTTAGCTTTAACATTAGGATCTGTACCAAAGGAAGTTTGGTTTGGAATAACTTCAAAGAAAATTAAGATCGTTGGAACGTTCATCAACTAAGGACTAGTTGAATTAAAAGAATTTAAAAGTCATTCAAGGGTTCAATAACAATATCATCTTATGTGATAGTACTTAAACAATGATAGAATAACAATGGTTCATAATTGAATAAACATCATTTATCGAGGTAATGCTTTGAAAGAATTAAAAGCTTATTCAAGAACATAGGCATTAACATAAGAAACCTCACTGAATAATAAAGTATCAAAGGTTAGTGAACTTGCACAACGGAAAAGTAGAGTTAAGAAACTTGCCTCGTGCGCTTGCTACAAACTTACAATTCACGTTCTTCAAATATCCTACATATACCATTAGGATCACAATACTAATTAGTTATATTAACATTAACTTCATTGGTTTAATTCTCATTTTAGTCAAGTCTATAATCTTTAGCTTAAGATCTGATTTTCCTAATCATGCACATATCATGAATCTGGACTCCCTGTTATATAACACAAGACTTGATGTTTGAACGCTATCTCCAATTCCTATGAACATCGAGTTAAAGACTTTACATAACTTATTAGTTCATTACCTTTAACATCATCTATGTGATTATAATCTGATATTACATCTTGTTTGTGACACCCCCAAATCCGGGTTCTCTTACCTCGGGTTTGATGCTCACGATTCATCACCATCATAAGCATTCTATAAACTATTGCGGAATAATAAACATACATTGTTCATTACAATAAAGTCTTACAACAATATCCCAAGGACTATTACCTTAACTTAAAAATACCTTACTTAAGTTACATATAGTAACACAAAAGGTTTACAAAACCATTAAAACATAATGTAACATAATACATAAATATTCATATTAACTATTCTTGAACATTTCCTTTGCCTTTGTCCTTCTTGGACGTCTCTGGCTTAGCTGAAATAAATGTCATGATATAGCAAAGGTAAACAACTAATTTACTTAGCAAGTTTAAATACAAAGGAGATATATCATGATTAGAAAAGAATTTAGCTTTCAATGTTCAATAAGATAAATCGATTGTGAAAGAATATGAATTAAATCTTGATAACTGAATATTCAAATAATTGAATAACAGATGCTGAGTAGTCAAAGTAACCATGAACATATGCGAAGGTTGTCAGTATTTAAACTGGTCCTTTCAATAAGTTTTGGTAAGCAAAGGGATCAACCTTCTATACCCGGTGAAATATGCACAATCACTCAATATACTAACAACAATTGTTTTTCAATAATGCTTTAATCAAATTATTCTTTTTCTCAGTCAAGAATCCTTACCAAATCAATTGGTTAGGAACAGATATCAAAACATATTTGATTTAACAAATTTAAACATACTCGATCTAGCTGATACAACTACCATAGATCCATATCATGAATAGTTCATGAATGAAAAACTTTAACTAAATCACAGTTCAATAATAATAGAACATGAATTCAATTGTACAAAGTACGAATATCAACAATCAGTATAGATGTGAATAATCAACAATAATTATTCACTAAAATGCTTTGAAATGTAACTCAAGTTTGAGTTAGAGAACTTTCCTCAATCGCAGTCTACTACTATGCAATTTACTTTAACTTCTTAGAGAAAAGACCTATAATTGATCTTTCAATTAGTCATAACATATACTCCCTTATAATATCATTACTCTATATTAAATTGTCTAACATGTAATCATATAGTTAAGTATTAGACATTACATTAAAGTCTTAGTATTCCTATCATACCTTGATAATCTTTTAATCACTTCATAACTTATACTTTTACTTTATAAGTTTTTCCTTTTATGTAATCCAGTAAACCAGATATCAATCCAGCAAACCAGATAGCAACCCAGCAAACCGGATACATTAATCCAGCAAACTAAATAGCAATCCAGCAAACCAAATTCAAATCCAACAACCTGGATTCCTCTTTTTAGCATACTATATACATAATATAGTCCATTGAATGTCCAATTCAACAAACTGCATTTAAAATAACTTTAATTCTCTATATTATTCATTTTAATTTCTCATTTAATATTATTAATTATTTAATAATATTTTAAGCTAATGTTATTAATCTTTTAATAATATTTAAGTCTAATATTATTAATACTATTTCAATCTAATACCATTAGTCGTGTAATAATATTTTAAATCATTTATTAAATTAATAAATAATTTATTTTAATTATTTTGCCTTTTATTAATTAATTCATTTAAGTCTTCTAAAATGCCATAAACATAATATCTCCTCACAAATGACCAAAACCCCTATCAAAAATCTGTATAAACCATATTTAAGGTTCTCAAGTCATAAAATCTCATTTTCCATATTTTCAACATCATATAATTAATTTAATTCATTTATCCATAATATCATCATTTATATGAAAAATAGCAAAATATCTCTAAAATTATTTTTTTCTGGAAAGCAACCATATATAGTCCCCTCATGAAAACAAATTTTTTCTAAAATTTTTAAAATCCATTTACTATATTTAAATAGTCCAAAACAGCCAAATATTTCCACATTTATCATAAATCGAGATTGTATCCAAATATTCTGAAATTTTCAGGGTATGTTCCTGTTATATACATGTACTTCCAATACTAATTGAAAAATATTTGGAGTTAGCCACAGAGAGTTATTTTGGTATATTTTTGAAAGTAGTCATTGGCTGTAAAATCCACAACTCTCACTATACATGGCTAAAAACTCTCAAATTTTTACAGGACTCACATAACTTCACATATTATCCCTCCAAATTTTTCCAAAATTTTTAAAGTACAAAAAGTTAACTAAACAACCCTTGTAGTTGACTGATTAACAAGATGTATTCATTTTTTGTTCACTACTCGGACTGTTTTGACTAAAACTGACACCACGACTTGTAAACACATTGTTTTTTAGTGCTATCTCTTGGATTTACTAGTTAACTCATATATCTAGCACCCCTCTTTGACGGATTGCAAAAAGAAGGTGTAGATTTAAAATGATAGTTTATCAAAGGGAGAGAAATCTAGGGTTTTCTCAATTTCCTTAAACATAGTTTTTCTTTCCTTCCATTTGTTCAACTTTCTAACACTCAAATAAGTTAGATCCATACATGAATCCATAGAAAACATATAGATCAAGGGTTTTAGATCTCAAGATCGTAAACTCCATATTCCATTAAACTACTAAAAGAAATGAAAACAAAGATTATAAATTAGGGTTTATACCTAGTTTTAGGAGCTATTTTTCTTTTATTCCCAAAATAGGTATTAAACCTTGGAGGTATAGAAGATCAAACTCTCTTCCTCTCTTCCTCCTCTTCCCACCGAAATCTCTCTCTCTCTAGTTTCTTTCTTTTGATAGCTTAGGAATGTGAGATGAAAAAGATGAATAATTAGATATTTGTTGAAAAAGAAATGTATAGATATATGATGTATATCTAAGATACAATCCCCCATACCTCTTGCTTTCTCTCTTCAATCATTACAAGGTTTCTTGCAAGCTTGATAAATAATGATGGCTAATTTAGATAGATGACACATAGCTTGAGTATGTAAGTAAACTTAGAAAATAAGGTTTTAGTAATGATTAAGTTCATCCCCCTTTTTTCTCCTTGTGTGGCCGGATTCTAGGCCCTCTTTTGCCCCATTTTTAGTTTAGTTTTTATTATAATATTATGCTTAAACAAATGACCAAAATACCGCTCTTCAAGTGAGCTAAAATTAGGCCATTACTTTAATTATTTTGAACTTGAATTTAATTAGTTTGGGCTACTAATTAAATTGAACTTGGGCCTCCATAACTAATTAGTTGTGCTACTAGCATACTTGCCCGTTAAATCTAATATTGGGCTAGTTTAATAATGTAGTTGCTCTTAAATCAAATTATCTACAAGTCCAATGCTTAAATAAATAATTGGGCTTGTTTACATTACTTACCCTTCTTAGTCCATTAAATCTATTATCACTTGAACTATTACTCATTATTATTGATATTTACACATTCTCATCAACCAATAATGTTAATTAATTTACATAACCCAATTAGACTTACCATATTCAAGTAAATTGAATATGTAATTAGGGTTCAATACCTTAATCAATTTCTTGAATTATTAAAATACTTAGGTTAGTCCACTAATTTAATCATCTCATTAGTGGGACTTCCTTTAAATACTCGTAGTACACTAGTCACATAATCACTTAATCACCTAGTCATCCACAATATATCACAGATTTGTTAATATCATTAATATTTAATTAATATATTTATTTACAATGTGACTTAGAATTCTTGGTTATTACATTCTCCACTCCTTATAAGAATTTCGTCCCCGAAATTTCAACTAAGGTCACTTAAAAAGATTCAGATAATTCTTCCTCATCTTTTCCTCGATTTCCCACGTAGCTTCCTCAGCGTTGTGGTACCTCCACAGAACTTTGACATAATGTATAACCTTATTCCTTAACTTCTTCTCTTTCCTATCCAAAATTTCTACAGGAATCTCCTCGTACGATAAGTCCTTCTCGATTTGAATCGTCTCATATGATATCACATGCTTCTAATCCGGCTTGTACGGACGTAACACTGACACATGAAACACATTGTGAATATGTTCCAGTTCAGGAGGTAGAACTACCTTGTACGCCACTTCGCCTATCTTCTTCAGTATCTCAAACGGTCCAATAAATCTCGGACTCAATTTACCTTTCTTCCCAAATCTTATCTTCTCTTTCCAGGGAGATACTTTTAGAAACGCATAGCTTCCCACTTCAAAGTCTCGTTTGTTGCGATGAAGATATGCATACTTCTTTTAACGATCATGTGCTGCTACCAGTCGAGCTCTTATCACTTTGATGATCTCTACTGTAAGACCCCAAATTTTATGAAATAAAAGTATTCAATTTTTCTTATAATTATTATTTTATTCAGTAAATGGTTAAATTGATAAAAGGTTAAAGTTAAGGGTGATATGTGCAAATTTTACAAAGTAAGCAAGTTGACATAAAATATTCGTTGTGTCGGGAAATATTCGTTTGGTCGGAGAATAATCGTACGACGGCGCAGTCATTGGTGGACCCAATAACGGAAAATAGTCGGATGAAGAAAACGACAAGAATAAGTTTTCTAAAAATAACGGCAAAACTCTTACCGTTAAACTGTTGAAATACCCGGTGGTTAAAAATACAATAATACGCATTGTTGCACAGTAGCACACGGTATTGCACAGTAATTTCTAATTATTGATTATTACGTAAGAAGTCACTCATTCAATAATTGTTACAGTAATTACTGTTCATAATTTTATATTATTGATTTAATAATTGTCACAGTAACTACTGCACAGTATTTCACATTATTAAATTAATAATTATCACTCATATTATTGGAATGATATTATTAGATAGCATTATTGACAATGTCTAGAAAGTTCTGTCGAGGAAAGTAGTTAGGTTATATAATTGCGCGCCAATAAAGAGAAATTCTTATTGAAAAGCCCCCTTTTTCCTGGGAACGACCTGGTTGTCAATATTGTAATTCTATAATATTAATTGTGAATAATAATTGATGAATACAATAAGAATTGTTGATAAATTTGATAAGTAAATATTTATTCAATTTTGATATAAATGGAGTAATTTTTAGCATGAGACATTTGTTGAAAGTTGACATTTTATCTTCTCCAATAAAATAATTCATTCAAATATATTATTATAATATTACATTATAAATAGTATAATGTGATAATATA
This sequence comes from Panax stipuleanatus, assembly GCA_020205555.1. Taxonomy (NCBI): domain Eukaryota; kingdom Viridiplantae; phylum Streptophyta; class Magnoliopsida; order Apiales; family Araliaceae; genus Panax; species Panax stipuleanatus. The sequence continues at coordinate 11,806,829 of CM035122.1, forward strand.
ATAATATAATTTTATAATTTGAATGATAACATTATTATAATAAATTCATGGTATAAAAATAAAATGATGTGGAAGAGAGAATATGGAATTTGAATTATTTAAATAATTATAAATGTTTTTAATAAATTAAAAACATGTGGTGGGTGGAGGTGATTATGTTTGAATTTTGAACTTGGAGGTGTGCTGCATGTTTTCAAAGGTGGAGTGCTAGAAAATCATCCGTGGGATGCTTTGTCAATCCTGGTGTGCCACACCTTTCCTATAAATAGAGTGTTTAGTTAGAAAAGAAAATCACACCAGATTCAGAAAATTCTTTCTCTATAATATTGAGCTTATTTCTTGTGAGCATAAGGATAGTTTGTGTGTGGATAATAGTACAAGATTTTTGCAACATAATATCCGATATTCCAGTCAAATCTAATATTCTACTAAGGTAAAGGATATTATTTTTCTCGTAAAGAATGTTGTTTTCGTTCAATATTCGTAAGGAATATTATTTTCTTACATACTCAATAGCATATAAGTGATAATATTTTATTTCATATTCCTAAATTTAAACTTACTACGGTAAGTATTGCTTCTATAATACCTGAAATGATTAGAGATTTCTTGAGTTTTACGCTTCATCTAATATCATTTCACTGGGATATTGGTCTGAACTTTCTTATGAAATGTTTACCTTTTCATCCAGGGTACTATTCATGCCGGAGTACTATTCATCCGGGATACTATTCATGTTAGGGTATTATTCACGAGTTACTATTCACGGAGTATTATTCACGAGTTAATATTCACAGGTTACTACTCACGTGTTACTATTCACAAAAAAAATATTTTTTCTGTCCAAATTATCTTTGATTGGATCCATGTTTTTATCTTCATGTCGATAATTTGGATATTCTTGAAGTCTGGATAAATTAAATTATCAATCTCTAATATTTATCCTTGATCATATTTATAATCATGGTGATGAAAGTTCTCTTTGACTTGAGTGTAAAGATGGGTAGATTATTGGTTTGATCATGACAATGGGTTCTCTTCGGCCAGGGGTGCAAAGATGAATTGTTGATTGGTACGATCATGACCATTGATTTTACAATTGAATATCTTTAGCTTAAGTGCAAAGGTGAATTGATCAACATGGTTATAAGTATTGCTTCTATAAATTCTGAAATGATTAGATATTCCTTTGAGATTTGCATTTCATCTAATATTATTTCACTTGAATTTTTAATTACCTAAATCTTCTTATTAAATTTTAATCGTTATCTTTGAAATATGAAACTTGAATATCCTTAGCTTAAGTGCAAAGGTGAATTGATCAACATGGTTATAAGTATTGCTTCTATAATTGCTGAAATGATCTGATATTCCTTTGAGATGTGCGTTTCATCTAATATCATTTCACTTGAATTTTTATTTACCTAAATCTTCTTATTAAATTTTAAATCGTTATCTTTGAAATATGAAACTTGAATATTTTGGTCCGTAGTGCAAAGATGGACATGTGTTTGGTATGATCATGATCATTACTGTTGAATATCTTTGGCCCGTAGTGCAAATATGGACAGGTGTTTGGCATGATCATGACCATTGATGTTACTGTTGAATATCTTTGGCCCGTAGTGTAAAGATGAATTGACTAACATGATTATGACTAAAGGCTGTAGACTAGTATAATCATGATTATTGGTGTTACAAATGAATATCTTTGGCCTGAGTGCAAAGATGAATTTATTAGCATGATTATGTAAAGGAACTGTGATTTGGTATAACCATGATATTTGGTGTTTCAGGTAAAGACAGGTGATGAAAATTATCTTTGTCTTGGGTGCAAAGAAGAATTTATCAACATAATTATAATCATGAACTATTTACATGATTGTGGGCAGGAACTGTTGATTGATGTTACATGAATGAAATATTGTTGGTGGACTTTTAACATGGAGAAGATAGTAGACATTATGTTCTACTTGACTCTTCTAATGGATTGCTTGTTCCGCTGCAGTTGTTGATCTAAAACTTGTTATCTATTGTATTCTATCAGATTTTTCCCTGTTGAGGGCTAAGGTTCTAAAGATTTGATTCATTACTGATGAAGGCTATTGATAATTTAATTATCTTTAGTCATAATATTCTTTACTGGGCTATTTGTGCTCACCATTTTGCTTCACAATTCCTTTCAGGTAATAAGAGTGTAGCTGGGTCGAGCGGGGATAACAAGGGACTAGAGTGATAGTCAGTGACTGTTGAAGTTTCTCAATACATTATAAAATAGCATGACAATATATAATTGTATTGAGAACTTTAAATGTGTGTGTCGTATTTTATATGTCATTTAACAGTTGATTTTGGTGACTCGACTTAGGTGAGGTGAACCCGACTTTGGAAGGGTGTGTTGCCACTATCATACTAGATGTCTAACCACATACAATTTCATGTTATTATAGAACATGGTTGTGCGCATCTATTTGCTGATTATATCTATGAGCACTACCTATATAATCTTGGAGTATGGTTGGAATATAATCCTCAGTTTGAGAAAATAGAGATAATTATATGGCAAGAGAATACCCACCATTGGAATGAACAGGATAGTAATCTTCTCATTCTTCTTTGGAGTCTATTGGGTCAACCAAGGTTAATTCTCAAGTCCTATGATATCTATTATAACTTAGAAGCATGGCCTCCCATGTACGAAGGTTTTCTTTGTGCATTTTCCAAAGATTTTAATTCCTAAAATAGTTATTGACTGTACCTTTATGTAACGTATAATTGATAAGGAGTGTGGGTACTGTATTCGTATTAAAACTCACACTTTATGTATGGTCGTATTGTGTACGACAATTGATTATAAAAGTTTTGTATTTGGATTTTGTACCATGCATTTCTTGGCGACTCAGAATAGGTGGGTTGTGTATTGAACCTAATTTGGGGGCGTCATATCTACAGTCTGTTGCACCAATTCTGGCACCAACAGTCTTCGTTCACCTAAATCGTCCCAGCTTAAGGGCGTTCTGCATTTCCTCCCATACAGGGCTTCATATGGTGGCATTCCAATGCTTGCATGATAACTATTGTTATATGCAAACTCTACTAATGGAAGATGATCTTCCCAGCTTCCCTTAAAGTCCATCACACAGGCTCTGAGCATGTCTTCTAGTGTTTGAATTGTTCTCTTGCTTTGCCCATCTGTCTGTGGATGATACGCGGTACTTAACCTTAGCTGTGTCCCCATTCTTTCTTGAAAACTCCTCCAAAAGTTTGACATGAAGCACGAATCTCTATCAGACACAATTGATATTGGAACTCCATGTCTCGAAACTATTTCCTTGATATACAATTTAGCAAGTTGATCCAAATTATACCTGATCCTGATCGGCAAAAAGTGTGCTGACTTTGTAAGACGATCAACTATTACCCATATGGCGTCATATCCTTTCTGTGTCGCTAGAAGTCCTACCACAAAATCCATCGTGACGTGCTCCCATTTCCATTACTGAATTTCTGACGACTGTAATAGTCCACTTGGTCGTTGATGCTCTGCCTTGACTCTTTGACAAGTTAAACATCTGCTGACACATTCAGCAACTTCTCTCTTCATGTTCGGCCACCAAAAGTGTTGACGCAAATATTGGTACATTTTTGTGCTTCCTGGGTGTATCGAATATCTCGTATTGTGCGCTTCTTACAAAATCTCTTCTCTTAACTCTGGTACTGCAGGTACCCAAATTCGTCCTTCAAATCTTATCAATCTAGTGCTATCAATCTTATACTTCAACTCTTCACCTTCAACTTACTGTTTCTTGATGTTACGACATTCCTCATCATTCTCTTATGCTTCCTGTACTTTGTCTAATAAGGTCGGACTTTCTTCTATTTCTATTACTTTATCCGAATTCTTCAAATTTTTCACCTCCAACTCCATTTTCTCCATTTCTCGTACTAATTTTTCTTATTCTGTCAATACAAATAAATTTTCTCGGCTCTTCCTGCTTAACGCATCTACCACTACCTTGGCCTTCCCTGGATGATATAGAATATCATAATTGTAGTCCTTGATCAATTCTAACCATCTCCTCTGTCTCATGTTCAACTCCTTTTGTGTAAAGATATACTTCAGACTCTTATGATTTGTGTATATCTCACACTTTTCTTCGTAGAGATAATGTCTCCAAATCTTAAGGGAAAATACTACCGCAACCAATTCCATGTCATGGGTAGGATATCCCTTCTCATAGTTCTTTAATTACCATGATGCGTACGCAATGACTTTACCATTCTGCATTAACATGCAACCCAGTCCCTTGTGTGACGCATCACAATACACTATAAAACTCCCCGTACTATCTGGTAAAGATAACACAGGTGCTTCACTGAGTCTCTTTTTCAGCTCCTGTAAACTTTGTTCACACTTTTCTGTCCACACATACTTAACAGTCTTCCTCGTCAGATTAGTCAATGGTGTCTTTATCTTCGAGAAATCCTGAATAAACCTCCGGTAATATCTTGCCAATCCCAAGAAACTTCTGACCTCTGTCGGTGTTTCAGTTGTCCCCAATTTTTCACCGCTTCTACTTTCGCTGGATCAACAGAAATTCCCTCGTTATCAATGACATGTCCTAAAAATTGAACTCTCTTCAACCAGAATTCACACTTTGAAAATTTCACGTATAACTTCTCTTTTCTTAATGTTTCCAATACAATTCGTAGATGTTCGACATGCTCCTCTTCAGTCTTCGAATACACCAGAATATCGTCAATGAACACAACCACAAACTTATCCAAATACGGTTTAAATACTCTATTCATCAAGTCCATAAAAGTAGCTGGTGCATTCGTTAGTCCAAACGACATCACTAGGAACTCATAATGGTCGGAACGAGTTCAAAATGTTGTCTTTGGTACATCCTCCGTCCTCACCTTCAACTGATGATAACCAGTCCTTAAGTCAATCTTTGAAAAATATCTCGCTTCTTTAAGCTGATCAAACAGATCGTCTATTCTCGGTAATGGATACTTGTTCTTGATTGTCACCTTATTCAACTCTCTATAGTCCATACACAACCTCATCGAACCATCCTTCTTCTTTACAAATAATATCGGTGCTCCCCACGGAGATACACTAGGTTGGATGTACTTCTTGCCCAATAATTCTTGTAGCTGGATCATTACCTCTTTCATTTCTATCGGAGCTATTCTATATAGTGCTTTCGATATCGGCGCTGTCCCCAGTACTAAATCAATCACAAATTTTATCTCTTTGTCTGGCGGAAGTCTCGAAAGTTCTTCTGGAAAGACATCCCTAAACTCATTAACTATAGGTATTTGCCCTATGTCCGAATTCATAACCCGTGTATCCACTACATGAGCCAAATAACCTTCACATCCTTTTCGTAACATCTTCTTGGCCTGCATCATCGTCAGACAACTCGTTGGTCTTGGTGACTTGCTACCATAAAATACAACCTTAGACTTATTTGGTGTCTTAAGGCGTATACTCTTCTTCTGACAATCTATAACTGCTTCATGGTTAAATAACCAATCCATTCCCAGGATAACATCGAATTCTCCTAAGCGTATTGGAATCAAATTCACGCTTAATTTATGTCCCCTTATTTCCACACCACAATTTCTATGGATAAATTCTACAGGGATCACTTCTTTGTTTGCAACTTCTATATTCATTGGGTTCTTTAACTTTTCACAAGGTAAGTTTAATCTTTTAGCAAATTCATCAGACACAAATGAACAAGTAGCTCCCGAATCAAATAATACATATGCATTTATATCATTGATCGAAATAATACCTGACACCACCTCCTTTGATGCAACTGCGTCTTGCACAGTCATGTTGAATGTTCGGGCTGTCAGCTTGCTCTACTGCGTTGGCCCTCCAATTGTTAACTTTGTGCTATTGCTTCTGTATCCACTTCCTCCATCAGTATTTTTCATAAATAGATAATCTTTAAATCGATGTCCCGTTCCTGCATAGGAAAAGCAACCTCCCTTCCTTGGCTTAGGACAATTTGGTGAAATATGTCCCTCCTGATTGCAATTATAACATACATTCTTCCCTTTCATACACTCCCCCAAGTGATTCTTTCCACACTTTTCACATGCTGGCTTCTTCTGTGGTGTACTCCCTTGTTGAGTTCCTGAGTCGTTGCCACTGTTCCACTTACATTTCTTACTGTTACTGCCACCACTGTTGGCACCCTGATTTCCACCTTCCATCTTCTTCTTGTTCTTTTCCTAGTTGTATTTAGATACTGCCTGACTAACACCTTCTGCAATGATAGCCTTTTCCAACAGCGCTGAAAACGTAGCATTTTGTAGCACTGCAACTTTGCTGTATATCCACGGCTTTAACCCATTCTCAAACTTACGCACCTTTCGTACTTCTATGTCTACCTGATGAGGTGCAAATCTGGCTAACTCATTGAATTTGGCTGCATATTCTGCAACTGTCATGTTCTCTTGCTTCAATTCAAGAAACTTCACTTCATCCTGGCTTGCATGCTTGGTGAGAAATAGTTCTCAAAGAACAACTCTTTAAACCTTGTCCAGGTTACTACTTCTGTTCCGGCTCTAGCCTGGTTAGACTCCCACCGGTAATTAGCCTCACCTTTCATCAAGTAGGTTGCAAAATTCGTCTTTTGCTCCTCGGCTACCCTAGCGATGACAAAAGCATTTTCCATCTCTTTCACCCATGTCTGAACTTCTATAAGGTCTGTGGTTCCGCTGAATTCTGGCGGTCCTACAGCCTTAAAATCTTTAAAGTTTGCCAATCTATTATCCGTTCTAGTTCTTGCTGCCGGTGCACGAGTCTGCATAGCTTGAGCTATCATATTTGAGAAGTTCTGCATTGGGTTAGCTTGATCTCTTTCATTATTCACAGATCGTTCCTCCCTCTGGTTACTGTTTTGTCGTCTTGGCTGCATTTTCTGGTTAAACAAAATCTTACATTATCACTTCGAGTTTCATTATATGTTATATCTTATAAGTGTTTAAAATATTACATGTAATTTAAACTCTAACAATCATATTATTATAATATTCAACTTGCTGAATTATCTAATTCAGCTTGCTGGATTAACCTATTCAGCTTGCTGAATTATCCAATCCAACTTGCCGAATTAACACATTCAGCTTAATAAACTTTCAAATTATCAAACAGACAACTTACTATCTTCATTCTCAAGACTTATCTACTTAGTCAAAGATATACTCATAATACTGCATTTATATTCATATACCAAATCTTAGTGTCGTACACTTACATGCCTGGCATATTTCTATAAATGCTAACTATCCAGTTCTAAACATCCAGAGATGGGATCTACCAAAAGATATACTCCCCTATACACCTAAGATGGTGATACATCATATTTACATACAACCTCACACAGCCAGAGGTTTACATCATACATAATATAACCCTACTAAAAAAAAGGGTACTAGTACATCTATATACATCACAACCAACCAACACATCACTGGCTGTTAGGCAAAGGCACCTCCACATGGACATGCTCCTGCTCCTGCAGTGCATCTCAATCCACACGGCGTCGCACGGAACGGCTAGACTCACCGATATCAAAATGTGACCTCCTATCACCAACCCTGGGACCCGCATATGATGCATCTAAAGCCCGTCCCAAAGACTCTATCCTGACCTCCTTCTCTTCCAAAGCTACCTCTAGCTGATCAACCATCATTGTTGCTCGAATCAAGGCATCCTCAGCCCTAATCTTGTCAGCAATCTCCAAATCAAACTCAAAGCGCATCGCCTGATGCTCAACTCTCAGCACTCCCAACTTCACTTCCTTTTGCTCCAATCTTTCCCTCAGCTCTGCATTTGTTGCGCCGTTTAAATGTTAACAAAAACGGACACAAAAACACATGCAAGTGTACACGGTCGGCTAGTAATAACTCGGAAAGTTGAGATCGTCCCACGGAAAACGGAGTCAGGCCTAATCTATTATGCAACAGTTCATTAGTTATCTATGTCTGCTTAAACAGTTGTCACAGTGTTCTTTAATTAATTATCCTAAACTTTAACTAAACTTAACCAATTAATAAGCAGAGGGTTCAAATTAGGGGGATATGGGATCCTAACTTCATCTAAAGCGTCACCTAGGTTAACCACACCACAAATCATACACGGATAATCATATAGAGATGCTAGTCGGGAGCACGGATGTGAGACTTGACTATCTTTCAATACACCAAGTCCAAATCATATAATGTCCACAACTAAGATAGAAATCACATAAACATCGGCAAAGCCTAAACCACTATATTTCTATGCGATTTACAAACCAAACCAATTTACGCACAAACTCCCATTAGACTACATACGGCCATACGGTATATTTCTATCCAGCAAGCGAATCATGAAATTCAACTAAAGCAAGTTTCACAAACATATGCTAACATGGAGAAATCTAAGTTTACACTTCATTTTTCAAGTTCATATAAACTATTAGAGTAGATGTTGATCAAGCATCTAGGTATACAAACACCCATGTTAGGCAACCCATATATTTTCATCCATGTATATCAAAGAGACATAAACCCTAGGTTTAGCAACTAGAATCCATTAGAATCCCATAATGGAAGTTAGTTCATCATTGAACCTCCCACCATTATGGGATTCAAACCAAGCATTGAGCAACTAGGAAATGAGAGAAACAAGAGAAAGGAAGTGTAGAATTGTGGTTTCCCCCTTTCAATAGAAGATAACAAACTCAAGTCTGGACCACAAATGATTTCCAAGATGAACCCTAGAAATGTAGTACTAGTAGAGCAAGAAGGAAGAAGAAGAGAAGCCTCTTGGACCTTCACACTCTCTAACCTAGAATATGGGAACACAACTCTGTGTTAGTAAAATAAATTCTAATAATGATAATCATTCCTTAGTCTCCAGCAAACATAAGCCTTATAACTATTACATTCAGCTAAGTGAAATAAGTCAACATTCCTCAGTCAAGCCCCGCGCGGCCGCGCGGCCTCGTAGTGTAATTGGGGCGCGGGCGCGCCAATGCCCAGAACAGCCCTCTGGCTCTGCTAACCGACGCGGGCACGCTGGCTTCCTTTATCTTCATGGCGCGGCCGCGCGTGATCATTTCTTCAGCTGATGCAATTTCTGGCTTTTGCTTTCTTGTGCAATCCTATGCTCTTTCTTTTGCTGCCCCTAGCACCTTCACATTAGCTGAATCGAGTCCCTTTTCTTGTGCCCTTTTCCATATGCCAAGCCCTTTTTACCTTGGAGCTATCTTCATACCTTTTGTCCATTTCCAATCCCACCATGTCTTGTTACTAGCTTTCCTTTATCTAATTCCTTGCCAAGTCATGCCAAACCATGCCATTATTGTGTCATTTCATGCCAAAAGAGTTTCCTGCCTAAAATGCATAACACAAAGATAAAATGCGTTAAAAGATAATAAAGTGCTTGAGTTTAAGCCATAATCATAGCAAGTTGGCGTCCAATAAGTAGGTGTAAAACCTACTTATCAAATACCCCCAAACTTGAACTATTGCTTGCCCTCAAGCAAAAACACAAAAGCAACTACATGATATGAAACTAACTACATGAAAATGCATCCCAAAGTAATAGCCATCAAATGAATTCCAAATAGATTCGCCTCAGAAAAATAATAAGAGCAATGATCAATGTATCGGCTCAAGCTGCAGTTATATAGACATACAATCTGTAAATCACAATCTGTTACCCAGATGCAGTGTATGAGTGCAATGTCATGAATAAGCTTGATAAAAGCAAAGATTTCACATGCTATACTTCTAAGGAAGGGAAAATTGAGGTTTTAAGATAAGAATTTCTTAAGAAGACCAAACAATGACCAAACCAACACACAGATACAAGCTGAAACTCAACAAGGGCTTATTATGCTTTAATTCACCCGACTGTACAATGCTCGGCCTTCTTAGGCTTTTCAATGATACCCATTTAACGAGCTTTCGACCAACGACTCCCAGACCAGACGGCCTTAGGGAGCTGGGTGTAGAGACAATCCCCTAAGGCGTACTTGCTCGAGTATCAAAGGCCACAAGACTTCGCTAGCCAAGGCGCTTATTCTATTTTTGTATTCTTTTTTTTTCTCAATTTATTTTCTTTTCTTTTTCTTTTTCTTTGGAGAATGCGTCTTACGCTCCATCTCTCCTTCCAACATGCATACCCAAAGCTTTTCTTCAGACTTGTATTCCAGTGTTGTTAAGGTCATTATTGATAGTAGTGTGCATACAAGCCAATCATGTATGATGACAAAGCACATACTTTGTAAACAATCTTATTTATTTATTAATAAAATATTCATTTAAGGCATATAATTATCTACATGGTGCTGTTTTTATAATATGTAAATAACCCATAGTTTTAAGCAATGCTTTTAGAATCATGATGAGATCATGATAATGAGATCTAAATTCTTAGAAAGCTTAAAAACTTAAATAGTTCCCAATTGTGGGATTACTAAAATGGGGATTAATAAATCCGGATAGATTGGTACATATGTTGCTTGCTCATTGGATGAGGATGACTGATCTCATGGTCATTTATGTGGAGACACTAAAGCAAGTATGTAGGTGCTTATTGGAGAATAAGTTCACTGAACGTGACTCGCTATGGAATACCTAATGGAGTTTTACTCGCCTGTCAATAGGAATTCCTAATGTGATAGTAGTACATGTGATCCTTGGACTTGAGATCATCATAGTATCTTGTATGTAACAAATTATACTTTGACTAATTCCTTAAGGCCTTTTAAGGCATATATAGGGTATGCTGGGGTGTAATGAGTTACACATGGAGATAATGAATGATCAATAAAGAATCTACCATCTCTAGTAAAAGAGGTGATATGTCCTATGTGATTCGTTAAATGACAACCCAGGAATCCTTGGCCAAGGTAGAATGAAATTAGAAAGAGGTTTCTAATTTGCATTATTTGGAGTTGTGCATTTTCTAATCGAAATACATATGATTAAATAAATTAAGACTTGACAGTAAATCCATGTCTTATATTTAATTGGGACATTGTATGGTGGAAGGATTGAATTGTACGGTAACTATTAACTCACAGGTTCTTTTATGATTAATGTTGAAATCTATATTATCTGAAAAGTCGTTGATCGCTAGGGAGGCTTATCCCTATTGTAGAATAAATGTTATTTATTTAAATAGATTATTAGTTTAATTTATTTATTTAAATAAGATTAGAATTATTCTAATTGATTTATTCACAACCGGTTTAATATGGAGAACCTAAAGGGTCACACCATAAAAGGAAGAAGAATTATTTAAGAAGAAAATGGCATGATAGTAATAATGCATTAAGTATAATTAATTTAATCTATGATGATAGAATAAATTAAATAGCTTAATGTTTATTATTTAATATTTTAGAAATATTAAATATAAATTAATAAGAGGAGTCTTATTAAAATTATTATTATTATTATTATTTTAATTTTAAAGGAGTTTAGGAATTAATATAATATCAGTACCCTCTCTCTCAATCCTAATAAAGATTAGGATATAAATTAATTAAAAGTAATTAATTAATTAATTAAATAAAACCCTATTCTAATTGGATTAGGAGTGTTAACCTAATATCTATATAAGAGAGTCTTATATCAGAAATAAGGTACGTGAATTTTTCAAGAGTTGGGAGTACACATATTCTATAGAGATAGAAACAAGGGTTAAGCCAATAACCCATCTTACTGAGTTCTTCATCTTCCTTGGTGGATCACCGTTAGAGGCCAAACATTTGGGTGGCTGACATTGATCAAGGGAAGGAGCCACTACAGAGGAATCAAAGGAATCAAAGGAGTAGAACTTGTACCTGAGGAAGCTTGAATCTTCAAAGGTATAATTCTGTTTTTCTCCTTCTTCATTCACTGATAATTGATGCATAAGAATGATCATGGTAATGGGTTTGTATAAATTTTTGAAAACCTAGTTTTTTACGCTTCCGCCCTATTTATGTGATTTGATTGCATGATTGCGTTACGTACAAACCCAACAGTGGTATCAGAGCCAATCTTGTGCTAATTATCAGTCTATATGATTCCATACATGTATGATATACGATTGGATCGAGTTCTGGGCAACAAAAATTTTCAGATTCTGCGAAGCTGCGCAGCTGCGCCGGTACAAGGCAATATTGCTGCGCAGTTGCGCCGGGTGCTGTTCCTGGTTTTCATGCTGCGCAGCTGCGCCGGTTCCCTTTACATTCTTGGCGCAGCTGCGCCATTGGACAGGAACTGAATTTTTTTTCTTTTATTTAATTAAATGAATGGTTTATTTAATTAATAAAGGTTTAAAATAAAGATGTTTATTTTATATGAAATGAGATTTCAGAATTGCTAAAATTAAAGAGTTTAATTTGGAATTATTTTTGAATGAAATAAAGGAGTTTATTTTTCCAAAAACAAAGTTTAGCAAACTTTTGCCCATTAACTGATATTAATACATATATGGAATGAATTTATTTTCATGAGATGAATAAGTTTTATTGATACGTATGATGATATGTATGGTAATAAAAGGGATTGATTATGGACTATGACCAATGTGATTGGATTTTATTTTGGTTGAATGCTTGAATGAATGGGTTTTATAAAATGGGGTCTGCGTACCTCGTCTTCACTAGTTTTATTCTCGATGTAAATTCTATCTCCTTTCTATGTACTTCCCCTTGACAGCTGATCAAGGTTTCTATTTAATTTTAAATAGTTAATGTAATAGAGATAGTTAGAATTATCTTGAAGAAACTGGAGACCAAGGAGCAAGGAGCGCGTGAAGACCCGTTTGTATGGAGCCCGGGTTTAAATGTAACAGTTACGTTTAAATTTAAATTCTTGCACTCCTAGGTTTGACCTTTTGGTTCACTTGGTGGCTCTAGTGAACCAAACTAGAATAAAAGTCCATAATCAATCCGGATAGAATATAGTATTCTATATTGCATGCTAAATATTATATATATTATATTTTATACAAACATGCTTCGCATGTTTAATAAAATGACGCGTATTTTATATATATATGTGCATGGGCGCTTAAAAAGATGAGACAAATAATAACAAACCCCTCAAAGAACCATTATTAAGTCTGAAGCGTTCAAATGATATTTGGAATATCGAACGTCGCCTTCTAGCATGATTAGTTAATAGAGTATTAAATATTTAATATGAAATATAATACCACATACCTCATATCACATATATATAATACATAGTCCATATTACATAGTCCATATTACCCTATGTAATATAATACCACATACCTCATATCACATATATATATTTTTATTCGAACCCATCTCACAGTTTAAGAATTTTATTTATTAAATCCTTATTTAATAATTTCTAAAAATTCGGGTTCTTACATCCTCTCCCCCTTATAAGGATTCCGTCCTCGGAATCACCGAAACTTCCTCTACTCGGTGCTATTCCGATTATTACATATTCTCTTGAATAATTTTATTCATTCTCTTCTCAGAAGTTTTATTACTATAACTTTCTCAATTGCATTCTATCACTTTCTCCTTTTTAAGGATCATTCTACTTACTACATTCATCCTTTAGAAGAATAAGAATCTTCCACGATTTTTCAATAATCGGGAAGTAGTATGAATAACTCAGATTCCAATTTATGCTGAGGGGTCACAAGACCGTGAACTTTTCCACAGGTTTACTAATGCTTCAACACAATTCTTCACATTGCAAACCAGAGTGTTTATCAATCACAAAGACTGAAAACACCCTCCACGCGTACTCTAGGTGGCCAACCTATTGTACCACTATGTTGGACCGCAACGTAGTGTTTTGTAACGACTATATGCGTTACGCTCGGAACCATTGTCCCCGAAAACATGTTCCCTTATAGGGTTGTTCACCACAGCTTTTCAACATCAAAATCCGCACCAGAGCAATCTGGTTTGGCATACATACACAAGAATACTTGAATTCTATAATCTCTTTCCAACAGTCGCCTAGCCGAATCAAATGGCTTAGACTCTCATCAACAATTCGGACATCAATCGAAATAATTTAGTCAACTTAATTGACCTTCTTTATAATTTACAAGAAAACCAAAAATTCTTTTATGACGTCATGATACCATACTAGATTAGTAGTACGTTGAGGATTCCGCCTTTTTATGACTTTGTCATATTACAACATACCATAGTGGGCTGACGATCTTTCGATCACAACCAACACTAGGTTCGATTGCATTGATGACTCCATCGTTTACCATTCTACATCATATCAAATGATGCACAAGGTTAAAATATATTTTGAAAGATTGTCAAATCATTTTTGTCTTAGCCGAAACAAATAGCGTAGACATACGAATAACGGTGTTGTTTTTAAAACTCATTAGTTCAGTTACCTGACCCAATGTTTTCTCAAGAAAACCGAAGTGCAAACACTAGAACGAAGTCAATAAATATTGAAAATCTAGCGTAGCTAGAGGATTTAGAAAAATCCAATTTCTCCATCGCTTCAATCTCTTACCACCATCAATGCTTACTATTCCAAAACTCTTATATAATATATCTATTTTCAGTACAGTTCACCAACTTACCACACCATGGAAGTTCAGGAACTTACCACAATCATATGGGTTGAGGAACTTATCCTAGTCAGACCAAAATCGTCCATTCGCTGAGGGGTCCCATCATACGATTATGAGTCACGAACTTGTCATAGGCATGAGTTTTAAGAACTCGCACCTAAACTTAATATTATCTAATTATATCTTAGAAATCTCTATCTATCAAAATAAATATGAGAAAAGAATCACCTTTCCGCCATATGTATAATGATACCGCGACACTAACATTCCAACGATTATCAATGTGACGTACTCAGTGCAAGCACAAAACTTCTGCCCATACAAAAGTTTGTACAACTAAGCCGTTACATGAGTCCTCAATGGAATTCCAACACTTAACTATATCTTACTCTATCACTTGCTCATTACGAGCTTTCTATGTTTCACCACATACAACTCCTCATGAGTTCATCTCGTACTATATCATAGTACATTCTCTTATAGCATCAAGCTATACATACTTAGTCATTACAGACTATCTATCATTTCACAGTTCAATCTGATCACGCCGGGATCATCACTATACCTTAGGGTTCTTCCCCTATTATCAACCAAACTCCATCTGAGTTCATTCTCATTATCTTTGTCATATACATCTTATAGACATCATCTTAACATTTTCATTACCGGAGTTAGGAAACTCCTGTTTCTCATTCTATAGATATTTCGAGATTCTTCTTTGAATCTTCATTTAGATATATTTTAATCTTATCTTTCACTCTCTCAGGTTATAGTCTAAGGTACACTTACCTAAGGTTTATAACCTACAGCTTTGATACCAACCTGTGACGCCCCCAAATCTATGTTCCTTCGAAACCTCGGATTCGGTACAGTCACGATACTATTATCGCCAAATTATTATATCTTTTATCATTACTAAAAGAATACATCTTTACTTATTACAATTTAGAATATAAATTCTATTTATATCCAAGATCTCATCTTTACATCATATTCGATGTTACTAAAATGCGGAATAATTTAAACTTTTTCAATCCTCATTGAATAAAATCTTTTATTGATTTCATAACTTGAATCAATTACAACCCTTGAATCAATTATAAAATATGATTCCTTCTTATCTGAGTTATCGTATAAGTATTAACAACTCAACTCGATATCCTTTATGTATTAATTAATACATCTTCACAGTACGACAAGTATTAAACAGTGTAAGCAACTATCGAGTACATCATCTAGAATCTAAACATAGTCCAGACAATAATCTATGTAATATTCTTCAATGCGATACTATCTATCTTTATCAATCAAGAAGCACAAAGTCTTTATCGTAAGTCCTTAACCTGCAAAAGTGGTTATTTGCAAGAGTGAGCTCGACAGCTCAGCAATTCTAACAGTTTTCATGCATCACATAGCATACAACATTATACTCAGTTCATGCATTTATAAACAGTTTATATTTACTACGCATGTTACTTTTCACATAACAAGTATATCATCAAAGATCAACTTTCAATCTCATTTATATCTCATATACAGTTCATATATAAGTTCACATTATCACAGCATAATATAATTCAACTAACAGTTATTGAATTCATATATCAAATAGGAACTGAAAGACTTGCCTGATTCGTAGTTTAACAACTACGACTTAACTGCTTAAAGCTATCTGCACTTCGTGTATTCCTACACAGTTATATAATCATGGATTTACATCCATCAGTCATACATTTCATATGCTCTTAATAGAATAACAATTCGTATATCGTTTTCTAATCTTGGTTTCGTTTCACTCTATCTTAGGATAACCACGATGTTACAACATCATACCTTCATACTTATTCTATAGAAACCATTCTATTTCGGTCCTTAGGGTCCTTAAGGAAAATAACTTAGGACCAGACAGTTAACAAACTGTTCTTGGCAGCTCTACAACACGGCGCGGCCGCGCGGCAATTTAGCTTGGGAGTGGCGCGGCCGCGCGACTCCCTGCCAGAACCAGAACTTAGATTTCATAAACTTAGTTTGGTCCTAACATATCACGCATTCTGATATATATTATACACACACATTAAGTAGGCATGCTCGTGCTTATACTACACATGTATACTTAATCACATAGTCTATGCTTTTGAAATTCATTTTCTCGAATATGCGTGCATAGGTGAAATCCATATTTCATCACATGATGCTTATGTCAACATGTCTATAGGCATAATGAATCCTAATATACATGCTCGTGTGATCATAATGTAACTCACTCCGTGTTTGATGCTATCATCTTACACATTCTAAACATTTCATAAAAATCGCTTTAAGTCAACAAAGGTAACTAAGTATATGCAAAGTACCTTGTAGTCATGATTCTCATGTATTAGAACACATATATAAGTCATCTATACATGCTCAATGATCAGAACGTGGACATCCTATATATACGTCCAAAAACTCTAAGTTTATCTTTTGAAATCATTTTAAATTTAAACAATGTGTTCTAGTGTATGCTCAATACCTTCGACTCACATATCATGCATATCTAAACCATATAATCATGCTTAAAAAGTCAGAATATAAACATGACTTATATACGCCAAAATTCATTTATAAAACCTTAAGTTTTAATTAAAAAAACTCCACTACAACAAGGTATAATTGTTTACTATTAGCCAAGGTAATTAATCAACAACTACCTTCATACCCATTGATACACATAACCAAGACACTTACACATGTCTCAAAAGTCCGACTCAAAGAACGCAAAATTCGTCAAGTCTCATTTTCAAAACTTTACGTTTTCTTTTCGGAAATCATGTTAAACCAACTAATACAACTTACTACGTGCATGACAACCTTAGTACACATGTCAGACCCCTTTCTGAAATTATTAGAGTCTAACTAGTATGCTTAACCAACTAGAAAACACAAAATCACCAACAGTTTCTGCAGAGGGCGCGGCCGCGCCCCATTTGTACTAGGGAGACGCGCGGCCGCGCGTCCCCGTTTCCAGACCAGAAACTTTACTGCTAAAACAGAGCTTCAGCTAATCATTTTCTTACTTCATGTAACAAGCTTGAAAGCCATCATATTGTATCTATAACATATATTTAGACTCTACTTAACATGTTAACATCATCTTACATATCAATTGTTCACTAATTCATGAAACCTCTACTAATTTATCAAATTCAAGACTAAAATTTCAAAGTTAGAGTTATACCTCTTGGAGCCTTGAATTACTAAGCTTGCTTCCCAAATCAGTTTTCTCACATAACTCTCATCACCATATTCTCTATATCAACTTAGCAATTATTTAGCAACTTCAATTTGTGAATATGAAGCTTCAATTTATAGAGAATTTATGGACCAAATTTGGTTCTTGCACATTGAATCAAACCAATGGGTTGATCAAAGACATGGAGGTTAACAAGAGGTTAGTAAGGAGTTGGTGAAATCCATCATCAATCCCACACCCCTCACAATCATCACACTCATTGCTAGCTAGGAAGTTGAGAGATGAAGGAGATAGGCTAGCCTTAGCCATCATCAACCTCTTGCTAGCCTTTTTTAATTTTCAGCAATGTGAACTATGATAGGCCAAAGGCTATTCACGTGTATGAAGAAAGAATGACACTCAATTTGGGACACTCTCTCTTAAAACTCAGCATTTAGTAAGATGGGTGTAAGCATACTAAGTTTTATTTCTTTTTGGACTATACAAGTCACACTTTAATACTTAATGTTGCTACATCAATATTAGTTATGGTCACATATACACCACTCTTCATAAATGTACACCAATATATAAACAAGTATACTTATAATTTAAATATACATCAATATGTATTATAATGTAACTCATGTACATTGTTTTAACTCAATTAATATTTTAATTGGACTAGATATAAAATAGTTGAGTATTCTCATACCATAATTTTCCATAAAATTATTATCATAAACATACTCAAATATTATAATGATAATTAATATCAACCATACATTTTCTTCTAATACTTCCAATTAAATCCCCTTGATTTAACTTCATTATTTATGCCACACAAGGCATAATTATGTGAACTTAGTACTTAATAGTCCACAAGTTTATAATAATATAATCTCCTAAGATAATATTATACTCAATGTTACATCTTATAATATGTTCATAAAGTAATATCATTACATTACTAATTTACATGTTCTCTATTATAATCAATCTATTACCCTCCTATGGGTAATACCCAATGGTCAAAGAGGAGTTGGTGGCTAACTCCACCAACTACTACTATTCATGGTCCTTCCTCATCATTACACCTTATAACATGCTCATGGTGTAATTACATTTCTTATTATATGCTTTCTTAGCAACAATGTAGTAATTGAATTAACAAACTCTACACACCAATGTATTGCATCTATTCATTATCAAGCTATTATTCTCCTATGGTTATTACCCAAAGGGCAAAAAGGGAAGTTGGTGGCTAACTCCCACCAACTACCACTATTCATGTACCCTAACCACTTGATTTACCATTATTGCTCTCACATGGACTAACTTGCAAGCTTATATCTAATAACTTAATGTTATTACCATATGATATGATAGGGTCACACATACACCCAATCACATAATCCATGTACATTTGACAATACCGAATATATTTTAATTGAGTAGTGTCACACCCCATTATTGTAACTTTATTATTACACTTAATCATATAGTTTTCTTGAAGTGTCACACTTCATTCCATATTATATAGATGTAGCTACTATTTAACTTATAATTACACATCATTGCACATAGGAATTTATTCACATAATAATAATAATTAATTCCATTAATTATTCATTCATTAATTTATTTAATGAATGTTTATTCCACCACTTTGCCACACTAGGCATATCTCACAAGCTTACCTTAAGCTTATTATCACTCCCATCACACTTTAATATTCTTTTAATATAAGGTTTGTGTGACACATGCACTTTAATGCTAAATTATTTAGCTACCTTGAACAATTATATGTATAACCTTTACACTAGAATAATTAATATTTACTCTATTAATTATTATAAAATCTACGATAAAATAATAACTTAAGTTATTTAATATATTGAAATAACTTAGTTTTCTTTCATTAATAAACTTTCTTGAAAATACATTAGGAATTATGTATTTTGCCATAACATAAAATATTATGTTTTCTCCAAATAAAGATATTCATTGTTAGAAAATAATTTACTTATTGTCTCAAGATATTATTCTTAATATAATATCTACTAAAATAATTACATGTATGGCACATGTACATACATTATATATAGAAAATAGGTAATAAGTTTATTTTCTATTATAATAATTTATTTCCATCAATTTAATTACATATAGCAAATACGTTTTAATATATTTACCATATTAATTAATCACACTTATTACATCATACCCAAAAACATATAGGGTAATATTATTATTCAAAAATAATATTTCCTCCTTTATTAAAATAATTCAATATTATAATTTATTTTAATATCCTTTATAATAATTATTTCTCTTTCTTTCTATAAATTGTTCCCAAAACAATTTCTTCATTTAATCATATAATGATTTCCATCTCCCTTTAATAACGTATATATATATATATTTAACGTTATTCGCACATTAGACTTTCTCACATATTACCACTCTAAGTAATATATATAAAAAGTATCAACTATAATTACATATTCAACACACATATTAATTCACTCCTTTACTTAAGTAAATTAAACATTGTACTATATCATCATAGTTAATTAAGATTCAATACTGACATTATATTATTCCATAATATAACTCACAACTTATATTAACTAATATTTATTCTTATTAGTTAATTCCTTAACTAACTCATGCTTCACTATCCAAACCTATTCACGGATAGCTTAAGTGCTATTAATAACCTATATTATAAACATACTAGTTATTAATACACATACTCAAGAATATGGTGATTATACATTAAGGATATTTAATGTCACCAACTTACAATGATAAAATAATTCTATAAATTATTTAATATCGATAGGAATTTATCCACTTCCTTTACCTCAATTGAATCGTCTCTAAAATAAATAACAATAATATATTCATTAATCACAAAAACACATATTACATAGTCCATATTACCCTATGTAATATAATACCACATACCTCATATCACATATATATATTTTTATTCGAACCCATCTCACAGTTTAAAAATTTTATTTATTAAATCCTTATTTAATAATTTCTAAAAATTCGGGTTCTTACATCCTCTCCCCCTTATAAGGATTCCGTCCTCGGAATCACCGAAACTTCCTCTACTCGGTGCTATTCCGATTATTACATATTCTCTTGAATAATTTTATTCATTCTCTTCTCAGAAGTTTTATTACTATAACTTTCTCAATTGCATTCTATCACTTTCTCCTTTTTAAGGATCATTCTACTTACTACATTCATCCTTTAGAAGAATAAGAATCTTCCACGATTTTTCAATAATCGGGAAGTAGTATGAATAACTCAGATTCCAATTTATGCTGAGGGGTCACAAGACCGTGAACTTTTCCACAGGTTTACTAATGCTTCAACACAATTCTTCACATTGCAAACCAGAGTGTTTATCAATCACAAAGACTGAAAACACCCTCCACGCGTACTCTAGGTGGCCAACCTATTGTACCACTATGTTGGACCGCAACGTAGTGTTTTGTAACGACTATATGCGTTACGCTCGGAACCATTGTCCCCGAAAACATGTTCCCTTATAGGGTTGTTCACCACAGCTTTTCAACATCAAAATCCGCACCAGAGCAATCTGGTTTGGCATACATACACAAGAATACTTGAATTCTATAATCTCTTTCCAACAGTCGCCTAGCCGAATCAAATGGCTTAGACTCTCATCAACAATTCGGACATCAATCGAAATAATTTAGTCAACTTAATTGACCTTCTTTATAATTTACAAGAAAACCAAAAATTCTTTTATGACGTCATGATACCATACTAGATTAGTAGTACGTTGAGGATTCCGCCTTTTTATGACTTTGTCATATTACAACATACCATAGTGGGCTAACGATCTTTCGATCACAACCAACACTAGGTTCGATTGCATTGATGACTCCATCGTTTACCATTCTACATCATATCAAATGATGCACAAGGTTAAAATATATTTTGAAAGATTGTCAAATCATTTTTGTCTTAGCCGAAACAAATAGCGTAGACATACGAATAACGGTGTTGTTTTTAAAACTCATTAGTTCAGTTACCTGACCCAATGTTTTCTCAAGAAAACCGAAGTGCAAACACTAGAACGAAGTCAATAAATATTGAAAATCTAGCGTAGCTAGAGGATTTAGAAAAATCCAATTTCTCCATCGCTTCAATCTCTTACCACCATCAATGCTTACTATTCCAAAACTCTTATATAATATATCTATTTTCAGTACAGTTCACCAACTTACCACACCATGGAAGTTCAGGAACTTACCACAATCATATGGGTTGAGGAACTTATCCTAGTCAGACCAAAATCGTCCATTCGCT
This sequence comes from Panax stipuleanatus, assembly GCA_020205555.1. Lineage (NCBI taxonomy): Eukaryota > Viridiplantae > Streptophyta > Magnoliopsida > Apiales > Araliaceae > Panax > Panax stipuleanatus. The sequence continues at coordinate 11,829,010 of CM035122.1, forward strand.
GAGGGGTCCCATCATACGATTATGAGTCACGAACTTGTCATAGGCATGAGTTTTAAGAACTCGCACCTAAACTTAATATTATCTAATTATATCTTAGAAATCTCTATCTATCAAAATAAATATGAGAAAAGAATCACCTTTCCGCCATATGTATAATGATACCGCGACACTAACATTCCAACGATTATCAATGTGACGTACTCAGTGCAAGCACAAAACTTCTGCCCATACAAAAGTTTGTACAACTAAGCCGTTACATGAGTCCTCAATGGAATTCCAACACTTAACTATATCTTACTCTATCACTTGCTCATTACGAGCTTTCTATGTTTCACCACATACAACTCCTCATGAGTTCATCTCGTACTATATCATAGTACATTCTCTTATAGCATCAAGCTATACATACTTAGTCATTACAGACTATCTATCATTTCACAGTTCAATCTGATCACGTCGGGATCATCACTATACCTTAGGGTTCTTCCCCTATTATCAACCAAACTCCATCTGAGTTCATTCTCATTATCTTTGTCATATACATCTTATAGACATCATCTTAACATTTTCATTACCGGAGTTAGGAAACTCCTGTTTCTCATTCTATAGATATTTCGAGATTCTTCTTTGAATCTTCATTTAGATATATTTTAATCTTATCTTTCACTCTCTCAGGTTATAGTCTAAGGTACACTTACCTAAGGTTTATAACCTACAGCTTTGATACCAACCTGTGACGCCCCCAAATCCATGTTCCTTCGAAACCTCGGATTCGGTACAGTCACGATACTATTATCGCCAAATTATTATATCTTTTATCATTACTAAAAGAATACATCTTTACTTATTACAATTTAGAATATAAATTCTATTTATATCCAAGATCTCATCTTTACATCATATTCGATGTTACTAAAATGCGGAATAATTTAAACTTTTTCAATCCTCATTGAATAAAATCTTTTATTGATTTCATAACTTGAATCAATTACAACCCTTGAATCAATTATAAAATATGATTCCTTCTTATCTGAGTTATCGTATAAGTATTAACAACTCAACTCGATATCCTTTATGTATTAATTAATACATCTTCACAGTACGACAAGTATTAAACAGTGTAAGCAACTATCGAGTACATCATCTAGAATCTAAACATAGTCCAGACAATAATCTAAGTAATATTCTTCAATGCGATACTATCTATCTTTATCAATCAAGAAGCACAAAGTCTTTATCGTAAGTCCTTAACCTGCAAAAGTGGTTATTTGCAAGAGTGAGCTCGACAGCTCAGCAATTCTAACAGTTTTCATGCATCACATAGCATACAACATTATACTCAGTTCATGCATTTATAAACAGTTTATATTTACTACGCATGTTACTTTTCACATAACAAGTATATCATCAAAGATCAACTTTCAATCTCATTTATATCTCATATACAGTTCATATATAAGTTCACATTATCACAGCATAATATAATTCAACTAACAGTTATTGAATTCATATATCAAATAGGAACTGAAAGACTTGCCTGATTCGTAGTTTAACAACTACGACTTAACTGCTTAAAGCTATCTGCACTTCGTGTATTCCTACACAGTTATATAATCATGGATTTACATCCATCAGTCATACATTTCATATGCTCTTAATAGAATAACAATTCGTATATCGTTTTCTAATCTTGGTTTCGTTTCACTCTATCTTAGGATAACCACGATGTTACAACATCATACCTTCATACTTATTCTATAGAAACCATTCTATTTCGGTCCTTAGGGTCCTTAAGGAAAATAACTTAGGACCAGACAGTTAACAAACTGTTCTTGGCAGCTCTACAACACGGCGCGGCCGCGCGGCAATTTAGCTTGGGAGTGGCGCGGCCGCGCGACTCCCTGCCAGAACCAGAACTTAGATTTCATAAACTTAGTTTGGTCCTAAATATCATGCATTCTGATATATATTATACACACACATTAAGTAGGCATGCTCGTGCTTATACTACACATGTATACTTAATCACATAGTCTATGCTTTTGAAATTCATTTTCTCGAATATGCGTGCATAGGTGAAATCCATATTTCATCACATGATGCTTATGTCAACATGTCTATAGGCATAATGAATCCTAATATACATGCTCGTGTGATCATAATGTAACTCACTCCGTGTTTGATGCTATCATCTTACACATTCTAAACATTTCATAAAAATCGCTTTAAGTCAACAAAGGTAACTAAGTATATGCAAAGTACCTTGTAGTCATGATTCTCATGTATTAGAACACATATATAAGTCATCTATACATGCTCAATGATCAGAACGTGGACATCCTATATATACGTCCAAAAACTCTAAGTTTATCTTTTGAAATCATTTTAAATTTAAACAATGTGTTCTAGTGTATGCTCAATACCTTCGACTCACATATCATGCATATCTAAACCATATAATCATGCTTAAAAAGTCAGAATATAAACATGACTTATATACGCCAAAATTCATTTATAAAACCTTAAGTTTTAATTAAAAAAACTCCACTACAACAAGGTATAATTGTTTACTATTAGCCAAGGTAATTAATCAACAACTACCTTCATACCCATTGATACACATAACCAAGACACTTACACATGTCTCAAAAGTCCGACTCAAAGAACGCAAAATTCGTCAAGTCTCATTTTCAAAACTTTACGTTTTCTTTTCGGAAATCATGTTAAACCAACTAATACAACTTACTACGTGCATGACAACCTTAGTACACATGTCAGACCCCTTTCTGAAATTATTAGAGTCTAACTAGTATGCTTAACCAACTAGAAAACACAAAATCACCAACAGTTTCTGCAGAGGGCGCGGCCGCGCCCCATTTGTACTAGGGAGACGCGCGGCCGCGCGTCCCCGTTTCCAGACCAGAAACTTTACTGCTAAAACAGAGCTTCAGCTAATCATTTTCTTACTTCATGTAACAAGCTTGAAAGCCATCATATTGTATCTATAACATATATTTAGACTCTACTTAACATGTTAACATCATCTTACATATCAATTGTTCACTAATTCATGAAACCTCTACTAATTTATCAAATTCAAGACTAAAATTTCAAAGTTAGAGTTATACCTCTTGGAGCCTTGAATTACTAAGCTTGCTTCCCAAATCAGTTTTCTCACATAACTCTCATCACCATATTCTCTATATCAACTTAGCAATTATTTAGCAACTTCAATTTGTGAATATGAAGCTTCAATTTATAGAGAATTTATGGACCAAATTTGGTTCTTGCACATTGAATCAAACCAATGGGTTGATCAAAGACATGGAGGTTAACAAGAGGTTAGTAAGGAGTTGGTGAAATCCATCATCAATCCCACACCCCTCACAATCATCACACTCATTGCTAGCTAGGAAGTTGAGAGATGAAGGAGATAGGCTAGCCTTAGCCATCATCAACCTCTTGCTAGCCTTTTTTAATTTTCAGCAATGTGAACTATGATAGGCCAAAGGCTATTCACGTGTATGAAGAAAGAATGACACTCAATTTGGGACACTCTCTCTTAAAACTCAGCATTTAGTAAGATGGGTGTAAGCATACTAAGTTTTATTTCTTTTTGGACTATACAAGTCACACTTTAATACTTAATGTTGCTACATCAATATTAGTTATGGTCACATATACACCACTCTTCATAAATGTACACCAATATATAAACAAGTATACTTATAATTTAAATATACATCAATATGTATTATAATGTAACTCATGTACATTGTTTTAACTCAATTAATATTTTAATTGGACTAGATATAAAATAGTTGAGTATTCTCATACCATAATTTTCCATAAAATTATTATCATAAACATACTCAAATATTATAATGATAATTAATATCAACCATACATTTTCTTCTAATACTTCCAATTAAATCCCCTTGATTTAACTTCATTATTTATGCCACACAAGGCATAATTATGTGAACTTAGTACTTAATAGTCCACAAGTTTATAATAATATAATCTCCTAAGATAATATTATACTCAATGTTACATCTTATAATATGTTCATAAAGTAATATCATTACATTACTAATTTACATGTTCTCTATTATAATCAATCTATTACCCTCCTATGGGTAATACCCAATGGTCAAAGAGGAGTTGGTGGCTAACTCCACCAACTACTACTATTCATGGTCCTTCCTCATCATTACACCTTATAACATGCTCATGGTGTAATTACATTTCTTATTATATGCTTTCTTAGCAACAATGTAGTAATTGAATTAACAAACTCTACACACCAATGTATTGCATCTATTCATTATCAAGCTATTATTCTCCTATGGTTATTACCCAAAGGGCAAAAAGGGAAGTTGGTGGCTAACTCCCACCAACTACCACTATTCATGTACCCTAACCACTTGATTTACCATTATTGCTCTCACATGGACTAACTTGCAAGCTTATATCTAATAACTTAATGTTATTACCATATGATATGATAGGGTCACACATACACCCAATCACATAATCCATGTACATTTGACAATACCGAATATATTTTAATTGAGTAGTGTCACACCCCATTATTGTAACTTTATTATTACACTTAATCATATAGTTTTCTTGAAGTGTCACACTTCATTCCATATTATATAGATGTAGCTACTATTTAACTTATAATTACACATCATTGCACATAGGAATTTATTCACATAATAATAATAATTAATTCCATTAATTATTCATTCATTAATTTATTTAATGAATGTTTATTCCACCACTTTGCCACACTAGGCATATCTCACAAGCTTACCTTAAGCTTATTATCACTCCCATCACACTTTAATATTCTTTTAATATAAGGTTTGTGTGACACATGCACTTTAATGCTAAATTATTTAGCTACCTTGAACAATTATATGTATAACCTTTACACTAGAATAATTAATATTTACTCTATTAATTATTATAAAATCTACGATAAAATAATAACTTAAGTTATTTAATATATTGAAATAACTTAGTTTTCTTTCATTAATAAACTTTCTTGAAAATACATTAGGAATTATGTATTTTGCCATAACATAAAATATTATGTTTTCTCCAAATAAAGATATTCATTGTTAGAAAATAATTTACTTATTGTCTCAAGATATTATTCTTAATATAATATCTACTAAAATAATTACATGTATGGCACATGTACATACATTATATATAGAAAATAGGTAATAAGTTTATTTTCTATTATAATAATTTATTTCCATCAATTTAATTACATATAGCAAATACGTTTTAATATATTTACCATATTAATTAATCACACTTATTACATCATACCCAAAAACATATAGGGTAATATTATTATTCAAAAATAATATTTCCTCCTTTATTAAAATAATTCAATATTAGAATTTATTTTAATATCCTTTATAATAATTATTTCTCTTTCTTTCTATAAATTGTTCCCAAAACAATTTCTTCATTTAATCATATAATGATTTCCATCTCCCTTTAATAACGTATATATATATATATTTAACGTTATTCGCACATTAGACTTTCTCACATATTACCACTCTAAGTAATATATATAAAAAGTATCAACTATAATTACATATTCAACACACATATTAATTCACTCCTTTACTTAAGTAAATTAAACATTGTACTATATCATCATAGTTAATTAAGATTCAATACTGACATTATATTATTCCATAATATAACTCACAACTTATATTAACTAATATTTATTCTTATTAGTTAATTCCTTAACTAACTCATGCTTCACTATCCAAACCTATTCACGGATAGCTTAAGTGCTATTAATAACCTATATTATAAACATACTAGTTATTAATACACATACTCAAGAATATGGTGATTATACATTAAGGATATTTAATGTCACCAACTTACTATGATAAAATAATTCTATAAATTATTTAATATCGATAGGAATTTATCCACTTCCTTTACCTCAATTGAATCGTCTCTAAAATAAATAACAATAATATATTCATTAATCACAAAAACACATATTACATAGTCCATATTACCCTATGTAATATAATACCACATACCTCATATCACATATATATATTTTTATTCGAACCCATCTCACAGTTTAAGAATTTTATTTATTAAATCCTTATTTAATAATTTCTAAAAATTCGGGTTCTTACAGCATCCATGAATAACGAGCTTCAGCGTCAGCAAGAAAAAATGGATGCTCCTGCTATGCTGCTTCACCTCAAGGAGTTGTATGGTGAACAGAGTAGGACTGCTAGATATGAGATATCTAAGGAGCTCTTCCGATCTCGGATGACCGAGGGCACTGCCGTCGAGACTCATGTTCTGAAGGTAATCAATTTGATTGAACGCATTGGACAGCATGGGTTCGTCATGGATGGGGAGTTGAGTCAAGACTTGGTCTTGCAGTCACTCCCTGAGACCTTCTTGCAGTTTGTGGTTAATTTTCACATGAATAAGCTATATGTCAGCTTACCTGAGCTGCTTAACATGCTGAAAACTGCAGAAGGTCACTTCTCATCCAAGAAGAACCATGTCTTGATGGTGGATTCTTCCAATAAAAGGAAGAGGCCCAAGGTGTCTTCTGAAAAGAAGAAATCTAAGAAGGCTAAGGGAAAAGGGAAAGAAAAGGAGCAAAAGAAACCTGAACCAGCTAAAGGAATGTGCTTTCATTGCAATGAGTCCGGGACATTGGAAAGGAACTGCAAGAAGTTTCTAGCAGAGAAGAAGCTTGGAGAAGCTTCGACTTCCAATCAAGGTTTGTTTATGATTGAAATTAATTTTTCTGAAAGTCATAATTCTACTTGGGTATTGGATACCGGCTGTGGTTCTCACATATGTAATACTGTGCAGGGACTAGGTCAGAAGTAGAAAGCTGAACAAAGATGAGGTGATCCTACGAGTGGGAAATGGAGCAAAAGTTGCTGCATTAGCTGTAGGAACTTATTGTTTAGCAATGCCTTCGGGCAAATCCATTTATCTTAATAATTGTTATTATGTTCCGAATATTATTAAAAACATTATTTCAATTTCTGTATTGGATATGGAAGGTTTTGACGTTATTATAAAGAACAATGGTTGTTCTATTTATAAAAACGATGTTTTATATGGTATTGGAAATTTGCGAAATGGATATACACTTGACTTACAAGAAAATATATTTCAAATTGAACAAATTAAGAAATGGAAAAGAGATGATATTAATTATACCTATATGTGGCACTGTAGACTCGGTCATATCAATGAAATAAGATTATCCAAGTTGCATAAAGATGGGCTCCTCGAGCTATCTGATTATGAATCATATCCAACTTTTGAATCTTGTCTCATGGGTAAAATGACTAAATCTCCTTTTAGTGGAAAAGGAGAGAGAGTTACAGAGTTGTTGGCATTGATTCACACAGACGTTTGTGGACCTATGACAACAAGTGCACTGGGGTGGGTATTCTTATTTTATTACTTTCACTGATGATCACTCAAGATTTGGATATGTGTATTTAATGAAATACAAATCAGAATCATTTGAAAAGTTCAAAGAGTTCAGAAGTGAAGTAGAGAAACAAACGGGCAAGAGTATTAAGATACTTCGATCAGATCGAGGTGGAGAATACTTAAGCCGTGAGTTTCTCAATTGTCTCAGAGAAAATGGTATAATCTCATAATGGACTCCTCCAGGTACACCACAGTTAAATGGAGTATCTGAAAGGAGAAATCGAACACTGTTGGACATGGTTCGATCCATGATGAGTTTTACCGACCTTCCAATTTCCTTCTGGGGATATGCCCTAGAAACGGCTGCATACCTACTTAACAAGGTACCTACCAGATCCGCCCCAAAGACTCCATATGAGATGTGGAAAGGGAGGAAACCAAATCTTAAGCATGTTAAGACTTGGGGTTGTCCAACTTATGTCAAAAAGTTTGAAAATGATAAGCTACAGACTAAATCCGATAAGTGTAGATTTGTGGGATACCCTAAAGAAACCTTAGGGTATTATTTCTATCATCCAACTGATCAAAAGGTGTTTGTTGCGAAACATGCTACCTTCTTGGAGAAAGAGTTTATCCATGAAGTGAGAGCAAGATATATCTTGAAGAAGTTCAAGAACCACAAGTTACCACGGACCAAAGTCAGGTACCTAACCAAGTAGAAGAACCTACTGTACCACACCCTGTTCGTAAATCTGGAAGAGTACCGAAGATACCTGAGAGGTATGGATTCGTTATAGAGGATAACGATGAGGTACACATCATGAATGATGATGATCCATTGAATTTCGAACAGGCTATGAGTAATAAAGACTCAGGGAAATGGCTTGAAGCCATGAAATCCGAAATGGACTCCATGTATGAAAACAAAGTATGGTCTTTGATTTCACCACCTGAAGGTATTAAACCTATTGGGTGTAAATGGATTTTTAAGAAAAAGACTGGAGCAGACGGAAAGGTAGAGACCTATAAGGCCCGACTAGTTGCAAAAGGTTTCAAACAAAGACAAGGAGTTGACTATGATGAAACCTTCTCACCAGTAGCCATGCTCAAGTCCATTCGGATTTTGCTTACGATTGCAGCTTACAACGACTATGAGATCTGGTAGATGGACGTGAAAACGGCCTTCCTCAATGGGAAACTTGAGGAGGATGTGTATATGACACAGCCAGAGGGATTTATTTCAAAAGTTGGAACAAATCAAGTCTGTAAGCTACAACGATCCATTTATGGGTTGAAGCAAGCTTCTCGTAGATGGAACATTCGTTTTGATGAGACAATCAAAGAGTTTAATTTTATCAAAAACGAGGATGAACCATGTGTATACAAGAAGGTTAGTGGGAGCGCAGTATCATTCCTTGTACTATATGTTGATGATATATTACTGATAGGGAATGACATTCCTATGTTACAATCCATTAAAATCTGATTATCTAAAAACTTCTCCATGAAGGACTTGGGTGAAGCATCCTATATTTTGGGGATAAAGATCTATAGAGATAGATCTAAAAGGATGCTCGGCTTATCCCAAGGAACGTACATTGATACGATGCTAAAGAGGTTTAGCATGGAAGATTCCAAAAGAGGTCTCATGCCGATGAGCCATGGAATAAATCTCTCCAAGAAACAGGCCCCAAAGACACCTGAGGAGAGAGACCGTATGAGTAAGATCCCTTATGCTTCTGCAATAGGATCTATCATGTACGGTATGATATGTACTAGACCGGATGTTGCTCACGCACTTAGTGTAACAAGCAGATACCAGTCGAATCCAGGAGAAGAGCACTGGAAGGCAGTGAAAAATATCCTAAAGTACTTGAGAAGGACTAAAGATATTTTTCTTGTCTACAGTGGGTCTGAATTAAAACTCAAGGGATTCACGGACTCAAGTTTTCAAACAGACCAAGATGACAGTAAATCTGTTTCAGGGTATGTGTTTACCATGAACGGAGGTGCAGTGAGTTGGAAGAGTTCCAAGCAGCAAACGGTTGCTGATTCAGTGACAGAGGCAGAGTATATAGCTGCAAGTGAAGCTGCAAAGGAAGATGTTTGGATGAAGAAGTTCATAACTGAACTTGGTGTGGTTCCTAGCATTGGAGAAGCAGTTCCCGTATACTGTGACAACACCGGAGCGGTTGCACAGGCTAAGGAACCCAGGTCTCATCAGAAATCTAAACACGTGTTGCGGCGATTTCACTTGATCAGGGAGATCATTGAAAGAGGAGACGTCACCTTGGACCGAGTAGACTCTCAAGACAACATTGCAGATCCATTACCTAAAGCTTTAACACAACAGCAGTTTGATCGTCACTTAGAGAAGATGGGTATGAGATACCATGGCGATTGGCTTTAGTGCAAGTGGGAGATTGATAGTAGTGTGCATATAAACCAATCATGTATGATGACAAAGCACATACTTTGTAAACAATCTTATTTATTTATTAATAAAATATTCATTTAAGGCATAAAATTATCTACATGGTGCTGTTTTTATAATATGTAAATAACCCATAGTTTTAAGCAATGCTTTTAGATTCATGATGAGATCATGATAATGAGATCTAAATTCTTAGAAAGCTTAAAAACTTAAATAGTTCCCAATTGTGGGATTACTAAAATGGGGATTAGTAAATCCGGATAGATTGGTACATATGTTGCTTGCTCATTGGATGAGGATGACTGATCTCATGGTCATTTGTGTGGAGACACTAAAGCAAGTATGTAGGTGCTTATTGGAGAATAAGTTCACTGAACGTGACTCGCTATGGAATATCTAATGTAGTTTTACTCGCCTGTCAATAGGAATTCCTAATGTGATAGTAGTACATGTGATCCTTGGACTTGAGATCATCATAGTATCTTGTATGTAACAAATTATACTTTGACTAATTCCTTAAGGCCTTTTAAGGCATATATAGGGTATGCTTGGGTGTAATGAGTTACATATGGAGATAATGAATGATCAATAAAGAATCTACCACCTCTAGTAAAAGAGGAGATATGTCCTATGTGATTCGTTAAATGACAACCCAGGAATCCTTGGCCAAGGTAGAATGAAATTAGAAAGAGGTTTCTAATTTGCATTATTTGGAGTTGTGCATTTTCTAATCGAAATACATATGATTAAATAAATTAAGACTTGACAGTAAATCCATGTCTTATATTTAATTGGGACATTGTATGGTGGAAGGATTGAATTGTACGGTAACTATTAACTCACAGGTTCTTTTATGATTAATGTTGAAATCTATATTATCTGGAAAGTCGTTGATCGCTAGGGAGGCTTATCCATATTGTAGAATAAATGTTATTTATTTAAATAGATTATTAGTTTAATTTGTTTATTTAAATAAGATTAGAATTGTTCTAATTGATTTATTCACAACCGGTTTAATATGGAGAACCTAAAGGGTCACACCATAAAAGGAAGAAGAATTATTTAAGAAGAAAATGGCATGATAGTAATAATGCATTAAGTATAATTAATTTAATCTATGATGATAGAATAAATTAAATAGCTTAATGTTTATTATTTAATATTTTAGAAATATTAAATATAAATTAATAAGAGGAGTCTTATTAATATTATTATTATTATTATTTTAATTCTAAAGGAGTTTAGGAATTAATATAATATCAGTACTCTCTCTCAATCCTAATAAAGATTAGGATATAAATTAATTAAAAGTATTTAATTAATTAATTAAATAAAACCCTATTCTAATTGGATTAGGAGGGTTAACCTAATATCTATATAAGAGAGTCTTATATCAGAAATAAGGTACGTGAATTTTTCAAGAGTTGGGAGTACACATATTCTATAGAGATAGAAACAAGGGTTAAGCCAATAACCCATCTTACTGAGTTCTTCATCTTCCTTGATGGATCACCGTTAGAGGCCAGACATTTGGGTGGCTGACATTGATCAAGGGAAGGAGCCACTACAGAGGAATCAAAGGAATCAAAGGAGTAGAACTTGTACCTGAGGAAGCTTGAATCTTCAAAGGTATAATTCTGTTTTTCTCCTTCTTCATTCACTGATAATTGATGCATAAGAATGATCATGGTAATGGGTTTGTATAAATTTTTGAAAACCTAGTTTTTTACGCTTCCGCCCTATTTATGTGATTTGATTGCATGATTGCGTTACGTACAAACCCAACAATTATTGCTTTAATTACACCATTCTATCAATTAAAAACAAAATTTTTCCTCTTATAAGACAAGCATGCATTAATCTAGCCAACAAGCCACAAAAGACAAACTATGCTATCCGGTAACATCTAAGCAACAGATTTAGATTACATCGTGTATCGAATATAACTGAGCCTAAACTACTAACAGAGTTCAATAGTCTACCATATCTCGATGTCATCACAGGCCAGATCGGAATTCAACAGACTAAAACAAGGGAATATGCAATGCAATGCAACTAAATAATTACTAATTCAACAAAATGAAATAAAATTGAAACTATACTGGAATGCAATGCAACTAAATGCAATAAAACTAGATGCAGACATTTAACTATATGCAACAAACTACCTAACTACACCCAATACCCCCAAACTAGAAATATTCAATGTCCCCATTGAAGGTAAAGGGTCAGAAAACTCCCCTACTGGTCGGCATGGCCACCCTCCTCTGGTGGTGAATCTGGCGGAGGGTATGGCATCTCAGAAGCAAACACGGGCCACTCTATCATGGTGCCCTGATGTGCAAAGGCCTCGGCAAGCGCACGCGTCAACCCATCGGTGAACCCAACAAAATTTGCATGCAGGGCATCAATTCTCCTCTCAATACGCCTCATCTGGCGACCATGATCTGCGGGAGGAGGGGCTGCTGCCTGGTCTGGCTGCGGCTGCGGGGGGAGAACTGGCGGCGAAGCTTCTATAATAAACCCTTTCCCCCTCGGGTGTGCTGTCCCTCCTGACCAATCCTGAAAATGCTTGATCTTGGTGTGTGTGACGTCCCCACTAGGCATCTGAACCTGCTCATCGGCCCATTCGAGCCCTGCCTCCGCACAAAGATGGGCTATAATGGATGCGTGCGAAATGGCGCCCATGGTGCTTCCTCTCATAAAGCGCACATATTCTGATTGATTAAATGGCCCACGTCAATGTATTTGCCTGTGATAATGCCCCATAAGATGATGGCTCGCTCGACACTAACTTCATGCTGATGAGTGGATGACATTAGATTGGCACAAAGGAACAAATTCCACGCCTTAGCGTAGCGGTTCAGTCCAGAGGCGGGAAATGTGGTATATTCATCAGCGGTGTCCTTCTTTATCTTCCACATTGTGCTCAGCGCACATAAGTCTCGAATCACCTGATCGAAATTAGTCTCAAATCGTTCGGCCTCGACCCAATTGACTTGCCCCGCTGGCACTGAAGACAGACTCAGAACCTCCCGAATTGCAGTTGGGCGGTAATCGACTGTTTGGCCTCTCACGAAGGACCGGCCGCTTTTTGTGATGCTCGCATTCGCGTAGAATTCATGGACCAACGCCAACGGCACCGGTGGTGGCATGGCACAAACTCCCTGCCAGCCCATCTCACGAATCATAGCTCTCATGTCGTCGTCCTCCTTTGTCGGCTTTAACCCTCTTTCCTTAACAACAGACTTTGCCACGATCTGATAATATGTTATTTGGGCTTCAATGCTAATGAACTTAGACAAATCGACAGGGATGTCGTCGTCAGAGCCACTGCGATCGGGCGAAGTAGCTGAAGAGGAAGCGGCGGTGCGTGAGCGTTTTGGACCCATGGCTAATTGGTCAGAACCTTTGATGAAGAATATCGAAGAACAATAACCCCCAAACTTGTATGGCAGCCACTACTTTCCACAAACTCTAGATTCCCACTTTGAAGAACCAACCCATGCTTGACGAAACTTCCCCCAATTGATTAAGAAAATCTTTACAACTATGTAAACCTAACTTGGTTGATGATGGAGACAAGAATTAGGGCTTGGAGATAGATATAATCGAGAACGGGTCTGATGATATGATAGTGATGGGGGGTATAAAATATGAGGAATAAAAGGGGTTATGAACGGCTGGAACGACCACTTTTAAATTGAACTGCCGAACGGCTTCGGGCGCGGGCGCGCTGGGTTAGGCCTGGAGAGCTGCGCGGCCGCGCAGGTCAGAGCTGCCTCTGGTTTACTGAATGTTGGCGTGGGTGTGCCGGTAAACAGCCTGAGGTTGGCGCGGGCGCGCCTCCCCTAAACTTGGTCAAAAACTCCTGCATTCTGTTCCCAATCTGCAGCACTTAGTGAAGAGACAAGAAGCAACGTGTACTTATTAATGCACCTACACCAAAAATAAACATAGTTAAATATTGCTTGCTTACTGAATGCAATGAGCATGATTAAGATGAATGAACTGCTATTTCTTAGCAATGCCATGTATGAATCGTTTCCATGTAATTTCCCAAAAAATTGCTATAGGCTTCTATGCAGAATATTAACATGTTCAAAATATGTTCAAAGAGCTTCCCGCTCCAAAATTCTGTGCAACTATGGCTGAATGCGCATGCAATGAATCATGTAAATCCCATAGAGGTATGTACAAAGCGCATCTAACTTCCCAAAAATTTTATGCTACATGCCTAAAGTTCAAAAATGTAGGCAATGAGCATTCTAACACCTACAATGTTCAAAAATAGGTAAACCTTTTCCACATGGTTAGAATTAAACGGGGAGAGAGAGATTGAAGATATAAGTCACCAGAATTAAACAGGAGAGAGAAATGTATAGAAAACAATGCAAGAATTAACAAGGGGAAGAGATAGAGATGATGGGGTGGCTCCCATCTAGCGCTTGTTTATAGTCCATAAGCTAGACTCTGTCGGATTCGGTCAAGTTGTAGAAAGGATTGAGGCGACCTCCTGCCTGGACACCTCTCCACCATAATAATGCTTCAGCCTTTGTCCATTGACTTTGAAAGGGTTATCTGGGTCCTTATCGAAGATCTCTATTGCACCGTGTGGATATACAGTCTTGACAGTGAAAGGCCCTGACCACCTTGACTTGAGCTTCCCTGGGAAGAGTCTAAGTCTGGAGTTGAATAATAGCACTGCTTGCCCTGGCTCGAATGTTCTTTCCATAATCTTGCGATCATGCCACCTTTTCACCTTTTCTTTGTACAATTTGGAATTTTATAAGCCTGCAATCGAAATTCATCCAATTCATTGCGTTGGGGTAGACGTTTCTCCCCTGCAGCCTTTAAGTCAATGTTTAACTTATGGATTGCCCAATAGGCTCTATGCTCAAGCTCCTGAGGAATGTGGCACGCCTTTCTATACACAAGCTGAAACGACGACATTCCCAATGGTGTTTTATAGGTAGTCCTGTAAGCCCATACTGCATCATCCAACTTCAGTGACCAATCTTTCCTCATGGGGTTCACAATCTTTTCCAGTATTCTTTTTATCTCAAGATTTGACACTTCGGCTTGGCCATTGGTTTGGGGATGATAAGCTGTAGCTACACAATGATTTACCCCATACTTAGCTAAGAAAGCTGTAAACTGGCGATTGCAAAAGTGGGTGCCCTCGTCGCTAATGATAGCCCTGGGAGTTCCAAACCTCGTGAAAATGCTCTTTTGTAGAAACCTCAGAACCACCCTAGCATAATTTGTCGGTAGAGCTGCCACTTCCACCCATTTAGATACGTAATCGACTGCCAGAAGGATGTACAAGTTCCCACATGATGAAACGAACGGCCCCATAAAGTCTATCCCCCAGACATCGAAGATCTCTACCTCGAGGATTGTACTCAGGGGCATTTCATTTCTCTTTGATGTATTTCTTACCCTCTGACATCTATCACATCTTTGAACAAAGCTGTAAGCATCCTTAAAGATAGTAAGCCAATAAAAACCTGCTTGCAAAACCTTGGCCCCTGTCCTTTCACCTCCATAATGGCCTCCATACAAAGATGCATGGCAATCTTGCAGCACACTCTCCGTCTCGCTAAATGGAATGCACCTTCTAATCATCTGAACGGCACACTGCTTGAACAAGTACGGTTCATCCCAAGTAAACCATTTCACATCATGCAGAAACTTCTTCTTTTGATGCCTAGTCAAGTCAGAAGGAATGATATTGCCCACTAGAAAGTTTGCAAAATCTGCGAACCATGGCATTTCGCCTTTCACCACAAACAATTGCTCATCGGGGAAGGATTCATTTATCATCACTTTGTCATTTGCATCGCTTCCCGGATTTTCCAATCGTGACAAGTGGTCAGCCACTTGGTTCTCAATCCCTTTTTGATCCTTGATTTCTAGATCAAATTCTTGCAAAAGAAGTATCCACCTGATCAGACGGGGTTTGGCATCTTTCTTTGCTATCAAATATCGGATCGCTGCATGGTCGGTGTACACAATCACTCTGGTTCCAATCAAATAAGCACAAAATTTATCAAATGCGTACACCACCGCCAAAAGCTCTTTTTCTGTAGTAGTGTAATTCAGCTGGGCATCAGTAAGGGTCTTGCTAGCATAGTATATGACATGAAAAATCTTGTCCCTTCGCTGGCCCAATACAGCTCCCACAGTAAAATCGCTGGCATCACACATTAGCTCAAAAAGAAGGTCCCAATTCAGAGATGTGATCACTAGTGCCGTAGTTAACTTCTTCTTCAAGTGCTCGAATGCAGTCAGGCATTCCTCATCAAATTTAAAGAGGACATCTTTTTCCAACAAACTGCAAAGTGGCTTTGTAATCTTCGAGAAGTCCTTTATAAACCGACAATAGAAGCCTGCATGTCCCAAGAAGCTACGAACACCTTTTACAGAAATAGGCGGAGGCAAGTTCTCAATAGTTTCCAACTTAGCCCCGTCCGCCTCTAATCCTTTCTTCGAAACCTTATGACCCAAAATGACACCCTCTTGTACCATAAAATGGCACTTTTCCCAATTCAGTACAAGATTCGTCTCGACACATCGTTTTAACACCATCACCAAATTCTCCAAACATAGTTCAAAGGAGTCTCCAAAAATAGAAAAATCATCCATGAAGACTTCAACATTTTGCTCGACCATATCGGAGAAAATGGCCATCATACACCTCTGAAAGGTAGCCTGGGCATTGCACAAATCGGAAGACATCCTTCTAAACGCAAATGTACCATATGGACAAGTAAAGGTAGTCTTTTCTTGATCTTCTGGGGCTATCATTATTTGATTGTATCCTGAGTACCCATCCAGAAGGCAGTAATATTCACGACCAGCCAGCCTGTCTAGCATCTAATCAATGAATGGGAGGGGAAAATGATCTTTTCTGGTAGCCTTGTTTAGTCTGCGGTAGTCCATGCAAACTCTCCACCCCGTCACTGTTCTGGTAGGAATTAGCTCGTTGTGTTTATTGGATATCACGGTCATACCCCCCTTCTTCGGCACACACTGCACCGGGCTCACCCAAGAGCTGTCTGATATTGGATAGATAATCCCTGCATCTAACCACTTTAAGATCTCCTTCTTAACCACTTCCTCCACTGATGGTTTGCTATCATCTTCCATCAGGATTTTATGCATACAAAATGCTGGGCTGATCCCCTTTATATCTGCTATGGTCCATCCAATTGCCGATTTAAACTCTCTTAGTACCCGTAGCAGTTGTTCTTCCTGACAAGATGTTAGCGCAGCAGAGATAATAACAGGCAACTTTGAAAATTCACTTAGATATACATACCTTAAATGATCTGGAAGAGGTTTAAGATCAAGATCTAGAGGCATCTCAAGAGAAGGCTTGAGTCGTTCTGATGTCTCCCCAGCAAGTATTAGTGGCTCGATAGGCATCTTAAACTTTCGCATCTTTGGTGCTGTGTCAAGCTTTTGCACATATTCAGTAACTTCAGTATCCTCAATATCTGAGTCTTCCAATATAGAACTCTCCAAAGGATCAGTACCCATCAGATTCCCAAATCCTTCCTTCATCACCCTTTCTAGCACATCAATTCGGAAGCACTCTTCCTCGTTGGTGGGAAACTTCATAGCTTTAAAGACGTTGAAAGTGACTTCTTGGTCATGCACTCTCATTGTTAACTCTCCCTTCTGGACATCTATAAGAGTTCACCCCGTGACAAGGAAAGGTCTCCCAAGGATGATTGGGATATTTTTGTCTTCTTCGTAATCAAGAATGATGAAGTCAGCTGGGAAGATAAATTTGTCCACTTTAACCAAAACATCTTCCACAATACCTCTCGGATAAGTGATGGATCTGTCAACAAGTTGTAATGATACATTTGTCGGCTCAGGAGCCGGCAATCCCAATTGATTGAATACGGACAGAGGCATCAAATTTATGCTAGCTCCTAAGTCACAGAGGCATTTGCTGAAAGATAAATTTCCTATGGAGCAAGGAATTGTGAAACTGCCCGGGTCCTTAAGCTTTGGAGGTAATTTACGCTGTAATACCGCACTGCACTCTTCTGTTAAGGCCACTGTCTCAAAGTCCTCTAATCGTTTCTTCCTTGACAGAATACCCTTCATGAACTTTGCGTAACTTGGCATTTGTTCTAATGCCTCTGCAAAGGGTATGTTTATCTGCAGTTTCTTGAACACCTCCAAAAACTTAGCGAACTGTCTGTCGTCCCTTTGCTTGTGCAAGCTCTGTGGGTAAGGAACAGTGGGGTACACAGGTGATGGTTTGGTTATAATTTTCTCAGTGGTTTCCTCCTTATTTGCTGCAACACTCTTTCCTCCATCATTTCCATCAACCAACACTATCTCAGGGTGATCTACATCTTGGCGCGCACATGCCAGGTTTTGGGCTTCCTGAGGCGCGGCCGCGCGGGCCTCCAAATATGAAGTTTGCCTCCCAATTCTTAGGGTGATGGCTTGGCACTGCTCCTTTCCCTCCCTTTTCCCTGGATTCGTCTCTGTATTACTAGGAAGAGTCCCTTGAGGTCGATTGAGAACCGCATTGGCAATTTGACCAATTTGAGTCTCCATCATCTTGAGATATATAGCTTGGCTCTTCATAATTAACTTAAGTTCATCGATTTCCACTCTCTCCTCCGACTTCTTTTCTGGCTGAGATACAGGTGGGGGATGATGTTGTTGTTGAAAACCAGGAGGGTAGGGGGGTTTTGGTGCATACTGGTGATGAGCTTGCTGTGGTTGATATTGTTGTTGAGATTGAAATTGTTGTGGTTGTGATGTACGGTATTGTGGCTGAGATGTCTGATGATGGGGGTGTTGGACATTCTGAGTATTACTCCAACTAAAGTTGGGATGATTCCTATTGTTGGGGCTGTACGAATTTTGAAATTGATTATGGGGTTTTTGGTAGTTGCTCACAAACTGTACTGATTCTGTACTGATAGCACATTGGTCTGTTTGATGTTCCCTGCACAAATCTCACAGACACAAGCAACTGTCTTAACTTTTTCTTCTGCCAATGAATCAATCTTCTTTGCCATGACTGCCATCTGAGCAGACAATGCTGTAATGGCATCCACTTCTAAAATCCCTGCAACCTTCGGTTGTACCATCCTGGCCGTTGGATTCTGATACTCGTTTGCTGCCATGGTCTCAAAGAGCTCATACGCTGTCGAAAAATCCTTTTTCCAGATAGCTCCCCCCGATGCAGCGTCAATAATGGGCCTTGATTGCCATCCCAAACCATTGTTAAAAGAGTTAATCACCATCCACTCTGGCATGCCATGGTGTGGACACTTTCAGAGCATCTCCTTATAACGTTCCCAAGCTTCATATAATGTTTCCCCTGGATGCTGTGCAAAGGTACTCAGGTCTCTCCTCATTGCAGCGGTCTTGGCCATAGGAAATAACTTGGTCAAGAATTTTTGAGCACAGTCTTCCCATGTAGTTATTGACCCTAAAGGCAGTGAGTGCAACCAAAGTTTTGCCTAATCCCTCAAGGTGAAAGGAAATATTCTGAGTTTCACTGCATCATCGGGAACGTTGTTGTATTTAAACGTGTCACATATTTCTATGAAGCTCATAATATGCTCGTTGGGATCTTCGAAAGGCAAACCCCCAAACTGGAGATTGTTTTGTATCATCTGCAATGTTCCTGGCTTTATCTCAAAAGTGTTCTCCGCAATTGCTAGCCTCACTATACTTGATTGCAGATCGGTGAGTTTGGGCATGGAGTAATCTTGCAAGGCCCTCTGCTCTTCAGCCATTTGATGAAGTAGTTCAGGCTCTTCTCGAGGATTGATGTTTCGGGTGTTAGCTCTCCACGCTTGACCGTTGATGTGCTCTTGGTGAGGCACTAACTCAGGATGTGAGGCTCGAGTGTGCATAAACTATCCATGAGTACCTGAAACACACGTAAACACAAATAAAATTAGAAATGAGGTAAGAAGAGATTTGTTCAAGTCAGTCACATTTAACGAAAACTGATGTCAATAGGATTAAACTAAAACCGTGTCCCCGGCAACGGTGCCAAAAACTTGTTGCGCCGTTTAAGTGTTAACAAAAACGGACACAAAAACACATGCAAGTGTACACGGTGCAAGTAATAACTCGGTAAGTCGAGATCGTCCCACGGAAAACGGAGTCAGGCCTAATCTATTATGCAACAGTTCATTAGTTATCTATGTCTGCTTAAACAGTTGTCACAGTGTTCTTTAATTAATTATCCTAAACTTTAACTAAACTTAACCAATTAATAAGTAGGGGGTTCAAATTAGGGGGATATGGGATCCTAACTTCATCTAAAGCGTCACCTAGGTTAACCACACCACAAATCATACACGGATAATTATATAGAGGTGCTAGTCGGGAGCACGGATGTGAGACTTGACTATCTTTCAATACACCAAGTCCAAATCATATAATGTCCACAACTAAGATAGAAATCACATAAACATCGGCAAAGCCTAAACCACAATATTTCTATGCGATTTACAAACCAAACCAATTTACGCACAAACTCCCATTAGACTACATACGGCCATACGGTATATTTCTATCCGGCAAGCGAATCATGAAATTCAACTAAAGCAAGTTTCACAAACATATGCTAACATGGAGAAATCTAAGTTTACACTTCATTTTTCAAGTTCATATAAACTATTAGAGTAGATGTTGATCAAGCATCTAGGCATACAAGCACCCATGTTAGGCAACCCATATATTTTCATCCATGTATATCAAAGAGACATAAACCCTAGGTTTAGCAACTAGAATCCATTAGAATCCCATAATGGAAGTTAGTTCATCATTGAACCTCCCACCATTATGGGATTCATACCAAGCATTAAGCAACTAGGAAATGAGAGAAACAAGAGAAAGGAAGTGTAGAATTGTGGTTTCCCCCTTTCAATAGAAGATAACAAACTCAAGTCTGGACCACAAATGATTTCTAAGATGAACCCTAGAAATGTAGTACTAGTAGAGCAAGAAGGAAGAAGAAGAGAAGCCTCTTGGACCTTCACACTCTCTAACCTAGAATATGGGAACACAACTCTGTGTTAGTAAAATAAATTCTGATAATGATAATCATTCCTTAGTCTCCAGCAAACATAAGCCTTATAACTATTACATTCAGCTAAGTGAAATAAGTCAACTGTCCTCAGTCAAGCCCCGCGCGGCCGCGCGGCCTCGTAGTGTAATTGGGGCGCGGGCGCGGGCGCGCCAATGCCCAGAACAGCCCTCTGGCTCTGCTAACCGGCGCGGGCGCGCTGGCTTCCTTTGTCTTCATGGCGCGGCCGCGCGTGATCATTTCTTCAGCTGATGCAATTTCTGGCTTTTGCTTTCTTGTGCAATCCTATGCTCTTTCTTTTGCTGCCCCTAGCACCTTCACATTAGCTGAATAGAGTCCCTTTTCTTGTGCCCTTTTCCATATGCCAAGCCCTTCTTACCTTGGAGCTAGCTTCATACCTTTTGTCCATTTCCAATCCCACCATGTCTTGTTACTAGCTTTCCTTTATCTAATTCCTTGCCAAGTCATGTCAAACCATGCCATTATTGTGTCATTTCATGCCAAAAGAGTTTCCTGCCTAAAATGCATAACACAAAGATAAAATACGTTAAAAGATAATAAAGTACTTGAGTTTAAGCCATAATCATAGCAAGTTGGCGTCCAATAAGTAGGTGTAAAACCTACTTATCAAATACCCCCAAACTTGAACTATTGCTTGCCCTCAAGCAAAAACACAAAAGCAACTACATGATATGAAACTAACTACATGAAAATGCATCCCAAAGTAATAGCCATCAAATGAATTCCAAACAGATTCGCCTCAGAAAAATAATAAGAGCAATGATCAATGTATCGACTCAAGCTGCAGTTATATAGACATACAATCTGTAAATCACAATCTGTTACCCAGATGCAGTGTATGAGTGCAATGTCATGAATAAGCTTGATAAAAGCAAAGATTTCACATGCTATACTTCTAAGGAAGGGAAAATTGAGGTTTTAAGATAAGAATTTCTTAAGAAGACCAAACAATGACCAAACCAACACACAGATACAAGCTGAAACTCAACAAGGGCTTATTATGCTTTAATTCACTCGACTGTACAATGCTCGGCCTTCTTAGGCTTTTCAATGATACCCATTTAACGAGCTTTCGACCAACGACTCCCAGACCAGACGGCCTTAGGGAGCTGGGTGTAGAGACAATCCCCTAAGGCGTACTTGCTCGAGTATCAAAGGCCACAAGACTTCGCTAGCCAAGGCGCTTATTCTATTTTTGTATTCTTTTTTTTTTCTCAATTTATTTTCTTTTCTTTTTCTTTTTCTTTGGAGAGTGCGTCTTACGCTCCATCTCTCCTTCCAACATGCATACCCAAAGCTTTTCTTCAGACTTGTATTCCAGTGTTGTTAAGGTCATTATTGATAGTAGTGTGCATACAAGCCAATCATGTATGATGACAAAGCACATACTTTGTAAACAATCTTATTTATTAATAAAATATTCATTTAAGGCATATAATTATCTACATGGTGCTATTTTTATAATATGTAAATAACCCATAGTTTTAAGCAATGCTTTTAGAATCATGATAATGAGATCTAAATTCTTAGAAAGCTTAAAAACTTAAATAGTTCCCAATTGTGGGATTACTAAAATGGGGATTAGTAAATCCGGATAGATTGGTACATATGTTGCTTGCTCATTGGATGAGGATGACTGATCTCATGGTCATTTGTGTGGAGACACTAAAGCAAGTATGTAGGTGCTTATTGGAGAATAAGTTCACTGAACGTGACTCGCTATGGAATACCTAATGGAGTTTTACTCGCCTGTCAATAGGAATTCCTAATGTGATAGTAGTACATGTGATCCTTGGACTTGAGATCATCATAGTATCTTGTATGTAACAAATTATACTTTGACTAATTCCTTAAGGCCTTTTAAGGCATATATAGGGTATGCTGGGGTGTAATGAGTTACATATGGAGATAAGGAATGATCAATAAAGAATCTACCACCTCTAGTAAAAGAGGAGATATGTCCTATGTGATTCGTTAAATGACAACCCAGGAATCCTTGTCCAAGGTAGAATGAAATTAGAAAGAGGTTTCTAATTTGCATTATTTGGAGTTATGCATTTTCTAATCGAAATACATATGATTAAATAAATTAAGACTTGACAGTAAATCCATGTCTTATATTTAATTGGGACATTGTATGGTGGAAGAATTGAATTGTACAGTAACTATTAACTCACAGGTTCTTTTATGATTAATGTTGAAATCTATATTATCTGGAAAGTCGTTGATTGCTAGGAAGGCTTATCCCTATTGTAGAATAAATGTTATTTATTTAAATAGATTATTAGTTTAATTTATTTATTTAAATAAGATTAGAATTGTTCTAATTGATTTATTCACAACCGATTTAATATGGAGAACCTAAAGGGTCACACCATAAAAGGAAGAAGAATTATTTAAGAAGAAAATGGCATGATAGTAATAATGCATTAAGTATAATTAATTTAATCTATGATGATAGAATAAATTAAATAGCTTAATGTTTATTATTTAATATTTTAGAAATATTAAATATAAATTAATAAGAGGAGTCTTATTAATATTATTATTATTATTATTATTTTAATTCTAAAGGAGTTTAGGAATTAATATAATATCAGTACTCTCTCTCAATCCTAATAAAGATTAGGATATAAATTAATTAAAAGTATTTAATTAATTAATTAAATAAAACCCTATTCTAATTGGATTAGGAGGGTTAACCTAATATCTATATAAGAGAGTCTTATATCAGAAATAAGGTACGTGAATTTTTCAAGAGTTGGGAGTACACATATTCTATAGAGATAGAAACAAGGGTTAAGCCAATAACCCATCTTACTGAGTTCTTCATCTTCCTTGGTGGATCACCGTTAGAGGCCAAACATTTGGGTGGCTGACATTGATCAAGGGAAGGAGCCACTACAGAGGAATCAAAGGAATCAAAGAAGTAGAACTTGTACCTGAGGAAGCTTGAATCTTCAAAGGTATAATTCTATTTTTCTCCTTCTTCATTCACTGATAATTGATGCATAAGAATGATCATGGTAATGGGTTTGTATAAATTTTTGAAAACCTAGTGTTTTACGCTTCCGCCCTATTTATGTGATTTGATTGCATTATTGCGTTACGTACAAACCCATTAGTGGTATCAGAGCCAATCTTGTGCTAATTATCAGTCTATATAATTCCATATATGTATGATATGCGATTGGATCGAGTTCTGGGCAACAAAAATTTTCAGATTCTGCGAAGCTGCGCAGCTGCGCCGGTACAAGGCAATATTGCTGCGCAGCTGCACCGGGTGCTGTTCCTGGTTTTCATGCTGCGCAGCTGCGCCGGTTCCCTTTACATTCTTGGCGCAGCTGCGCCACTGGACATGAACTGAATTTTTTTTTCTTTTATTTAATTAAATGAATGGTTTATTTAATTAATAAAGGTTTAAAATAAAGATGTTTATTTTATATGAAATGAGATTTCAGAATTGCTAAAATTAAAGAGTTTAATTTGGAATTGTTTTTGAATGAAATAAAGGAGTTTATTTTTCCAAAAACAAAGTTTAGCAAACTTTTGCCCATTAACTGATATTAATACATATATGGAATGAATTTATTTTCATGAGATGAATAAGTTTTATTGATACGTACGATGATATGTATGGTAATAAAAGGGATTGATTATGGACTATGACCAATGTGATTGGATTTTATTTTGGTTGAATGCTTGAATGAATGAGTTTTATAAAATAGGGTCTGCGTACCTCGTCTTCTCTAGTTTTATTCTCGATGTAAATTCTATTTCCTTTCTATGTACTTCCCCTTGACTGCTGATCAAGGTTTCTATTTAATTTTAAATAGTTAATGTAATAGAGATAGTTAGAATTATCTTGAAGAAACTGGAGACCAAGGAGCAAGGAGCGCGTGAAGACCCGTTTGTATGGAGCCCGGGTTTAAATGTAACAGTTACGTTTAAATTTAAATTCTTGCACTCCTAGGTTTGACCTTTTGGTTCACTTGGTGGCTCTAGTGAACCAAACTAGAATAAAAGTCCATAACCAATTCGGGTAGAATATAGTATTCTATATTGCATGCTAATTATTATATATATTATATTTTATACAAACATGCTTCGCATGTTTAATAAAATGACGCGTATTTTATATATATATGTGCATGGGCGCTTAAAAAGATGAGACAAATAATAACAAACCCCTCAAAGAACCATTATTAAGTCTGAAGCGTTCAAATGATATTTGGAATATCGAACGTCGCCTTCTAGCATGATTAGTTAATAGAGTATTAAATATTTAATATGAGTTTGTTGTGCTATCCACAAGGCAAGTATTGAATATTTAAGATGTTAATTAATCACATTTGATGCTTATCAAGAAAATTGAACATTTTCTTTGCCTTTGTCCTTCTTGGACGTCTCTGGCTTAGCTGAAATAAATGTCATGATATAGCAAAGGTAAGCAACTAATTTTCTTAGCAAGTTTAAACACAAAGGAGATATATCATGATTAGAAAAGAATTTAGCTTTCAATGTTCAACAAGATAAATCGATTGTGAAAGAACATGAATTAAATCTCAATAACTGAATATTCAAATAATTGAATAACAGATGCTGAGTGGTCAAAGTAACCATGAACATATGCGAAGGTTGTCAATATTTAAACTGGACCCTTTCAATAAGTTTTGGTAAGCAAAGGGATCAGCCTTCTATACCCGGTGAAATATGCATAATCACTCAATATACTAGCAACAATTGTTTTTCAATAATGCTTAATCAAATTATTCTTTTTCTCAGTCAAGAATCCTTACCAAATCAATTGGTTAGGAACAGCTATCAAAACATATTTTGTTTAACAAATTTAAACATGCTTGATCTAGCTGATACAACTACCATAGATCCATATCATGAACAGTTCATGAATGAAAAACTTTAACTAAATCACAGTTCAATAATATTAGAACATGAATTCAATTGCACAAAGTGCGAATATCAACAATCAGTATAGATGTGAATAATCAATAATAATTATTCACTAACATGCTTTGAAATGTAACTCAAGTTTGAGTTAGAGAACTTTCCTCAATCGCAGTCTACTACTATGCAATTTACTTTAACTTCTTAGAGAAAAGACCTATAATTGATCTTTCAATTAGTCATAACATATACTCACTTATAATATCATTACTCTATATTAAATTGTCTAACATTCAATCATATAGCTAAGTATTAGACATTACATTAAAGTCTTAGTATTCCTATCATACCTTGATAATCTTTTAATCACTTCATAACTTATACTTTTACTTTATGAGTTTTTCCTTTTATGTAATCCAGTAAACCAGATAGCAATTCAACAAACCAGATAGCAATCCAGCAAACCGGATACACTAATCCAGCAAACCGAATTCAAATCCAGCAAACCGAATTCAAATCCAGCAACCTGGATTCCTCTTTTTAGCATACTATATACATAATATAGTCCATTGAATGTCCAATTCAACAAACTGCATTTAAAATAACTTTAATTCTGTATATTATTCATTTTAATTTCTCATTTAATATTATTAATTATTTAATAATATTTTAAGCTAATGTTATTAATCTTTTAATAATATTTTAGTCTAATATTATTAATACTATTTCAATCTAATACCATTAGTCGTGTAATAATATTTTAAATTATTTATTAAATCAATAAATAATTTATTTTAATTATTTATCTTTTATTAATTAATTCATTAAGGCCTTCTAAAATGCCATAAACATAATATCTTATTAAAAATCTGTATAAAGCATATTTAAGGTTCTCAAGTCATAAAATCTCATTTTTCATATTTTTAACATCACATAATTAATTTAATTCATTTATCCATAATATCATCATTTATATAAAAAATAGCAAAACATCTCTAAAATCATTTCTTTTTCTGAAAGGCAACTATATATAGTCCCCTCTTGAAAATATATTTTTCCTAAAATTTTTAAAATCCATTTACTATATTTAAATAGTCCAAAACAGCCAAATATTGCCACATTTATCCTAACTCGAGATTGTATCCAAAAATTCTAAAATTTACAAGGTATATTCCTGTTATATACATTTACTTCCAGTAAACATTTCATAATATTTGGAGTTAACCACAGAGATTTATTTGGGTATATTTTTGAAAGTAGTTCTTGGCCGTAAAATCTATAACTCTCATTATACATGGCCAAAAATTCTCAAAATTTCACAGGACTCACATAACTTCTCATATTATCCCTCCAAATTTTTCAGAATTTTTAAAGTAAAAAAAGTTGACGAAACAACCCTTGTAGTTGACTGATTAACAAGATGTATTCATTTTTCGTTCACTACTCAGACTGTTTTGACTAAAACTGACCCCACGACTTGTAAACATATTGTTTTTGAGTGCTACCTCTTGGGTTTACTATTTAACTCATATATCTAGCACCTCTCTTTGACGGATCACAAAAAGAAGGTGTAGATTTAAAATGGTAGTTGATCAAATGAAGAGAAAGCTAGGGTTTTCTCAATTACTTAAACATAGTTTTTCTTTCCTTCCATTTGTTCAACTTTCTAACACTCAAATAAGTTATATCCATACATGAATCCATAAAAAACATATAGATCAAGGGTTTTAGACCTCAAGATCATAAACTCCATATTCCATTAAACTACTAAAAGAAATGAAAACAAAGATTATAAATTAGGGTTTATACCTTGTTTTAGGAGCTACTTTTCTTTTCTTCCCAAAATAGGTGATAAACCTTGGATGCATAGAAGATCAAACTCTCTTCCTCTCTTCCCACCGAAATCTCTCTCTCTCTCTCTCTCTAGTTTCTTTCTTTTGATAGCTTAGGAATGTGAGATGAAAGAGATGAATAATTAGATTTTTGTTGGAAAAGTAATGTATAGATATATGATGTATATCTAAGATAAACTCCCCCACACCTCTTGCTTTCTCTCTTCAATCATTACAAGGTTTCTTGCAAGCTTGATAAATAATGTTGGCTGATTTAGATAGATGACACATGGCTTGAGTGTGCAAGTAAACTTAGAAAATAAGGCTTTAGTAATGATTAAGTTCATCCCCCTTTTCTCTCCTTGTGTGGCCAGATTCTAGGCCCTCTTTTGACCTATTTTTAGTTTAGTTTTTATTAAAATATTATGCTTAAACAAATGACCAAAATGCCCCTCTTCAAGTGGGCTACGATTAGGCCATTCTTTTAATTCTTTTGAGCTTGAATTTAATTAGTTTGGGCTACTAATTAAAATGAACTTGGGCCTCCACAACTAATTAGTTGTGCTACTAGCATACTTGCCCGTTAAATCTAATATTGGGCTAGTTTAACAATTTAGTTGCTCTTAAATCAAATTATCTACAAGTCCAACGCTTAAATAAATAATTAGGCTTGTTTATATTACTTACTCTTCTTAGTCCATTAAATCTATTATCACTTGAACTATTACTCATTATTATTGATATTTACACATTCTCAACAGCCAATAATGTTAATTAATTGACATAACCCAATTAGACTTACCATATTCAAGTAAATTGAATATGTAATTAGGGTTCAATACCTTAATCAATTTCCTGTATTATTAAAATACTTAGGTTAGTCCACTAATTTAATCATCTCATTAGTGGGACTTCCTTTAAATACTCGTAGCACACTAGTCACATAATCACTTAATCACCTAATCATCCACAATATATCACAGATTTGTCAATATCATTAATATTTAATTAATATATTTATTTACAATGTGACTTAAAATTCTTGTTATTACATTGTTACATGTTTTAAGCCTTACTACAATCATTAGAATATGTTAGGTTTACATCTACTGGAATGAACACTTAACAGTTCATTACTGGGTCTGACTTTTACTTATGCCCACTGCGCAGCAGCGCCCTAGCGCGCGACAACGCTTTAATTATTCCTTATTACAGCACGGCCGCGCTGGAATTCAGAGTTAATTTTTGCAGTTTGTGACACAGGCTTTGCTCCATACAAAAATTTCTATCTTCTTCATTTCAGAACCAAATTAACCAATTACAGATATTATATACTCACTCAACACAGCATAACGCATATACAAAATGACTTCCACATCTCAGAAACAATAATCAACCAATTTAAAGATTTAATTTCCTTGCTCATGCTAACTTTTGATATTTTGACATATAATGAGAAATCACTCACCACGAATTCATTTTACAACCATTTTGATTCGTTTAAATTGCATTGTTTTCGTATCTCAGAGTTCTACCACAATCCACCATCAATTTACAATTTACATCATGAATTCATAGCTAATTTTGACTCCAAATCAAACCATAATATACATATTGAGCGAAAAACCAATTCTTCATCTTTTAACACATTTACACGGATTTGATTACCCAAAATCATTTATAGACAACATATAATAGTTTATATATACCCAAGAACATATATAACCCAACTCTCATCAAATTATACAACCAAAATCCATTTACAGTGAAGAAATAAAGAAAATAAAATTTTAGAAATTTAGAATTAGATTATAACCTTTGATTACTTCTTTAAACTTAGATAGATGATGAGAATTGCTGGATTGCTTTTCTTCTTCCTTCTTTGATTTTCTCAAAACTTCTTCTCAATTCTCACAGTGAACCTCTCTATCTCTTAGCTCTCTCTATTTCTCTGTTCTTTTCAAATGAACGTATACAATGAACTGACAAGACTTAACGTAGATTTTAGTTGCTCAGTTACACAAAGGAAAAGTCTTCAGCAGTTGTAAAATACAAAGGGTCTCAAGGCCTTGTTTGGCTAACCCATCTAAACTCCTTTTCCTTTTATTTTAATATTTCTTTTACTATATGATACACATGTCACACCAAATATATATATTACTAAATTATTTAGCCAATATAATTATAATTTTATTTAACCAATTACTAACCTTCTAATTTAATTATTTAATTAAATTAGACTATTACCATCACATTAGCGAAATGAAATACGCACCAACATAAATCAACTCACGTTTCTTTAATCAACATATCACACTTAAATAAATTATTCCATAATAATTTCATCAAATATTTATTTTACTTAATAAATAACCCAACTAAAATATTTATTTTATTCGATAAATATTTCTAATTATTTACAAAATTCACAATCGTTACATCCATTCCCTCCTTCAAAGGATTCTGTCCCTCGAATCACAATGTAATTAATACATCTGTTACACTCCAAATACTATATTATTAATATTTAGTCAATTTAATAATAATAATAATAATAATAATAATAATAATAAGATGACTACTCTTATTAATTTATAATTCAGTATTTCTCCAAATACTTAATTATAAATATTAAGATATTTAATTTATTTCACTAATAAATTAAATATAATTAATTTAATATCATTAAATCGATCACTTTTAAAATTATATTTCTCCTTTTATGGTGTGACCCTCTAGATTCAATACTAAGCCAGTAGTAGAATAAATAAATTTAGAATCATTCTAATATTATTTATAATGAATTAAACTCATTTAATTCACATAAAAATAAATAATATTTATTCTATATCATTAGTGGCACCTTATAAATAATATATTATGACTATCCGGATAATATGAATTCAACGTTCAATCACAAAAATTATCACAAAGAATACAAAGAACATATTCCATGAATAGTTATCGTATAATTCAATTTTTCTACCATAAAATGTCCCAATCAAATATTAAGCATAGAATTACTGTTAAGTTTTATTTATTTGATTATATGTATTCTGATTCTAAAATGCACAACTCAAGTTACTGTAAATTATAAACTCCTTTCTAATTTCCATTAAACTCTGGACAAGGATTTCTGAGTTGTCACTTAATCGAATCACATAGGACATTCTCTCCATTTACTAGAAGTGGAAGATCCTTTGTTGATCATTCACATATCTCCATATATACTTTATTATATTCGAATATACCCTATAACATACCCTAGAGTATTAAGTAATATGTCAAAACATAACTCAGTATATACAAGATACTATGATGATCTCAAATCCAAGGATCAGTTGCACTACTATAACTTTAGGAACTCTTATTGACAGGCAAGTAAAACTCCATTAGGGTTACTTTATACAAGTCACATTTAGTGAACTTATTCTCCAATAAGCACATATATACTTGCTTTGGAATCTCTAGACAAATAATTATGAGATCAATCATCCTCTTCAACAGAGCAAACATAATATGTACTAATTTATCCAAATCAGTAACCCCACATTAGTGATCCATATGATTAGAAACATTTTAGTTTTGAACTATCTTGAATTTATATCTCATTAGCATGATCATTATCATGATTCTAAAAGCATAACTCCAAAATTATAGGTTTATCACATTTATTAATTCAACTAATTAACATTAATAAAGAATGTCTTTTATATTAAGTAAAATTTCTTATTAATAAATAAATAAGATTACAAAGTAAATGTCGATAACATCTAATGTGATTGGCTTGAGGGCATACTACTTTCAATCTTTCACTTGCACTAAAGTCAATCTCCTTGGTATCTAATATTCATCTTCTCCAAGTGATGATCAAACTGTTGCTAAGTTAACGCTTTAGTAAATGGATTTGCAACGTTGTTATGAGAGTTTACTCTCTCTAAGGTGACATCTCCCCTTTCAACGATTTCTCTAATCAAATGAAAGCGCCGCAACAAATGCTTGGATTTCTGATGAGACCTGGATTCCTTGGCTTGTGCAACAGCCCCAGTGTTATCACAATATACAGGCACTGGTCCTCGTATGCTAGGAACCACTCCAAGTTCAATAATGAACTTCTTCATCCAAACAGTTTCCTTTCCATCTTCACTTGCAAATATGTACTCTACTTCTGTCACTGAATCAACAACTATTTGCTACTTGAAACTCTTCCAACTCACTGCACCACCGTTTAGGGTAAAGACATAACCTGAGTTAGATTTGTTGTCGTCTAGTTCAGTCTGAAAACTTGAGTCTATATAGCCCTTAAGTTTCAAATCAGACCCACCATACACTAGAAATACATCAGTAGTCCTTCTTAAGTACTTTAGAATATTTTTCACCACTTTCTAGTGTTCTTCTCTAGTATTTAACTGATATTTTCTTGTCACTCCAAGTGTATAAGCAACATCAGGTCTCGTAAATATCATCCCATACATGATAGATATTATTGCCAAAGCATAATGTATCTTACTCATGTGATCTCTCTCTTCAGGTTTCTTTGGGGACATTTTCTTGGAGAGATTCACCCCAAAACTCATCGATATGAGTCCTCTCTTGGAGTCGACCAAGCTAAACTTCTTTAGCATCAATTCAATGTACGTTCCTTGGGTCAAGCCAAGCATTCTTTTTTATCTTTCTCTATAGATTCTTATCCTCAATATATAAGATGTTTCTCCCAAGTCCTTCATGGAGAAGTGTTTAGACAACCATATCATTACTGATTGTAGCATTGGAATGTCATTTCCTATAAGTAGTATATCATCAACATATAGTATCAGGAATGTCACAGCGCTCCCACTAACATTCTTGTACACACAAGGTTCATCCTCATTTTTGATAAAATCAAACTCTTTGATTGTCTCATCAAAATGGATGTTCAATCTATGAGAAGCTTTCTTTAATCCATAAATGAATCATTATAGCTTACAGACTAGTTTTGTTCCATCTTTTGAAACAAAACCATCTAGTTGTATCATATATACATCCTCTTCTAGTTTTCCATTGAGAAAGGTCATTTTCACGTCCATTTATCAGATCTCGTAGTCATAGTAAGCTACAACCGTGAGCAAAATCTCAATGGACTTGAGCATTGCAACTAGTGAGAATGTTTTGTCATATTCAACTCATTGCTTTTGTTTGAAACGTTTTTCCATCAGTCTGGCCTTATAGGTCTCTACCTTGCCATCAACTCCATTCTTTCTCTTAAAGACCTATTTGCACCCTATAGGCACTATGCCTTCCGGTGGAGTAACCAAAGTCTATACTTGGTTCTCATATGGAGCCCATTTCGAATTTTATGGTTGTTTGCCATTTCTCTTGAGTCTTTACTACTCATTACCTCACCGTATGTTACTGGATCATCATCCTCTATGATGTGTACCTCATCATCATCATCTATGATGAATCCATACATTTCAGGTATCTTCGGTACTCTTCCAGATTTACTAGTTTGGCTGTGATACAGAAGGTATCTCTACTTGGACAGGTTCATCCACTTGACCTGTAGTGGTTTTTGGTCCTTGAACTTCTTTAAGATCTATTTTCCTCCCACTATTTCCTTCAAGGATAAACTCATTTTCCAAGAAGGTAGCATGTTTTGAATGTTAGGTTTGTAAGATCAAATTAGTATGCAACAATTACATACATAGCAGCGGAAGTGTAAAAATAGAGTTTTAAAATTTTACAAACCATGAATCCGGTTCTCCCTTTATGCGCAATTTTTAATTTAATCTAAAGAGATGAAGAACGAATCATACCTTTGAAGATTCGTGCTTCCTCAGGTACGAGTTCAACTTCAATCCTTTTCTTGTTCAACTTGAATCTACCGGATGTGATTCCTTCATTTGACCAACGTCAGCCACCCAAGTATTTGGCCTCTAGAGGTGATCCACCAAGAATGAACAAATATTAAGAAGGTGGGTTATTGGCAAAATTCTAGTTTTATCTCTCTCTAAGAAAAGGTGTGCTCTCCCAACAATTGGAATTGCATTAGTCCCTAATCAAAATAAGACTCCTCTTATTTATAGATGTAGGTAACCCTCCTAACCATTTTAGGATTTGGGTTACATATTAATTAATTAAATTTTTTTAATTAATTAGGCTTCCTAATCTTATTAGGAGCAATTAATTAAACTCCTTTAATTAATTTACCTCCTAATCTTATTAGGAATATGGGAAAGTATTTTTATTAATTAATTCCCAAAGTCCTTTAGGAATTCAAATTAATAATAATAGTAATAAGAAGAAGAAGACTCCTCTTATTAATTTATATTTAATATTTTTAAAATATTAAATAATAAATATTAAGCTAATTAATTTATTCTATCACCATAGATTAAATTAAATACATTTAACTTATTATTACAATTATGTCATTTGCTTCTTAAATAAATATTCATCCTTTTATGGTGTGACCTCTTTAGGTTCTCCATATTAAACCGGTTGTGAATGAATTAATTAGAATAATTCTAATTTTATTTAAATAAATAAATTAACTATTAATTCATTTAAATAAATATTTATTCTACAATAAGGGTAAGCTCCATTAGTGCTTAACGACTTTTCAGATAATATAAATTTCAACATTAATCATAAAAGAATCTTTGATTAAATAGTTACCGTACAATTCATTCATTCTACCATACAATGTCTCAATTAAATATAAGACATGGATTTACTATCAAGTCTTATTTTATTTAATTATATGTATTCCGATCCTAAATACACAAACTCCGATCATGCAAATTAGAAACTACTTTCTAATTTCATTCTGCCTTGGTCGAGGACTACTGAGTTGTCATTTGTCGAATCACATAGGACATTCACTTTTTTTACTAGAAGTTGTAGATTCTTTATTAATCATTCATTATCTTCATGTATAATTAATTATACCCAAGCATACCCTTTGATATACTATTAGGGTCTTAAGGGACATGTCAAATTATAACTCATCATACATAAGATATTATGATGATCTCAATTCTAAGGATTACTTGTACTACTATCACTAAAGTAATTCCTATTGATAGGCGAGTAAAACTCCATTAAGTATTCCTTAGCGAGCCACGTTTAGTGTACTTATTCTCCAATAAGCACCTACATACTTGCTTTAGTGTCTTCACATAAATGATTTGGAACTATTTAGTAATCCATCGATTTGGAACTATTTTAGTTTTAAGCTATCTAAGAAATTAGATCTCATTAGCATGATCATCATCATGATTCTAAAAGCATTGCTTAAAACTATAGATTTATCACATTTAAATATAACAACATGATGTAGATAATATAAACGCTTTTAAATAAATAATTCTTTTATTAATAAATGAATAAGATTGTTACAAAGTATATATTTTATCATCATACATAATTGACTTATGTGCATATTACTTTCATTGAAATAAACACATTTTGCTCTGTAGGATTATAGAAGTAGTATCCTAAACTTTCTTTAGGATATCCCACAAATCTACATTTATCAGATCTCGTCCCAAGCTTATCATTTTGAAACTTTTTCACATAAGTTGGACATCCCCAAATTTTAACATGCTTAAGACTAGGTTTTCTCCCTGTCTATAACTCATATGGAGTCTTAGGGACGGATTTCGAGGGGACCTTATTTAGTAGATATATAGCCGTCTCTAGGGCATAACCCCAGAAGGATATCGGAAGATTAGTAAAACTTATCATAGACCGCACTATATCCAACAAGGTACGATTTCTCCTTTCAGATACTCTGTTAAGCTGTGGTGTACCAGGAGACGTCCATTGTGAGAGAATATCATTATCTTTGAGATGATTAAGAAACTCACTGCTTAAGTATTCACCTTCTCGATTCGATCGAAGAATCTTAATACTTTTGCTAGTTTGTTTCTCTATTTTACTTCTGAACTCTGTGGACCTTTCAAATGATTCAGACTTGTAATTCATCAAATACACATAACCATATCTTGAATAATCATTAGTGAAAGTAATAAAATATGAATACCCTCCTCGTGAATCTATTGTCATAGGTCCACATACATCTGTATGTACCAATTATAACAATCCTGCAACTCTCTCTCCATGTCCACTAAATGGAGATTGAGTCATCTTTCCCATGTGACAAGATTCATAAGTTGGATATGATTCAAAATCAAATGGCTCTAAAAGCCCATCTTTATGCAACTTGTTTAGTCTTGTTTCATTAATATGACCGAGTATGAAATGTCATACGAAGGTATGATTCAAATCATCTCTTTTCCTTTTATTAGTTTGTTCAATTTGTAAAATATTTTCATGTAAGTTAAGTACATAAAGTCCATCAATTAATCTATCAGTTCAAAAAAAATTCTCATTATAAATAGAACAACTATTGTTCTTTATTATAATATTAAAACCTTCCTTGCCCAACAATGGAATTGAAATAATGTTTCTAATAAGAATTGAAACTTAATAAAAACTTATTAAATTAATTAATTTTTCAGAAGGCAGTACTAAATAATAAGTTCCTACGGCTAATGCAGCAACCTTTGCTCTATTCCCCACGCGCAAGGTGACTTCTCCTTTGTTCAGCTTTCTACTTCTGCTTAGTCCCTTCAAAGAATTGCATATGTGAGAACCACAGCCGGTATCCAATATCCAAGTAAAATTTTGACTTAAAGAAAGATTTATTTCAATCATGAACAAACATATGTCTGTAGCTGAAGCTGAAGTTTCTCCAAGCTTCTTTTGCTTCTGCTCTACAAGATACACTTTGCAGTTTCTCTTCCAATATTCTGACTTGTTACAGTGAAAGCAAAATCCTTTGCTAGCGGCATCAGTATTTTTCATGTCCTTAGATTTTACCTTTCCTTTTGCCTTCTTGGAACTTTTCTTCTTTTCAGAAGATCCTTTGGCCCTCTTTCACTTCCTGGAAGAATCATCTACAAGCAAGACTTGGTCTTTCTTCATCGAAAAATGACTCTTAACAGTTTTCAACATGTTAATCAATTCAGGCAGGCTGACATCAAGCTTGTTCATATGAAAGTTCACAACAAATTGTGAAAAAGAGTCCAGGAGTGACTACAAGATCAGATCTTGACTAAACTCTCCATCCATGATAAAACCCAGTTGTTCCAACTGTTCAATCAGATTGATTATATTTAGGAAATGTGTTTGCACTGTAATACCATGGGTCATTCTAGATTGGAAGAGCTCTTTTGATATTTCATATCTAGCTAACCTACTTTGCTCATCATACAAATCCTGAAGGTGCAGCAACATAGTAGGCCCATCCATTTTCTCATGTTGACATTGTAACTCGTTACTCATGGATGTTAACATGATGCACTGAGCCACCTGTGCATCATCATGTCATTTTCTAAAAGTAGCAAGCTCTTCCTCAGAGGCAGTTTCTACAACCTTTGCAAGAGCAAGAGTGTTAAGGATATATGCTAGGTTTTTAGCTGTGAGAACAATTCTAAAATTCCTTAACCAATCCGTGTAATTCGGTCCGATTAATTTGTTAGCATCAAGTATGCTTTGTAGTGATAATAAATTAGCCATTTGTAAAATTCTGCAAATGAAATTTAATTTGACAACATTAGCATGCATTCATTTTAAAATGGTGTCTCCCACTATTTCTTCAAACTATATAACCCTCTATATATATAGTTCGACAGATTTTGTATTTGTGACTTTGTAAAATCTTCTTAGTGAGAAAGGATCCAATTGCAATAATATATAGCTTTGTGTGTGCAACAAACTACATATATATTTCAGAAGGTAGACAACTCTTGTCGATTACATCTCTATGTAACTCCTTTAATTTTGCCTCTTAGATTATAATGGTCAAGTGTGTGCACATCCGAACTAAAATAATCTAAGTTAAGTCTGACCAGAATTTTCATATAATTGAAGAGAAAAATACAACCCTAGTGTGTGCACAACAAAACGATATTGTTCAAATCCTTATAAACATCCAATGTAATAAAGCAACATCTCAAATATTTAATACTTGTCTTGTGTGTACACAACAAACTCATATTCAATATTCAATATTCTATCGCTTTACCATGCTAGAAGGCTACGTTTGACATTCTCCAATGTCTTTGAATGTAATCAACTTAATATATTATCTTTTGAGGGTTTTGTTATTAATTTTCTCATCTTGTTTAGCGCGTATGCAAATATATATATATATATATATATATATATAGAAATACGCCTTCTATTAAATATACATCAGCATGTATAATAATATATTTACTATATAATTAGCATGCATCATAGAATACTATATTCTATCTAGGATGATTATGAATTTAATTCTAATTTGGTTAATTGGAGTCACCATGAAACCAAAAGGTCAAACCTAGGGTGCAAGAACAAAAATATTGAATATAACTATTACATTCAACCTAGAATTCATTACAAATGGGCATTTATCATTCCTGTTCTTCGTCTCCAATTTCTCCAACAATTATATAAAATCCTATTACAGTTAATTTTTCATTAAAAAAAATCTTGATCAGCTGTCAATGGGAGGTACATAAGAGAGAGATAGAATTTACATCAGAATATTAGAGAGGCGAAGTACGCAAACCCCATTTATGAAAATCACATTCATTCAAACATCCATTAAAATTAAATCCAATCGCATTTGTCAATGGTCTATAATCATCCCCTTTATTATCATACATATCATCATATGTATCAATTAAAATAAACATTTAATATATATATGTTGATATCATTTAATGGGCAATAAAAGTTTGCTAGAAAACCAATTTTGAAACAAAATAAACTCATTTATTTTAATCAAAATAAACTCCTTTATTTTTAGTAACATGAAATCCAATTCCAATTAAAATAAACAACTTTATTTTAATCCAATTCTAATTCAAAATAAACGCTTTATCTTAATTGAAATAATATAAAAATATAAAAAAATCAAACTCTAGGGACCGGCGAGTCGGGCCGGGTTTAACCTTGGAAACGGCGCGACCACGCTGCAACCCCATAAATGATTGCTAGGTACGGCTGCGGCCTCGCTCCAAAATGAACTGGAAGCAGCGCGGTCGCGCTGCAGCGTAGAGTTCAAATTTTGCAGATTTTACCCAAAATTTGTTCCAAACATATATCAACATATATATTGAATCTAAACAATTAATGATTCTCATAAGGATGACTCTAATACCTCTATAGGTTTGCAAAAATAAGATCAAAGTATACAATCGAATTGTAACGCAGCAAAAACATGCAATAAAAGCAATTTAAGTTTTTTCTACAATCCCATGAATCACCTTATGAAACATCATTAATTGTGAAATGATAAAAGATATACCTTTGAAGAAGAACAACGCTTTGATCCAATCTTTAAGTTCTAATCTTTGCTCCTTCACGATCTCTCCAATCCTCAGATCAAACATTCGTTACTCAAAATGTGCAACGCCCAAGAGGTGATCCACCAAGAGAAACTGATTGAAGATGTGATTTTAGATTCTACTAGATCTTGGATGGTTAGTCCTAATTCTCTCTATCCTAACAACTTAGGGTTTTTGAGAATCCTTGAAAGAGAGAAGCAAGTTGCATTTGCATTAGTCTATCCCATAATAAGACTCCACTTATTTATAATCTTGTTAGAGATCGGGAAAGACAATTCAGAAAACTAGTGCAAAGATATGGGTTTGATGACATGGTTGCCTTTGCCTTTAGTGCTGGTAGTGGAGATCCAACTAGCTATCAGGATGTTATTCAGTCTGAGAATAATGATAAATGGGCAATAGCGATGGAGTCTTTACAGAAGAACCAGACTTGGGAGTTAGTTCAATTTCCAAAAGATCAAAGGCTATAGGATGTAAGTGGGTGTTTAGGAAAAAGAAAGCTCAGTCCGATAAAGAAGGTGAAAGATTCAAGGCCAGGTTAGTTGTAAGACCCCAACTTTTATAAATAAAGATTTAATTTTCTTTATATATTATTTCGAAGTAGTAAGGTGTTGATTTGATAAATGTGAAAAGTTATGGGTGAAATGTGCAAATATTTCAAAATAAGCAAGTGGTTATAAAATATTCATTGTTGTCGGGGAATATTCATTTGGTCGTAGAATATTCTTGTTGTCGGGAATATTCGTACGACGGCGCAGCTATTTGTGGGCCCCACAACGGAATAACTGTCGGATATAGAAAGCGACAGAAATAACTTTTTTATAAATAACGGTAAAACTGTTACCGTTAAACTGTTGAAATACCCGGTGATAAAAATACAGTAATACGAGTTGTGCACAGTAGCACACGGTATTGCACAGTATTTGAATTATTGATTCTTACGTAAGAAGTCACTTACTCAATAATTGTTACAATAATTATCAATATTGTAGTTCTGTGATATTATTTGTGAATAATTAATTATTGATTTATATGATAAAGAAATATTTATTTTGTGGATATAAAAGAAAGAATTAGTGCTGAGGTATTTTTATCAGTTTTTTTGTTGTGGAAAATCACCCGTTTGTGGATTTCGGCCATTTTCGGTTGGGATTTTGGAAAAACTTCCTTCTACAAAGTTGTAGAGAATTAAATTTTCTATGAAAAGGACATAAAATTCGTATTTTTCTGATAAAGGATTATTTATTATGAATTATTAAAGTTTTCAAAAAATAAATATTTTTTTAATAAAATGGTGGGCCCCACTTTTGTCATTTGTTGGTTGAATGTTGATTTTTTTTCTCACGAGGTGTGCTGGAGAAGCCGCAGGTAGCAGAAAGTCTACTTTGGCATCCTAAGCTTTTCCTATAAATAGGGTGCTTAGGTTAGAATTGAAAATCACACAAGAATCAGAAGTTTTCTCTCTCTATAATATCGTGCGTATTTTTGTGAGTATTTAGATACTTTGAGTGTTGCTATTCAGTACAAGTTTCCTTCGGTATTATATCCGATATTCCAGCCAGAAGTACTATTCTTTTGAGGTAAGGGATGCTATTTTGTTTTGTAAATGATGTTATTCTTTTCAATATCATTATACCAAAATATTGGCATGGATTTTATTATGAAATTCTTACTTTTTTCGTCGAGGTTACTATTCACGTATACGGCACTATTCACATATACGGTACTATTCACGAAAAAATTAAATTTTCTTCTATATGTCCAAGTTGCTTGTTAAGGTTCTTATCTTTGATTGGATCTAAGTTTTGAGCTTTATTCTTGAATTTTGCTCCACAATTGATTATTACGAAGTATTTTTGAATTGGATAAACTAAAATACGAATCCTTAATCTTTGTCCTTTATCTCACTGGATTGGTTCTTTAAAATATTTTTCATCATCCTCAGTTCTAAAAGGTGATATAACTGAATATCTTTGGCCTGTCGAGCAAAGATGAATGATTACCTGATGAATATCTTTGGCCTGTAGAGCAAAGAAGAATGATTACCTGATGAATATCTTTGGCCGTAATGCAAAGATGGACAGGTGTTGAGATGAACATGACCACTGGTGATACAAATGAATATCTTTGGCCCGTAGTGCAAAGATGAATATTTTATTTGAGATGTATATTGATTGATGTTACAGGGATAAAATATTGATGATGGACTTTTAAATCATAGAAGATAGTAGACTTCATTCTCTACTTAACTCTTCTAATGAATTGTTATTTCCGTTGCGAATATTGATCTAAAACTTGTTGTCAATAATATTTTATCTGAATTGTTGAAGACTAACGATAATTTATTTTCCATTATCTTAGTCATAATATTCTTTACTGGGCTAATTGAGCTCACCCTTTTCATCTATTGTCCTCTTCAGGAAATGAGAATGTCGCAGGAACTAGTCGGGGGACAGAGTGATGGTCCGAGTTAGAGCAGTAGTAGTCCTCACTATTTCTGATAAATAGTGTGATAATAATTATAATGAGGACTTAGTTTGAGTGTTAATATTTTTTACATATTTGTATTGACACTCACAGCTGTGTGGTCGTATTTTGCACGACCGTGTGATATAAAAGTTTGTATTTGAATTCTGTACCATGTATTTGGCGACTCAGAATGGGTTGGGTTGACTGGACCTATTCTAGGGGCGTCACATTAGTGGCAAAGGGATTCTCTCAGAGAGAATGCATCGACTACAATGAGATCTTCTCACCAATTATGAAACAAACATCGATTCGGTTGATCTTATCTATTGTAACATCATAGAAAATAGAGTTAAAGCATCTTGATGTGAAAATAACTTTTCTTCATGGGTATTTAGAAGAAAAAATCTATATGAAGCAGCTTGAGGGGTTTATTGAACCAGGGAAAGAGGGATTAGTTTGCAGTTTGAAGAACTCTCTCTATGGTTTGAAGCAGTTTCCGAGACAGTGGTACATGAGGTTTGACAACTTCATAGTGGCTCATGGTTACTCTCGTTCGGAGTATAATCTATGTGTGTATTTTAGATCCCTTGATGATGGTTCTCTAGTATTATTGACGTTATATGTCGATGACATATTGATAACAGTAAAGGGAATGTCAGATATTCTCTAACTGAAGAATTTGTTGAGCAGTAAATTTCACATGAAGGATCTTGGTTAGCCAAGAATATCCTAGGTATGAAAATTCATAGGGATCGTCGGGCAGAAAAACTGTGGCTAACTCAGAAAGGATATGTGCAGAAGGTCTTGGAGAGGTTTAATGTAACGGGACAAATTAATTGAATCGTGATTCTAGGGACATAATCCTTTTAAGGAGAGAAGGATGTGACGAACAAGATTTTTATAATTTATTTTAAATATTTATTTAATTAAATAAATATTTTTTTGATTTATTTATTGAGTTAAATAAATATTTGATGGAATTGTTGTGGTTTAATTTGAGTAAGTATTATACATTAATTAAATTAATGTGGAATAATTTATAGTTCGGAGTTTGAATTTAATTGAGATTATTAAATTAAATGAGTTATTAAATAATTATAATTTTGTTCTAATTAATTTAATAATTAATTAGACATTTAATAATTTGTTATAACTAATAAATAAGAATTTTTATTATGTGATAATTTGATTTAATAAGTAATAATGTCTTTAATTTAATTGAATTAAAATAATATAATTTGATTAATTAAGGTAGTGACAAATAAACTATATAACAAGTGAATTAATTAAAATAAACTAAAAAGGAGCCTTTTATAGCCAAGCCAAACATGACCTTAAGAGCATGAGAGCAGTTAAGGTCATGATGCACTTAAATGATACCCATGTTGTGCCAGTTATTATATTATGACGTATTATAATTTTATCAATAGTTATATCAGTTCATTTGGAAAACAAAACACAGAGAGAAAAGAGAGAGAGAGCTTGAGAGAATTTGATATTGAAGAAGAAGGTTTGGAGAATTAAAGAAGAGTTTCTATCATCTCTGATTAATCTAAACAAGAAAGTATGGGTAAACACTTAAATTCAAGCTTTAGTTTATGTTCTTGAGTTTTCTCCATGAAAGTTGATTTTGAGTTCTCTGTAAATAGATTTTGATGGCTAAATTGTTAGGAAACTGATTTTAGATGTTTATTAGTATACATAATCTGTTTTTATATAATTTGTATGTGATTTAGAGTAATCAAATTCATGAAATTATGTTTAAAAAGAAAGTTTTGAGTTTACAGAGAAAAATTATATGAATATGGCTTATATGTATGAAAATTGATGTTTAAATTGTATGTTAATCGGTAAATCGATCATAGTTTGTGTTAATATGTTAAGAAATAGAAAGAACAAAATTTATATGGACTGATTTGGTTGTGAGACGGATTCATAATGTTTAATTTCGTTAAATATGTCAAAAGTTGAGTTTTAAGAAAGAGCATGACATTTATGGGTTTAAATTTGGTTGTTTAGGTTATTTAAGTTGTTAAAATCATGTTAAGATTGTTATAATATGTTCCTATAAAGTTTAGAACTTATGGGTAGAATTAAATTGTTGTATAAACAAAGAAATTGGAGTTTAATAGCCGTGTTCTGTGTTATTTGCGAACTGCAGATTCTGAAACTGCTATGTAGCGCTGCAGCGCCTTTTAGGAGGATTATCGGCGAGCCGCAGCGCCTATCTCAAGTATATTTGGCGCGCTTCAGCGCAGAGCCTGAGCCGCAGCGCCTGAATGTAGGCTTAACAGCAGAGCTGCAACGCCAGGTCCGCGCCGCAGCGCCGGATCTTAGGCTGCTGGGCGGCGCCACATCGCCACTTGGCAGTTTTGCCCAGAAAATTCTATTTAATTGTTCAAGTCCAGAAAATATAATTTAAAACTAATCTAATGAATATGAAAATGTATTAATCATATAATGAGATGATAAAATAGATTAGTAACATGCCAATGATGGTTTTACGTGATTATTTGATGAGTCGAATGCGTACTTAAACTCGTTAATCGTGAAGTCTAATAATGTGTTTAAGAGTTAAGGGTTGTGAATGTGATTAATGTAATCAGAATGTGACGCCCCCAGAATAGGTCCAATCAATCCAATCAATTCTGAGTCGCCTAATACATGGTACAGAATTCAAATACAAACTTTTATATCAACAGGTTATGCAAAATACGACCACACAACTATGAGTTTCAATACAAATCGTATGTAATACGAAATATAAACACTCAAATTCAGTCCTTATTCATTATTATCACACTATTTTACAAAAATAGTGAGGAC
Source organism: Panax stipuleanatus (assembly GCA_020205555.1). Taxonomy (NCBI): domain Eukaryota; kingdom Viridiplantae; phylum Streptophyta; class Magnoliopsida; order Apiales; family Araliaceae; genus Panax; species Panax stipuleanatus. The sequence goes on from CM035122.1 coordinate 11,873,443, forward strand.
TACAACTGCTCTAACTCAGACCATCACTCTGTCCCCCGGCTAGTCCCTGCGACATTCTCATTTCCTGAAGAGAACAATGGAAGAAAAGGGTGAGCTCAACTAGCCCAGTAAAGAATATTATGACTAATATAATGAAAAATAAATTATCGTTAGTCTTCAACAAATCAGATAAAATATGATGGACAACAAGTTTTAGATCAACAACCGCAGCGGAAATAACAATTAATCAGAAGAGTTAAGTAGAAAATAATGACTACTATCTTCTATGATTTAAAAGTCCATCATCAATATTTTATCCCTGTCAATCAATATATATCTCAAATCAAATATTCATCTTTGCACTACGGGCCAAAGATATTCATTTGTATCACCAGTGGTCATGTTCGTCTCAACACCTGTCCATCTTTGCAGTACGGACCAAAGATATTCATCAGGTAATCATTTATCTTTGCACTACAGGCCAAATATATTCATCAAATAATCATTCATCTTTCCACTACAGGCCAGAGATATTCAGTTATATCACCATTTAGGACTGAGGATGATGAAAAATAATATAAATAACGAATCCAGTGAGATAAAGGACAAAGCTTAGGGATTCGTAAATTAGTTTATCCAAATTCAAGAATACTCCATAATAATCAATTGTGGAGCAAAATTCAAGAATGAAGTTCAAAACTTGGATCCAATCAAAGATAGGAACCATAACAGCCAACTTGGACAAAGAAAAAAAATTAATTTTTCTGTAAATAGTACTGTATTCGTGAATAGTGCCGTATACGTGAATAGTAATTCTGACATGAAAAAGCTAAAAATTTCATAAGAACAATCATACTTTGTGAATAGTATCGTATTCGTGAATAGTACCGTATACGTGAATAGTACCGTATACGTGAATAGTGTCATATATGTGAATAGTAATCTCGACATAAAAAGGTAAACATTTCATAATAAAATTCATACCAATATTTCGGTGTAATGATATTGAAAGAAATAACATCATTTACGAAAAAAAATAACATCCCTTACCTCAAAAGACAAGTACTTCTGACTAGAATATCGGATATTTTGCTGAAGAAAACTTGCACTGCTTATCAACTCTCAAAGTATCTAAATACTCATAAAAATACGCTAGATATTATAGAGAGAGAAACTTCTGATTCTGGTGTGATTTTCAATTCTAACTAAGCACCCTATTTATTGGAAAATGCTTAGAACACCAAAGTTGAATTTATATAAATTTTGGATGAATTTCATTAGGATGAATTTCACATTCACCATTCCAACTACTTTTGACAAAAATTTCTTCAGCATAATTCACAAGCCAAAAGGACAAGTGGGGCCCACCATATGTTTTAATTAAAAAAATATTTATTCTGAAACTTCAATAATTCATAATAAACAACCCTTTTATAAAAAAAATACGAACCTTATGTAAGACCCTAACTTTTTATGAATAAAATTTAATTTCCTCTATATATTATTTTGAAATAGTAAGAGGATGATTTGATGAATGTGGAAAGTTATGGGTAATATGTGCAGATATTTCAAAATAAGCAAGTGGTTATAAAATATTCATTATTGTCGGGGAATATTCGTTTGGTCGTGAAATATTCTTATTGTCGGGAAATATTCGTACGACGGCGCAGCCATTTGTGGGCCCCATAACGAAAAACTATCGGATGAAGAAAACGACAAGAATAAGTTTTTTATAAATAACGGCGTAACGGTTACCGTTAACACTATTGAAATACCCGGTGGTTAAAATAAAATAATACGCATTGTTGCACAGTAGCACACGGTATTACACAGTGTTTTATATTATTGTTGTTTCAATAATTATCACTGCACAATATTTTACATTATCAAATCAATAATTTATATTATTTAAATAATATTATTAGACAGCATTATTGGCAATATCTAGGAAGTTCTGTCTAGGAAAGAGGTTAGTTAATCTAATTGCGCGCCAGTAAGGAAAAATTCTTATTGGAAAGCCCCCTTTTTCCTAGGAACGACTTGGTTGTCATTATTGTGATTCTGTAATATTATTTGTGAATAATTAATTATTGATAAAAATGATAAGGAAATATTTATTCGATGTGGATATAAATGGGGGAATTTTTAGCAAAGGAGACAATTGTTAAAAATTTATATTTTATCTTTTCTGATAAAATAATTCATTCAAATATATTATTGTAATATTACATTATAAGTGTATGATGTAATAATATAATAATAGTGATATTTTTATAATGAATGCACGATATATGAATAAAATGAGGAGAAAGAGAGCAAATTGGGTCTGGAGTATTTTACTTACAAAAAACATGTTAAATATGTTGGTGGGCCCGTTTTTGAATGAAGTTGGATTATAGCCTATAAATTCATCCGTATGTAAATTTGGGTCATTTTTCGTTCAGAATTTGGAAAAAGTTTCTTCTACAAAGTTGTAGAGAATTAAATGTCCTATGGAATGGACATAAAATTCGTATTTTTCTGATAAAAGGGCTATTTATTATGAATTATTAAAGTTCTGAAATATTGGGTTTGAATTGATTTTTTTTAAATAAAATGTTTTTTGTGGGTGGGACCCACAAGTGTGGGCTGATGAATTAGTCAGGAGGTGGGCGTGAATTTTTTTTAAATAATAATATTTTATTAAATTTTTTGCTTTGGCGTTCTAAGCATTTTCCTATAAATAGGGTGCTTAGTTTAGAATTGAAAATCACATCAGAATCAGAGTTTTCTCTCTCTATAATATCGAGTATATTTTTGTGAGTATTTAGATACTTTGAGAGTTGTTAAACAGTGCAAGTTTTTTTCAGCATTATATCCAGTTAGAAGTACTATTCTTTTAAGGTAAGGGATGGTAAGGGATGTTATTTTTCAAGTAAATGATGTTATTTTCTTCAATATCATTTCACCAAAATATTGGTATGAATTTTATTATAAAATTTTTACCTTGTCATGTCGGAGTTACTATTCACGTATACGGCACTATTCACGAATACGGTACTATTCACGAAATATAATTTTTCTTGTGAAATTTCTAGCTTTTCATGACGGGGTTACTATTCACGTATACAGCACTATTCACGAATACAGGTACTATTCACAGAAAAATTAAAATTTCTTTTCTTTGTCCAAATTGTCTGTTATGGTTCTTATCTTTGATTGGATCCAAGTTTTGATCTTCATTCTTGAAGTTTGCTCCACAATTGATTATTATGGAGTATTCTTGAACTTGGATAAATTAAATTACGAATCCCTAATCTTTGTCCTTTATTTCACTAGATTCGTTCTTTAAAATATTTTTCATCATCTTCAGTCTTAAATAGTGATACAAATGAATATCTTTGGCTTGTAGTGCAAAGATGAATGATTATTTGATGAATATCTTTGGCCTGTAGTGCAAAGATGAATGATTACCTGATGAATATCTTTGGCCTGTAGTGCAAAGATGGACAGGTGTTGAGATGAACATGATCACTAGTGATACAAATGAATATCTTTGGCCCGTAGTGCAAAGATGAATATTTGATTTGAGATATATATTGATTGATATTACAGGGATAAAATATTGATGATGGACTTTTAAATCATAGAAGATAGTAGACATCATTTTCTACTTAATTCTTCTGATAAATTGTTATTTTCGCTGCAGTTGTTGATCTAAAACTTGTTGTCCATAATATTTTATCTGATTTGTTGAACACTAACGATAATTTATTTTTTATTATCTTAGTCATAATATTCCTTACTGGGCTAGTTGAGCTCACCCTTTTATTCTATTGTCCTCTTCAGAAAATGAGAATGTTGCAGGGACTAGTCCGAGAACAGAGTGATGGGTAGAGTTAGAGCAGTAGTAGTCCTCACTATTTTTGTAAAATAGTATGCTAATAATTGTACAGTCGAGGACTGAAGTTGAGCATTTATATTTCGTATTATATACGATATGTATTGAAGCTCACATCTTGTATGGTCGTATTTCTCACGAACTTTTGTTATAAAAGATTGTATTTGGATTCTGTACCATGTATTTGGCGACCCATTCACCCAGAATGGGTTGGGTGGATTGAACCTGTAAGACCCCAACTTTTATGAATAAAGATTTAATTTTCTTTATATATTATTTCGAAATAGTAAGGTGTTGATTTGATAAATATGAAAGTTATGGGTGAAATGTGCAAATATTTTTAAAATGAGCAAGTGGTTATAACATATTCTTGTTGTCGGGGAATATTCGTTTGGTCGTGGAATATTCTTGTTATCGGGGAATATTCGTACGACGGCGCAGCTATTTGTGGACCCCACAACGGAATAACTGTCGGATATAGAAAGCGACAGAAATAGCCTTTTTACAAAATAACGGCGTAGTTGTTACCGTTAGTACTGTTGAAATACCCGGTGGTTAAAATACAGTGATACGCGGTGTTGCTTAGTAGCACACGGTATTGCACAGTATTTTGAATTATTGAGTCTTACGTGAGAAGGAACTTACTCAATTATTGTTACAGTAATTACTGTTCAATATTTTATATTATTGACTCAATAATTGCTACGTTGCTATTTTATATGATTGATTCAATAATGGTTACAGTTGATATTTTGATATTATTGATTCAATAATTGTCATTGCACAGTATTTCACATTATCAACTCAATAATTCATATTATTTGAATAATATTATTAGATAGCATTATTGACAATGTCTAAGGAAGTTCTGTCTAGGAGGGGTTATTTAATTGCGCGTCAGTAAGGAGAAGTCCTTATCGGAAGGTCCCATCTTTCCTGGGAACGACCTGATTGTCAATATTGTAGTTCTGTAATATTATTTGTGAATAATTAATTATTGATTTATATGATAAGGAAATATTTATTTTGTGGATATTAAAGAAGGAATTAGTGCTGATGTGTTGTTATCAGTATTTTGGTGTGAGAAATCATCTGTTTATGGATTTCGGATAATTTATATTTAGAATTTGGAAAAACTTCCTTCTACAAAGTTGTAGAGAATTAAATTTCCTCTGGGAGGACATAGAATTTGTATTTTTCTGACAAATGGGCTATTTATTATGAATTATTGAAGTTTCGGAAAATAAATATTTTTTAATGGGTGGGCCCCACTTTTGTTGAAAAATTCAGAATTTTGAAAGCCGCCAGGCGGCGGAATTTTTTTTAAAAAATAATATTATTTTATTATTTTAGTCTCCTTTGGCATCCTAAGCTTTTCCTATAAATAGGGTGCTTTGGTTAAAATTGAAAATCACACCAGAATCAGAAGTTTTCTCTCTCTATAATATCGAGCGTATTTTTGTGAGTATTTAGATACTTTGAGTATTACTATTGAGTGCAAGTTTTCTTCGGTATTATATCCGATATTCCAACCAGAAGTACTATTCTTTTGAGGTAAAGGATGTTATTTCTTTCATAAATGATGTTATTCTTTTCAATATCATTATACCAAAATATTAGCATGAATTTTGTTATGAAATTCTTATTTTTTTTCCGTCGAGGTTACTATTCACGTATACGGCACTATTCACGTATACGGCACTATTCACGGGAAAACTAAATTTTCTTCTATTTGTCTAAATTGTCTGTTATAGTTACTATCTTTGATTGGATCTAGGTTTTGAGCTTCATTCTTGAATTTTGCTCCACAAAATATTATTATAGAATATTCTTGAACTTGAATAAACTAAAATACGAATCCTTAATCTTGTCCTTTATTTCACTGGATTCGTTATTTATATCATCCTCAGTCCTAAGTGGTGTTTTAATTGAATATCTTTAGCCTGTAGAGCAAAGATGAATGATTACCTGATGAATATCTTTGGCCTGTAGTGCAAAGATGACAGGTGTTGAGATGAACATGATCACTGATGATACAAATGAATATCTTTGGCCGTAGTGTGAAGATGAATATTTGATTTGAGATATATATTGATTGATGTTATAGGGATAAAATATTAATGATGGACTTTTAAATCATAGAAGATAGTAGACTTCATTATCTGCTTAACTCTTCTAATGATTTGTTATTTCCGCTGCGAATATTGATCTAAGATTGGTTGTCCATTATATTTTATCTGATTTATTGAAGGCTAACGATAATTTATTTTCCATTATCTTAGTCATAATATTCTTTACTGAGCTAGTTGAGCTCACTCTTTTCATCTGTTGTCCTCTTCAGGAAATGAGAATGTCGCGGGAACGAGTCGGGGGACAGAGTGATGGTCTGAGTTAGAACAGTAGTAGTTCTCACTATTTCTGATAAATAGTGTGATGATAATTGTAATAAGGACTTAGTTTGAATCTTAATATTTTCTACATATTTGTATTGACACTCACAGTTGTGTGGTCGTATTTTGCACGACCGTATGATATAAAGTTTGTATTTGAATTCTGTACCATGTATTTGGCGACTCAGAATGGGTTGGGTTGACTGGACCTATTCTGGGGGCGTCACAGTTGGTATTAGAGCTTAGGGATATGATCTCTGGCGGAGATCGGGGAATAGAACTAGGAGGGGAGAGACGAGTAAATCCTTCGCTAGTGTGTCCTACCTAAGCTTATGTGGTATTTAACTGGTCAGTCGGAGCATAAGGTTAATATGTGATATGTTGATTTGTTTAATTAACCCTTGTTTTATGGCAATATTTGAGAATGGCAGCTGAGAATGTTAACAACGAAGTGAATGAGACCGTGGAGACACCTTTAATCACTAACTAGGAGAACGTGCAACAAGAAGGCAATGTTCATCCTGAAAATAACGCTGGTCAGACGATAAACGATGAGATGTTTAGAAGTTTTTTGCAGTTCATGCAAAACCAGACGAGGGAGACTCGTGTGCAACATACAGGTGGCGATAATAACAACTCGCGAATTGTCACTGCCAAGCAGTTCAAAGAATTGGGACCACCAGAGTTTCTGGGCAAGCCGGACCCAATCAAGGCAGAGACGTGGATTAAGCAAATTACCAAGATATTTGATGTCTTGGGATGCACGGAGGAACAGAAGGTTCCATTGGCCACGTTTATGTTCCGTGGTGAGGCAGATTACTGGTGGGAATCCGTGAAGCGTACCCAGCCTGACGCACTCAAGATGTCTTGGGTAGCGTTCCAGAAACTGTTTAATGACAAGTACTTTCCTGAAAGTATTCGTCATATGAAGGAGGTAGAGTTTATCCGACTGGAATAAAATAACATGACGGTATCCCAGTACGAGGCTAAGTTCGCGGAGCTGTCCAGGTTTGCACCTCATTTGGTGGAGAATGAGGAACGTATGACGCGGATGTTTCTAAGAGGTTTGAAACCCGAAATACGTCAATACCTCATTTCTCATAAATTTTCTTTATATTCGGATGTAGTAAACAGGGCCCAGTTGTTAGAACGAGATAATGATTATGTTCAACCGAGGGACCACAACCAAGGTCGTACCGGTGGCAGCAGTCATCGGAGCAATGACAACCAGCGAGGAGGAAAGTATGACAGAAGCGGTAACCACTCCGGTGGTAATCGTGGCCATGATAGTAGAAGAAGCGAATCGGGAGGAGATTTCAAAAAGAGAAGGTATAACAATGAGAACGCGAAGATGTCAACATCAGCACTAGCATCAACTGTTTTGAGGGGAGGAGAACGACCACCGGTCGTATGCTTTAAGTGCGGGAAAGAGGGACACATCAGCCCAAACTGCCCACAACAATTCAAAGCATGTTATAATTGTGGAAAAGAAGGACATATAGCTCGAGATTGTCCTATAGCGAAACCAAGTTCAGTGGGGGTGGTGATTCCAAAGGCGGTTGCAGACAAGTCAAAGTCGGTGATTCTTGGAAGAGCGTTTGTCGTAACAGCCCAAAACGCGAGGAATCCACACGAGGTGATTACGGATAAGCTAATTATAAACTCTTGCGAAGTTTACACCTTGTTAGATACCGATGCTACCCATTCTTTTATTTCACCTGCTTGTGCTCAACGTTTGAACTTGACTTTTGATAAATTAGACTTTGACTTATCTGTTGAAACTCCGTTGGGAGAAACCTTTGTTACATCTACAGTTTACAAATCTTGCTTGATTCAGATTGGTACCCTTACCTTACCTGTTGATCTTATATCTTTGAAAATACTTGAATTTGACGTGATTTTAGGAATTGACTGGTTAACCACTTACCATGCCAAAATTGATTGTTTTCGTAAGGTTGTTAGTTTTCATATTCCTAATCAACCTGTTGTGCGAATTCAAACCACCAAACCACTAAAATCAGTCAATATCATTTCAAATCCCAAGGCTATTCGTTTATTGAAAAATGGATGTCAAGCTTTCTTAGCTCATGTCATTGATCTAAACCAGAATACATCAGATTTGAATGATATTTCCGTTGTTAATAAGTTTCCTGATGTATTTCCCGAAGAACTTTCCGGTCTACCCCCAGAACGTGAAGTTGAATTCTTTATTGACCTTGAGCCCAGGTACAAAACCCATTTCTAAAACCCCATATCGAATGGCTCCTATTGAACTTCAGGAGTTAAAGACCCAATTACAAGAGTTGTTAGACATCGGTTTTATTCGTCCTAGTACGTCTCCTTGGGGTGCTCCTGTTTTATTCGTAAAGAAGAAAGACGGAAGTATGCGACTTTGCATTGACTATCGGGAGTTGAACCATGTCACCATTAAGAATAGGTATCCGTTACCTCGTATTGATGACCTGTTCGACCAGTTGCAAGGAGCGCAATTCTTTTCAAAGATCGATCTTCGTTCTGGATATCATCAGTTGAAGATTAAAACTGAGGATATTCCAAAGACTGCTTTCAGAACTCGGTACGGGCATTATGAGTTCTTAGTCATGTCTTTTGGATTGACTAATGCTCCTGCTGCTTTCATGGATATGATGAACCGTGTATTTAAGGAGTATTTAGATCAATTCGTTGTTGTCTTTATTGATGACATTCTCATCTATTCTAAAAGCCGTGAAGATCATGAGCACCATTTGAAGCTGGTACTTCAAAAGCTTCGTGAGAACAAGCTATATGCTAAGCTGAAGAAATGCGAGTTCTGGCTTGAGGAAGTAGCATTTCTTGGGCACGTGGTATCGAAACGTGGAGTATCTGTTGACCCGGCGAAGATTGAAGCAATACAAAGCTGGGAGCAACCTAAGTCGGTGACCGAAGTACGAAGCTTTCTGGGCTTAGCTGGTTATTATCGGAGGTTCGTAGAGGGATTTTCTCGAATCGATACTCCATTAACTCAGTTGACTCGGAAAGATACAAAATTCGTTTGGGGCGAGGAATGCGAGAAGAGCTTCCAAGAGCTCAAGAGAAGACTTATCTCGGCACCTGTTCTGGCAATACCATCTGGTTCGGATGGACTTGTTATCAACAGTGATGCTTCGGGCAAAGGGTTAGGATGTGTTCTCATGCAACATGGGAAAGTCATAGCCTATGCCTCGCGACAAGTCAAAGAATATGAGAGAAATTATCCTACTCATGATCTAGAGTTGGCAGCTGTCATTTTCGCGTTGAAGATCTGGAGATATTACTTGTACGGAGAGAAAGTGGAGATTTATACGGATCATAAGAGCCTTAAATATTTCTTCACTCAGAAGGAACTCAACATGCGGCAACGACGTTGGCTTGAGCTGTTGAAAGATTACGATCATACCATCCAATACCATCCTGGAAAAGCGAACGTGGTAGCTGACGCATTGAGTAGAAGATCATATGTGGAAACGAATGCGATGATGTCAAGTATACGCGTAAAACCAGCTTTGATTGATAAAGTTAAAGCTGCTCAAGCTACGGATGCGGAGCTGATGAAGATGAAGAAGAAGGTGCAAGAAGGTGCCATTCCAGAGGCAAGAATCGATGAAGAGGGAATACTTCGAGTCAATTCCAGACTTTGTGTTCCTAACGATTCTGAATTAAAATATGGAATCATGATGGAAGCACACAACACACCGTTTGCAATCCATCCTGGGAGTACCAAAATGTATCGTGATCTCCGACATACATTTTAGTGGAGCAATATGAAGAGAGAGATCGCGGAGTTTATTTCGAGATGTTTGACTTGTCAACGTGTAAAGGCAGAGCATCAAGTACCGAAGGGTCCATTACAATCACTGGAGATTCTGAAATGGAAGTGGGAACACATTACGATGGATTTCGTTACGGGTCTTCCCAAGATTTCTCAAGGCATAGATGCGATTTGGGTTATTGTTGATAGGTTAACCAAGTCTGCTCATTTCTTGCCGATACGAGAGACTTATTCCCTTGAACGTCTTGCTTATATGTACGTGAATGAGATTGTGAGATTGCATGGCATGCCAGTATCCATAGTTTCGGATCGTGACCCCAGATTTACTTCACGATTTTGGATCAGTTTGCAGAAAGCTATGGGCTCGGATTTACGATTCAGTTCTGCTTATCATCCTCAAACAGACAGACAATCGGAAAGGACTATTCAAACTCTTGAAGATCTATTGAGACTTTGTGTTCTAGACTTCAAAGGGAGTTGGGATAAGTACTTACCATTGGTGGAATTCTCCTACAACAACAGTTATCAGGCAAGTATAAGCGTTGTATGGGAGAAAGTGTCGCTCTTCAGTATGCTGGAATGAGGTGGGTGAAGCAACATTATTGGGACTGGAGTTGGTACGTATGACTACAGAAAAGATCCAAATAATCCGACAACGTATACAAACAGCACAAGATCGACAAAAGAGTTATGCGGATCTTCATCGAAAGGACGTGGAATTTAACGTTGGGGACCATGTATTGTTACGTATTGCTCCGTGGAAAGGAGTTACGAGGTTTGGAAAGAGAGGAAAGCTCAATCCACGATTTATTGGTCCATTTGAGATTCTTGATCGAGTAGGAAATGTGGCCTATAGACTCGCTTTACCTCCAAGCATGTCTCGTGTTCATAACGTGTTTCACATATCCGTGTTACGTAAATATGTGAAGGATCCAAACTGCATTATTGAGTTAGAATCAGACGAGATAGCCGAAGATTTAACGTACGAGGAGGTACCAGTCAAGATCTTGGATAGGAAGGAGCATGTCCTACGCTCGAAAATTATACCTCAAGTTAAAGTTTTGTGGAGAAACAATGCAATTGAGGAAATGACGTGGGAATTGGAATCGGAAATGAAAGCGAGGTATCCTCACCTTTTCGACATACCAGGTACGTACGTCAATTTCGAGGACGAAATTTCATAAGAAGGGGAGGTTGTAAGACCCCAACTTTTATGAATAAAGATTTAATTTTCTTTATATATTATTTCGAAATAGTAAGGTGTTGATTTGATAAATATGAAAGTTATGGGTGAAATATGCAAATATTTTTAAAATGAGCAAGTGGTTATAACATATTCTTGTTGTCGGGGAATATTCGTTTGGTCGTGGAATATTCTTGTTATCGGGGAATATTCGTACGACGGCGCAGCTATTTGTGGACCCCACAACGGAATAACTGTCGGATATAGAAAGCGACTGAAATAGCCTTTTTACAAAATAACGGCGTAGTTGTTACCATTAGTACTGTTGAAATACCCGGTGGTTAAAATACAGTGATACGCGGTGTTGCTCAGTAGCACACGGTATTGCACAGTATTTTGAATTATTGAGTCTTACGTGAGAAGGAACTTACTCAATTATTGTTACAGTAATTACTGTTCAATATTTTATATTATTGACTCAATAATTGCTACGTTGCTATTTTATATGATTGATTCAATAATGGTTACAGTTGATATTTTGATATTATTGATTCAATAATTGTCATTGCACAGTATTTCACATTATCAACTCAATAATTCATATTATTTGAATAATATTATTAGATAGCATTATTGACAATGTCTAAGGAAGTTCTGTCTAGGAGGGGTTATTTAATTGCGCGCCAGTAAGGAGAAGTCCTTATCGGAAGGCCCCCTCTTTCCTGGGAACGACCTGATTGTCAATATTGTAGTTCTGTAATATTATTTGTGAATAATTAATTATTGATTTATATGATAAGAAAATATTTATTTTGTGGATATTAAAGAAGGAATTAGTGCTGATGTGTTGTTATCAGTATTTTGGTGTGAGAAATCATCTGTTTATGGATTTCGGATAATTTATGTTTGGAATTTGGAAAAACTTCCTTCTACAAAGTTGTAGAGAATTAAATTTCCTATGGGAGGACATAGAATTTGTATTTTTCTGACAAAGGGGCTATTTATTATGAATTATTGAAGTTTCGGAAAATAAATATTTTTTAATGGGTGGGCCCCACTTTTGTTGAAAAATTCAGAATTTTGAAAGCCGCCAGGCGGCGGAATTTTTTTAAAAAAATAATATTATTTTATTATTTTAGTCTCCTTTGGCATCCTAAGCTTTTCCTATAAATAGGGTGCTTAGGTTAGAATTGAAAATCACACCAGAATCAGAAGTTTTCTCTCTCTATAATATCGAGCGTATTTTTGTGAGTATTTAGATACTTTGAGTATTACTATTGAGTGCAAGTTTCCTTCGGTATTATATCCGATATTCCAACTAGAAGTACTATTCTTTTGAGGTAGAGGATGTTATTTCTTTCATAAATGATGTTATTCTTTTCAATATCATTATACCAAAATATTAGCATGAATTTTGTTATGAAATTCTTATTTTTTTTCCGTCGTGGTTACTATTCACGTATACGGCACTATTCACGTATACGGCACTATTCACGGGAAAACTAAATTTTCTTCTATTTGTCTAAATTGTCTGTTATAGTTACTATCTTTGATTGGATCTAGGTTTTGAGATTCATTCTTGAATTTTGCTCCACAAAATATTATTATAGAATATTCTTGAACTTGAATAAACTAAAATACGAATCCTTAATCTTGTCCTTTATTTCACTGGATTCGTTATTTATATCATCCTCAGTCCTAAGTGGTGTTTTAATTGAATATCTTTAGCCTGTAGAGCAAAGATGAATGATTACCTGATGAATATCTTTGGCCTGTAGTGCAAAGATGACAGGTGTTGAGATGAACATGATCACTGATGATACAAATGAATATCTTTGGCCGTAGTGCGAAGATGAATATTTGATTTGAGATATATATTGATTGATGTTACAGGGATAAAATATTGATGATGGACTTTTAAATCATAGAAGATAGTAGACTTCATTATCTGCTTAACTCTTCTAATGATTTGTTATTTCCGCTGCGAATATTGATCTAAGATTGGTTGTCCATTATATTTTATCTGATTTATTGAAGGCTAACGATAATTTATTTTCCATTATCTTAGTCATAATATTCTTTACTGAGCTAGTTGAGCTCACCCTTTTCATCTGTTGTCCTCTTCAGGAAATGAGAATGTCGCGGGAACGAGTCGGGGGACAGAGTGATGGTCCGAGTTAGAGCAGTAGTAGTCCTCACTATTTCTGATAAATAGTGTGATAATAATTGTAATGAGGACTTAGTTTGAATCTTAATATTTTCTACATATTTGTATTGACACTCACAGTTGTGTGGTCGTATTTTGCACGACCGTATGATATAAAGTTTGTATTTGAATTCTGTACCATGTATTTGGCAACTCAGAATGTGTTGGATTGACTGGACCTATTCTGGGGCGTCACAGAACCTATTTTGGGGGCGTCACACCTTATGTCTATTCTATATGAAATTTAATTCTCTACAACTTTGTAGAACAAAGTTTTTTCAAATTTCGAACGAAAAATGACCTAAATTTACGTACGGTGCATTCATTATTTTCAAAATCCTCCACCACCAATCACCTTTTTCTTTCTTTTCATCCTTTTCCATAATTTCCCACTAATTCTCTCTCTCTTTTCTCTCTCTCTCTCTCCCCATCACACACACACACACACACACACATACACACACACACACACACACACACACACACATATATATATATATATATATATATATATATATATATATATATATCCCATCAATTAACTCATGTAGAGTTAATTTTCTACACTCAAGTAACCTAAGTTACTCAACCTTCCAACCACGATCCAATCTCATCATATCTACACACACACACACACACACACACATATATATATGTCTATATATATATATATATATATATATATATATATATATATATATATGTCTATCCCTTTCTCACCAATTAACCCAAATAGGGTTAATTCTCTACTAATACACAACCCATGGTGAGTCCACTAACTCCATCTTAGTTAAATCCCTACACACACACACACACACACACACACACATATATTTAACAAAAATAATCCAGACCCAATTTGCTCTCTTCCTCCTCATTTTTTTCATAAATCGTAAATTTATTGTAAAATATCACCATTATTATATTATTATATTATCACATTATACACTTATAATATGATATTATAATAATATATTCGAATAAATTATTTTATCAGGAAAGATAAAATATCAATTTTTAACAATTGTATCCTTTGCTAAAAATTTCTCCATTTATATCTACATCAAATAAATATTTCCTTATCATTTTTATCAATAATTAATTATTCACAAATAATATTACAGAACCACAATATTAATAACCAGGTCGTTCCCAGGAAAGAGGGGGCTTTCCGATAAGGATTTCTCCTTACTGGAGCGCAATTAGGTGACCAAACCCCTTTCCTAGACAGAACTTTCTAGACATTGCCAATAATGTTGTCTAATAATATTATTCAAATAATATGAATTATTGATTAGATAAAGTAAAATACTGTGCAGCGATAATCATTGAATTAACAATAATATAAAATACTATGCAATACCGTGTGCTACTGTGCAACAGCCAGTATTACTTTATTTTAACCCTCGGGTATTTCAACAGTTCTAACGGTAACTGTTATGCTGTTATTTTTAGAAAACTCATTCTTGTCGTTTTCTTCATCCGATAGTTTTTCGTTATGGGGCCCACAAATGGCTGCGCTGTCGTACGAATATTCCCGACAACAAAAATATTCTACGACCAAACGAATATTTTCCGACAACAATGAATATTTTATAACCACTTGCTTATTTTGAAATATCTGCGCATATTATCCATAACTTTCCACATTTATCAAATCATCCCCTTACTATTTCAAAATAATATATAGAGAAAATTAAATTTTATTCATAAAAAGTTGGGGTCTTACACATAATCAGAGTTAAGCTAAGTTAAAAGAGAATATACTTACGATGATAGTTGTATTATAATTAATTGTTATTGTGACTTTAAATGGTATGTAAGATTAATAGAGGAACGTGAATAGTAAATGTATAATCTACGTACGAGGCAAGTTTTCTATCCCTGACTTGTTATCGTTACGCAAGTTCTATAACTCTAAACTTTCATTGAGCAAGTTCATAAATCATATTCTTATATTGAGCAAGTTTCTTACTCTTGTTTATTCAAGTTTATGATTCTGAATGAGGTGTTCTAATTCCTTTGAATTAATACCCCGGTTATTCAATGTTTATTCAGTTGTATACATTTGAGATTCAATATTCAATTGAAATATCATTTATATTATTGTATTGAAACCTTGAATGTCTAGACCCTCTTTGATTCGACTAGTCCATAGTTGATGATAGTTCTAAATTCTAGAACTACTGTTGAAGTTTATCCAAACTAAACTTCCTTTGGTCCAGACTCTTATGTCAAACTAAGATGAACAACCCTATTATAGGGGATTATATTACGCGATAGCGTTAAGATGTTTGTGCACATACATGGTACGAAGGGCTGATCCCCCTAAGTATGAGAAGAAAGGTCCATATAGTCTTTTGACTGTTAAAGGTTTAAAGTAAAAATACTTGATAACTTAGGACATAGTTCATGGTCTTATGATGTACTTTTGATTCTTGTTTTCTAATCTTGATTCAAAAGCCAAACTTTCTATTATATAGTATCCATTGATTACTCGCATGTTATTATTATTGTTATTGTTATACTTATGGGCAATCGTTTGCCTACTCTTGCATAATAACATTGCCGCTAAGGTTGAAAGAACTGACGAGTCTTCCACTAGTAAAGGCAAGAGCAAGATGAACAAGTGATGAAGACTTGTTATTTGCAAATGTTGATGTTAAGACTCATTTAATTTGTTATATTTCTGCATCGATGTATTTAAGGTTATATTACCTGGGATTGATTTGTTTAAGATGTTGTAACCATTTTATGGGAGGATTTCTATTTCAGTTATGAGTTTTATTTATATCCTTATTCATAGGTAGTTACATATGATTTAATTGGACAGTGAACACCAAATTTTGTGGAAATAAAGTACCCGAATTTGGGGGTGTCACATTTAACATGCACAATGATAAACCAGTTAGCACTTCCTTGGCAGTATATTTTAGGTTGTCTTCACAGTTGAGCCTACAGACAGAGGATGAGGTGGATTATATGTCCAAAGTACGTATGCAAATGCAGTGGGTTGTCTCATGTATGTCCTGGTATGTACAAGGCCAGATATCTCACATGTAGTCAGTGTAGTTAGCAGGTAATATGAAAAATTCAGGGAAAGAGCGTTGGAATGCTATCAAATAGATTTTTCGTTATCTAGTAGGTACAACCAATTACGGTCTTATATTTGATCGTGCTACTGCAAGACGTGAGGTTACATGATTTGTTGATTCAGATTATGATGGAGACCTAAATTCAAAGAGATCTACGACAGGGTTTGTATACAACTTTTATGGAGGATGTATATATTGGAGGTTAGTGTTGCAGTCTACGGTAGCATTATCAACAACAGAGGTTGAGTATATGGCATTGACAGAGGCAAGCAAGGAGGCTTTGTTGCTAAAGTGACTAGTGGAAGAACTAAGTTTCAAGCAGGCCAGTATCCAGATACAGTGTGATAATCAAAGTGCTATTCATTTAGCAAAGAATCAGGTGTTCCATCATCCATGTCAGGACCAAACATATAGATGTTCGGTATCACAATATTCGTGAGTGACTGAACAGTGGTGGCATTGCAGTTCACAAAGTTCACACAAAGGAGAATACCGCAGATATGCTCACAAAGTCAATTTTAGCAGAAAATTTCAAGCATTGCTTGGACTTAATTCATTTTGTCGAATGTTGAGTTCGTGGTGGATTATCCAGGGAGAGGGATACATTCACAGTCACGATGAAGTTCACAATATTTGGATAATACAAGTCAAGGTGGAGATTGTTGAAAGTATTGCCTTGTATTTAATTGCTTTTAGTTGGTAGTAGTTGGGGGATGTTGAGGGGATGACATTCATAAATGATCATTGATTGTTAGTGGTTTGGGATGACATTAGAGACCATTTTTTCTCCTATAAAAGGGAGCTTTATCTCCTCATTTGAAACACACCAACATTATATAGCAAGAGAGGTAGAGAAAGAAAGCTCTAGTTTGAGCATTAGTAAGGTAGAGATGTAGAGAGAAAATAAACAGTTAGTTTATTTCTCAGTTGAGAGTTTGTATTCTCCATATTATTTTCATAGTGGATTTCTGAGATATTTTCATGTGGTTTTTTCCTAGTTGGGTTTTCACGTAAAATTCTTGTGTTATTAATTTATATCTCATACAGTATTGTGGTTGTATTTATCTTAGTGTATTTGTGTGAACCTGATTTTTCAACAAATAGAGAGCTAACTTTTCATTATTCTTTACCAATTCACAAAGATGAAGTAAAGCACTCTCTCACTCTCTTGCCTACATTTTCAAAGTTTCTCAAGCCCTCTTCTACTTATTAGTTTAATCTTGTGAAGAGTTATTTGGTCTAGTTATTGAGATAAGTATTTTTAGTGTATTATTCTAACTTTATCTCTTAACTGTTCTTATATATATGTCGACGTCGGGAAAAAATTAGCGGGTCGGGTCACAACCCGGATCTTTCTCTCTTCCTAAGTTATCTCTACCCTTACTCTTTTTATTGCGAAAAAAAGGTTTTGAAGGGTTTTTTAGGAAAAGGCCAAACATGTATCATGTCGACGATTGAACATTTTACAGAGTCGCCAGTTGGTAGATTTGAAATGGTTGTACCAACTCAATCAAGTTTTGTTTGAAAGAGACCCAATTGCTGGACACTGTCAAAACTTGATCTTTGAAATCAAAGTTTGAGTTCGGGGGCTTGGTTAAGTGTGGAAAAGGTGTTAGGCACCCCACAACTCCCGTGTAAACACGGTACCGTATCTTTTCAATATTTCTCTTAAAAAACTAAAATGTGTGTGTGAATCCTGTTTGAAAATTGGGCATATGTTTGATGGAAAGCATGTCTATGCATCGTTGAACCTATATACAAAGGGTTTAATTTCATTTGCAAAAAAGTCTTTGATTTGATTTGTAAAAGTGTTTGATTTGATTTGCAAAAACTTTCTTTTTCGAAAAGATTAAAAATGATGTTTTGAAAAGCAGGTTATCAAACCCCTACACTAACATAGGAATTGAAGCATATTGATACTTTATTTTTATCTTTTTAGCCTTAAGGCTCAATTGAAATGGTGATTGTCGGGCTGCGAAACATCCTCGACCACAATATATATATATATATATATATATATATACAAGTGTCGGTCTCCTTATGGGCATGATAGCCATCGGAGGGACTCTGACACAACAAACTATATTTTCACTATGTTGAGACCTTAAATCCGGATAACCGTTTTAAGGTTTTTTGTATGTACATTTTTATAGAAAAAATGGCACGGTACATTTGTAAAGTGGAGTTTGTCCATCATGGGAATCAGATTCTGATCAGTTTGATCATGAATCCCACGATTCCTAGGCTCACATATGAGTAGCCAATAAACTTGTACAGCTCAAATTTGTACAGAAAAAGATATATATCCAAATATCGCCAGAACCGAGGATTCATTCAGTAAATCCTGGTTTGCACATGGCCGAAGCTTCTCGTTCCCACTAGATAGCGATCTAAGGGCCGCGATGTAGATTTTATAACTAAAACTAGAAAAAATGATAGATTTAAATAAATCTCAGCCATTCTAGCTTTTAGGTTCTGTCTGGGACCTATTTTGAACCATTTGAAAGCTAGAGTTGGCGAGATATACAGTACCGATTCATATAAAATGAATATTTAAAGCAACAATTCAATAAAAGCGAGTAAAGCAATATATATGCAATTATATATACGAAAGCTGTAAAGGGCGATGGGTTTTCACACCGTTGCCTGGACTGGAATTGAAATATATATATATAAGCTGTATAAAAGCCACGGAATGATCCAGGCTGAACAGAATTGAAATATATATAGAAAAACTGTAAAAAGGGAGATGGGTTTTCACGCATGTGCCCGGACTGAAATATAAATATATACAGAAACGTAGTCAACCAAGACTGGGAAGATAACCCAGTACGGTGAATGGTGCAAAAATAGTAAAAAGGCCACAGAATGATCCAGGCCAAACTGAAATGTAAATGTACAGAAAAGTAGTCAACCAAGACTAGGAAGATAACCCAGTGTGGTGAAGGTTGCTTATATATGCATATTTATATATAAAAGCAGTAAAAAGGCCACAGAAGAATCTAGGCCAAACTGAAATATAAATATATATAAAGAGAGATAGAAAAGTAGTCAACCAAGACTGGGAAGATAACCTAGTGTGGTGAAGGCTGCTTATATATACATATTTATATATAAAAGCAGTAAAATACCACAGATTTGACATCCGGGCTTGACAGAATTGAAAAGTTAGTATATATACAGTTAAATATATACAAAAAAAATCCAAACCCGGACTGGGAAGATAATCCAATTCGGCAAAGTTGCTCAAAACGCAGATATTAGTATTTAAAAGCTAATGGAAGCGACAGATCGTCAATTCGAGTTGTAGAAATGCCAGAAAATGCGTTTATATACAAAAATGTACCAAAAGTTGACAAAAATAGTCACGGAACTGAGTTTCGGGCATATTTAGAAAACGAAACTTGATATGCAAGTGTATGAATATGTAAAGAAGTAGTATTAACTTGCTGATCGTAAAAATACTCACAATGGACTGCTACACGGGATTTTTGCCAAATCGTAGGCTTTAAACGTCTGAATCTACCTGTTATTTTTTGATATGTGATAGTATGTGGGTATATCTACGTGTTAGAGTGAAAAAATTTGGGTTTGGAAGACAAGAAAAAAGACAAAAAGCCAAATAGATAGTGGTTCAGAGCGTTTCTGAATTCTTGAAATGAGAGGGGGGTGCCCTCTTATTTATAGACCAGGGAGCCTCCACTCTACCTACTGTTGCCACAGGTAGAGGTGCGGCTCCATGTGGTGTGGCCCACGTGGTGGGTTCTTTCATTTTGAAGTACGTGCACTCCGAGCAACGCGAAGTCGAAGTCGAAACTTTCTAACTTTTGATTAGAGCGTCCGTTTGAGGCGTGCGATACCTTTCCAAAAAGCCCTCGCCGAGAGTGTCAAAATAACATGGGATAAAATATTTCTGGGTCCAGGAAGACGGGTTCATAACCAGGTCTTCGATTCCCCGTAGTTTGTCCGTGGAGCTGTCTTGCGCTGTTTGCACTCAGGATCATTGTTATGGTTTGTTCTGACCTTGGTGGCATCAATTCGGCTTGAGTTTGACCTGAATCGGCTTAGAGTTGGTTAAATGACCATTTTGCCCTTTCCAGGGTTGCCTTTAGTGTCGGCATGACCTTTTATTGACTTCCTAGGCTGTTTCCAAGATTCGGACCCCATTCGAGTCTGTTTGTCCTCAGTGTTATCTCTGAAGTTGACTTGGTCGCTCCAGGTTTTCCTTTGGAGATGTTGTGAGTCTTCAAGTTTGTTTCCGAAGTTGACCTGACTTCCCGGGTTGAGATCGGGGCTGACCTGTACCTCTCGGGTTGAGACCGGGGTAGACCTGTACCTCCCGAGTTGAGACCGGGGCTGGCCTGTACCTTCTGCGTTGAGATTGGGGCTGACCTGTATCTCCCGAGTTGAGACCGGGGCTGACCTGTACCTCCCGGGTTGAGACCGGGACTGATCTGTACCTCCCAAGTTGAGACCGGAGCTGACCTGTACTTCCCGGGTTAAGATCGGGGCTGACTTGTACCTCCCGAGTTAAAATCGGGGCTGACCTGTACATCCCAGGTTAAGACCGGGGCTGACCTATACCTCCCGGGTTAAGACCGAGGCTGACTTATACCTCTCGGGGTTGAGACCAGGGTTAACCTGTACCTCCCGGGTTGAGACCGGGTCTGACCTGTACCTCCCGAGTTGAGACTGGGGCTGACCTGTACCTCCTGGGTTAAGACCGCCAGACCGGGGCTGATCAAATGGCCCGGTATTAAGACCGGGGTTGAACTGATGGTCCGGTATTGAGGCCGGGACTGAACTGATGGCCCGGTATTGAGACCGGGGTTGAACTGACTGCCCGATATTGAGATCGGGGTTGATTTAATGGCCCGATATTGAGATCGGGGTTGAACTGATGGCCCGGTATTGAAACTGGGGTTGATTTGATGGCCCGGTATTGAGACCGTGGTTGATTTGATGACCTGGTATTGAGACTGAGGTTGCTTTGATGACCCAGTATTGAGACTAGGGTTGATTTGATGGCCCGATATTAAGATCGGGGTTGATTTGATGACCCGGTATTAAGACCGGGGTAGAACTGATGGTCTAGTATTGAGACCGATGTTAATTTAATGGCCCAGTATTGAGATCGGGGTTGATTTAATGACCTAGTATTGAGATCAGGGGTTGATTTGATTACCCGGTATTGAGATCGGGGTTAATTTAACAGCCCGATATTGAGACCGGGGTTGATTTGATGACCCGATATTGAGATCGGGGTTGATTTGACTGCCCGATATTGAGACTGGGGTTGAACTGATGACCCGGTATTGAGATCGGGGTTGAACTGATGGCCCGATATTTATACCGGAGTTTATTTGATGACCCGGTATTGAGATCGGAGTTGATTTAACGACCCAATATTGAGATCGGGGTTGATTTGATGGCCTAGTATTGAGGCCGGGGTTGAACTGATGGCCCGGTATTGAGATAGGGGTCAAATTGATGACCCGATATTGAGACCGGGGTTAATTCGATGACCCGGTATTGAGATCGGGGTTGATTTGATGGCCCGGTATTGAGATTGGAGTTTATTTGATTACCTGGTATTGAGACCGGGGTTGATATTACGGCCCGGTATTGAGACCGGGGTTGAACTGATGACCCGGTATTGAGACCGAGGTTTATTTGACTGCCCGGTATTGAGACCGGGGTTGAACTGATGACCCGGTATTGAAACCGGGGTTGAACTGATGGCCCGATATTAAGACCGGGGTTGATTTGACTGCCCAGTTTTGAGACCGGGGTTGAACTGATGGCTCGGTATTGGGATCGGGGTTGATTTGACTTCCCGGTATTGAGACCGGGGTTAAACTGATGACCCGGTATTGAGACTGGGGTTGATTTGATGGCCTGGTATTGAGACCGGGGTTGAACTGATGATATTTTTGCCCTCCTACAGTGTTAGTAACAGGCAAAGATAATTTTGAGTGTCTACAGATGCCCCTCTTTATCATGTTCATGCAATGTAGTGAAATGGACAGGATAAAAATTAGTAGACACGGGAAATGCACAGGCAAAGGGGCGGCAATGAATGGCATGATATGCAATGAATGTCAGATACCTTTGAGGAGGTGGGGTTATCATTGATGGATTACGTTAGTTTCTGCTGGGGATAACGTCACCCGTGATAACCCTCGTGGCGACACTGTCCGACGATTACTAGTAGGATAACCACTGACAGGTTATCAGAGTTAGGTTGCTGCCTTGTTTTGCTGAGGATGTCACTAATAGGTTACTGTGAACTATTTTCGTCACTTTTTGCTGGGGATGACGCTACTCATGATAACCTAGGAAAATTTATTGGTTTGAGACCAAGGGTTTTCCCTCATTCGTCGATATTCTTTGTTGGAATATATTTCCTTTCGGTTGATGCTGTTGCATATTTCTGAAGGCCTTCCGCTGGGGATATATCTTTGTTGCAGATTTACCTCAGTGGGCGTTTTTGATGCTTATCCTGATGATAATTACACCGGTAGTATGAAATAGGGGGTTTGCATCACCAATCCTTCTTGGTGCTCCCTTTTGAGGATGTGTATAACAGATTCCATCATTGAGGATGGATTAATATATTGCTTCCGTCACTGGATCCCTTTCGATGCTTCTTTAGGGTTGATCAGACGGCTGAACTGTCACCGGCCTATATCCGATGATTCGCTGGGGTTGAGCCAATGGCTGAACTATCTCGGTCTAGTACCCGACGCTTCGCTGGGGTTGAGCCAAAGGCTGAACTGTCTCGGTTTGTACCCGACGCTTCGCTGGGGTTGTGCCAACGGCTGAACTGTCTCGGTCTGTACCCGACACTTTGCTAGGGTTGTGCCAATGGCTAAACTGTCTCGGTCTGTACCCGACGCTTCGTTGGGGTTGTGCCAACGGCTGAACTATCTTGGTCTATATCCGACGCTTCGCTGGGGTTGTGCCAACGGCTGAACTGTGATCGGCCTGTATCCGATGCTTCACTAGGGTTGTACCAACGGCTAAACTATCTCGGTCTGTACCCGACGCTTTGCTGGGATTGTGCCAACGGCTGAATTATCATCAGTCTGTACCCGACGCTTCGCTGGGGTTGTGCCAATGGCTGAACTGTCTCGGTCTGTACCCGACGCTACACTGGGGTTGAGCCCACGGCTGAACTATCTCGGTCTGTACCCTGACGCTTCGCTGGGGTTGTGCCAATGGCTAAAATGTCTCTGTCTGTACCCGACGCTTCGCTAGGGTTGTGCCAACGGCTGAACTGTCACTGGTCTGTACCCGATGCTTCGAAAATGGCAGTTTTCGACAGTTTTGCGCAGTTTTTCCGTAGTTTTTCAACAAGTTGGCATCTTTGATCCCCGGATATGACTTCGGGATGAATACCAAAGGTTTTCAGAGTGTTCCCCTTTCTGTCAGAATTACGCTGCTTAAACGCAGGATTTCAGGACAAACCGCTCAATCGCGTAGCGATGTTTCTTTATATTTGACTTGGCAGCTCATATAAACTCCGTTTCAACTCGAACAGAACCGAGCTCGGGGGAGTGGGACCCACCCTGGGGAGCCGCAGGTAGAGGTGCGGTTGTCGCAGGTGGGCTCGCTTCTACCTGTGGCTTTATATTAGGGCAGCGGGATTCATTATTTTCAAGTTTTATTTCGAGTTTCAAACGGAATCCAATTTTCTTTTTCAGATCTTTGGAGTTCGGGCAGCCGTTTTTGATTTCGTCAGTTCCCACGCGTTCAACGCATCGCAAGTAACGTTTTATGTCTTTTTTTTGCAAGTTTTGACCGTTAAAAACATGTGAACCACGTAGAGGGCTTTTAGACGCAATGTATGAAAAATGTATGCTTATATGACTTGCTAAAAAAATTTGACTTCATATGTATGCATATCTTACTGTAATGCACGTTTGGATGTAAGAAAACTCAAATTCTGAGACAGTCATATTTTGCTCTTTTTGATCAGTTTACTCATCCTTTTTGAGGCCTAGTGAGCCTGGATTTTCAACTAAAAATGTCCATGGTAATTTGGCTACCATGTGAAGCTTACTTTTGATTTTATTTCATAAATATGAATTGTACTTGTTGTTGGGAAGGTGTGCTACTGAATGGCCACCTAGACATGCCTGTATACATGCGGACAGTCCGTTTTACAAAGGAGACTCTGGCGAAATTTTTTCAATAGCCCGAGCATTTAATAAACATGCAGTTTTGACTCTACTGGGGATTTTTGACTGACCCATGCATGTTTTAGGATTTATCTTTTGAAAAACATGCAGTTTTAACTTTATTGGGTATTTTTGACTGACCCATGCATGTTTTAGGACTTAGAGATGCATAGAGTACTGATTTAAAATAATAAGCCACATGTTTTAGGCTTACCACACCCTTTCTAAGGTGATTTGGAGACTTTGTCCAGGTGATGGACCGAGATAGACCCGGCAGTGCCAGCAGAGTCATTTTAGGTGTTAGACGTAGGAGGGCTTCTAATGTTCCTCAGACACGTCCAGCTCAACCACCTCGCAGATTGGCAAAGTCGGTGATTCGTCCAGCCCAGGATGAGCCTCCGATTGATATTGATAATGAGCAGGCTTCTTTTGCTACTCCTGCCCCGGCTCAGGCCCCACGTACGGAGGTTCCGGGCATTGTTGTGCCGACCCAGGAGCTGTTGGGCGACTTGAGTCGTCATCCATCGAGGTTTCTCCATGCCAATGAAGTGACTTGAAGTTTTTTTTCCTGGATTCTCTTTCTTTCTTTTGCCATTCTCGGGGCACAGGTTTTTGACATGGGTTGGTTTTTGATGCAGGTTCCCGGCTTTACGCAGCCTCGAGGGAACTAGTTCAACATGCACTCCTTGTACCATACTTTGCACCAGGATTACAAGGATATCGTTGATGGCTAGGGTTTTCAGGCCTTCTTCTCAATTTTTCCCCGTCGTTGCCCCTGGGGGTATATGAGGGCTTTGTCTGAGCTCTAGTTCCACCAGACTCAGTCCCTTCATTTGCTGGACTGTGAGGTGATGATGACCCATATAGATTGGAGGTCCATCACCGGTATTGAGTTAGAGGGTGAGCCAGTGCCTGTCGTGGCTGACATCACACCTACTGTCATTCGATCCCTGCTGGGAGTTCATGCGACGGTGATCAAGGGTCGGATGGTCCTATCAAGGTCCCTTAATTATAGATGCCCAGAGTGGGGCTTTACTTGAGCCTCTACCTGATGATCAGAGGGTTAAGGATCGCATCTAGAGGCGATTAGTTTCTGGTGATCATCAGGGGTTTTTTTGTGACTGGATAACTCATCGACGGTGTCCTTCACCCTGGTTAGCGCTAACCGATATATAGAGCGCCTCAGTAACTTTGATTGGGGTTCCTACACCTTTGCCTATTTTCTCTAGGGTATACGCATGCTTTCGGAGGGTTTGATAGAGGCTTGGTTAGGGTTCTACCCTTTTCTGCTGGTAAGTATATCTTTCTTGTACCTTTTTAATTTCTGCATTTATATTTGTCAGTCTTGGTCACTGAGGACTTTTGATATTTACATAGCCAGTTCTGGGCATATGAGAGGCTTCCTTGCCTACGGCCAGCCACTGCTTTAGGTCTGGAGACCTATCCTCGAGGACGGCATTGGCATCACTCCTCTCTGACGGAAGTCCCTGTTGCTGAGGGCTTCACTCATTCTCGCCTATAGTTGGAGCTTTTGACGGCTAGATTGATCTCCTGGATGTCGTATACCTCCGAGTTTTTGACGGTTGGATTTGAGGGAGGCTTCCCTACTGGTCGAGAGTTTGCACTGTCGACTCGTAGAGTCCCGATTTTGATAGAGGGAGGTTGGGAGATCTATTTAGGAGAGCGTGCTATCAGGAGTATTACTGGGGCAGATCCGTATTCTCATTGTTCTTCCTGCTTGGCATCATTGGTTGTTGATCCTGCCACTGACAGATATCCCTATGGAGGGCATAGATGGCTTCACCCTATCAGAGGACCCTTATAGCCAGGAGGCATTCAGCAGCTGGTGGAGTCCTCGCACTGATTGGAGCTCAGACTCGAGCTACCCAGTTTATGCAGATATGGTGCCTAGATCTGTTATGATGACATACTGGATAGCTTGTCTCAGGGAGCCCTCTCATTCAGATCAAATTGTAGAGCTGACCCAGGGAGTTGAAAAGAGCTCACTTTTTTATCAGGCATCTTGGCCGAGATCCGTCAGAGGCATCTTCTTTTGACCCTTCCAGCTCAGGAGCGGGCCCCTCTTCAGGTCCATTTTCCAGCAGTTCTGTAAGGGCTGATCCTCCCTTGTACCACCCAAACATGTCTGATGACCGTAACTTTTTGTCCACCGAGGAGATGGAGCAGGCTATAAACCTGAGCGTAGATTATCTGGATCTTTTTGGATAGCTATGACAGCTATATCTTTTGGTCAGCCACTGTTTTGGCTATTGGGCGGTTGTGCCCCATTTTGATAGACCACTGTTAGTCGTTGGGTGGTGGTGCCCCATTATCCTGTACTTTTTATTTTGTATTGTAATATAGACAGGGGTGATGCTTGTAGTAGATAGTTTATTATAGATATGCATGATATTTCCTATCTATCGCATCATATTTATCATTTTTATTATGCATGTATTATATCATGTGTATGCATTTAGACAGATAAGTTCAGATTTGACCCCTGGATGGTCTTGTGATACGGTGATACAGATGGTGTCCTCTACCGTTAGCCATATCTAGCATTTACCCCCATCTGAGGTGGCAACGTCATTGAGATCATGGTATAACAGTCTGTCCTTCTCAGCCAGAGGGACAGTTGATCAGATGTTGGGGCATTCATTGGCCCTTGCAGACTTTTGGGTTTCGTATGGGTTCGTGGATGGTCTTTTACCCTTCTAGATACTTGAGAGACAGGTCTTCTATTTTGGACAGCATAAGCTGATGCCGACTCTTGAGCAGTACCAGCGGTTTACTAGTTTAGCCTTAGAGTTGCCCTGCGCTCGGACAGCGATCAGCGATATTAGGAGACCGTTTACACGAATGTCCGGTCTTTCGCCAAAGCGTGGTGATAGATGAGATCATCTCTGGATGGGTGATCTCTATTGACTTCTTGATCGATTGCTTCGGTGAGCTCTACAGTTATAATCGACATGTCGGGGATTTTATTGTATCGGCAGAGGCGTGACATCTGGCCTGGATAGATATTTTGTTGATGTGCATCGTATCCTACGTCTACATGCTGCCGCGCTTGGACCATTTGGATGTGGGATTGATAGTTGTGGTTCGGGCCCTTAGGCATGGTAGCACCATTATACCGATGATATTGGCTGAGACGCTGAGGTCAACCACTCACTGCATTACCTACCCGGAGGGGTTTCTTTAGAGGTAGTTCGGTCTTGTTGTATATATGGCTCATGTCCCAAATTCGACCGATTGGATTTTTTAGGCATCAGGGGTATTGTTTTTCCCATGATATAGCTATGTCCTACTCCTTTCATCCGACGGAGTGTACCGACTCAAAGATATGGTCAGCATTTATGGCTGACATTGCGCATCCATTCTCGATCCTGCCGTGCTCAGGGCTAGTCTCCCCCTATAGCTTCATAACCCATGCATCTGGCATAGACTATTTGCCCCTAGCGGGATTGAGGGGAGTGACTACTTACCATCCTCTGGCTGTTATGGGCCAGTTCGATCAATTTCAAAGCCTACGTCCGTTTGAGGGGGTTGTTGATCAGAGGATGTCAGCTTCGTCTATGTCATCTGCTGATTTGATCAGAGTGTATGAGTGTTAGACTCACAGGGAGAGGGCTGATTTCTCTAGTAGCCATCCGGACCGTTCTCCAGAGTACTCGACGTGGTTGGAGGCAGATATAACATCAGCTGCATTCATCCAGTTAGCTCTTATTATAAATTCAGACGAGGAGGAGCCTATGCAGGATCCTTAGTCTCCTACCGAGGATGAGCTTTTTATGGGTTTAACAGCAGCACTAGTTAGTGACCCACCGATCATTCCTGCAGGGACAGATCCAGCTTTGGCGGGCTCACTAGCTAGGATGACCTTTGAGAGGGATCAGGCTAGAACACTGATGTTGACCATCTTATCTGGCAGAGATATAGCTTTGGCTGAGAGAGACACGGCTCAAGGCGCTCAGGATGCAGGATTAATTGAGCGAGAGGAGATCCGATCTGCCAGAGACGCAGCTTTTGTTGAGATCAATGAGACTTTGATTGCTAGGGATGCAGATTTTGTGGAAAGGGATAAGGCTATAGCTTCCCAGGATTTCCACATTGCCGACAGTACTGCTCTTCGATCTTATACTCATGGTCTGGTTACCGAGATAAGTGCATATATTGATGATCACAGTGCCACACTGCAGATGACTGTGGAGGTTTTGAGCCGTATGGAGGCTGAGGGTATTGCACTTGCAGCTGCTCCTCCATCTTCAGAGAGAGATGCCATGTTGGCATTGCTGGCCCGCTTATTCTTGGGTCCATAGACTAGCTTTGTTTTTCCTGCACATACTAGATCAGCCATTTTTGTCATGTGCAGGACACTATGTATATATCAAACAGTGTTATATATCAGAGAAATATATTTTTGATTCACTTCCCTGTTTGTATATGTATTATTATTGCTAAGTGATTACCACTTCTTTCATGACTCGCTGTTGTTGATGTATTTTGATCTTCTCCTTAATGGACTGACAGTTGAGATGTCAGAGAGTATCTCAGATGGGCCTGCTGACTAAGGTAGCTTGATAGGACTTAGCCTTTATATAGTTTTGGTTTCTTGGAACTGGTTTTTAGTGGTTTTTGTTTTTTTTCTTGAAAGGTCAAACCGCACCGTAAATGGCTGCCTACGTACTCCCAGATGGAGGGAGATCAGGTCATTCATAGTTCATTTTTTTGTGTGAGAGAGGTTTGAAAAGTATTTATCTTGGGTTTTGAGTTTGGTTTGATGAGTTTTGAATTTTTATTTGGTTTGACCGCACCAAAAATGACTGCCTATGTACTCCCGGGTGGAGGGAGATCAGGTCATTCGTAGTTCCAGCTTCTAGTGAAAATCGAACCTGATTTGATTCGTAGGACCCGGATGCAGGTATGCATGGGGTTCAGACATAGTACCTTTTCACGGTGTCTGAATTGATGAGTTGGGGAAATTCGGTCCCGTCCATTTCTTGTAATCTAATAGCTCCTCCTGTCAACACCTCCTTGACAATGAAAGGGCCTTCCCTATTAGGGGCGAACTTTCCTTTAGCTTCATCATGATTGACCAAAACTTTCTTCAGCACCAAGTCGTTTTCTTTGAATTGTTGTATTCGGACCTTCTTGTTGTAGGATTGAGAAATCCTTTGCTGATATAATTGCCCGTGGAAAATGGTTATAGCCCTTTTTTCATCTATCAGGGACAGTTGGTGGTACCGGTCTTGCAACCACTGATCTTCGTCCATCTGAGCGTCGATTAACACTCGCAAGGACTCCATCTCTACTTCTATGGGGAGGACTGCTTCCATGCCATAGACTAATGAATAGGGGGTAGCCCCAGTAGAGGTACGCATTGACGTCTTCTATGCTAATAGGGTTAGAGGTAGCAGGTCAGGCCATTCCTTGTGATTGGCAGACATTTTCTGCATGATCTTTTTAATGTTTTTGTCGGCCGCTTCGACAGCACCATTCATCTTGGGCCGATAGATGACGGAGTTAAGATGCTTGATGTGGAACTTACTGTATAGTTCTCTCATCATCTGATTGTTCGAGTTTTTGGCGTTGTCTGATATAATTACCTCCGATTGTCCATATCGACAGACGACATTGTTCCTGATGAAACCAATGATGACCTCTTTGGTGACTTTGGGATAAGAGGCCGCTTCGACCCATTTGGTGAAGTAATCAATTATGATGAAGATGAATCGATGACCATTGTTGGCTTTTGGTTCCACTGGACCGATCACATCCATTCCCCACATGGAGAAAGGCCATAGTGAACTCATGTTGTATAGCTCATTTGGAGGAGCATGTATGGCATTTCTATGTACTTGGCATTGAAAGCATCTCCTGACGTGATCATCACAGTCAGCTTTGAGCGAGATCCAGTAATGTCCTATTCTTAATATCTTTTTGGCCAGCAGATGATCGCTCATGTGTGGACCACAGACTCCACCATGGATTTCATCCATAAATCTCTGGGCTTGCTCTTTATCAAGGCATCTTAACAGGCCTATTCCAGCATCTCTTTTATAGAGTGCATCTTCGCTCAGATAGAACTTCATAGCCATTTTGTGAATCCGCTTTCATTCGGATTGGCTTGCACCAGCGGGTGTAGATCCATCTCAGAGATATTCCTTGACATCTTGATACCAAGGCTGATTGACAGGAGGTATTTCATCTGATACTTCTCCAATGTAATTTCCCGTATGTCGGGGCTTTCTGAATTGTGAATTTGATGCAGGGAATCCCACTCCTATCGGATATGCAAATCAATGAAGCTAATGTTGCCAATGTATTAGCGAAGTCATTCCTACCCCGAGGAATATGGCTGAAGGTTATGTCTTCAAACTCCAAGGATATTTTGACAACCTGCTGATGATAAGGCAGCAGATGCAGTTCTTTGGTGTGATATGCCCCAGTGGTTTTTCTGATGACCAACTCAGAGTCTCTAAAGACCAGTAAATGTTTATACCCATGGATTGGGCTAGTTTCAACCCCATTATGCAGCCTTTATACTCGGCTGTGTTGTTAGTGTTGCCAAATTGAAGTTTGGTAGCCACAGGATATTGTTCTCCTGTGCCAAAGATAAGGACTGCCCCATCTCTAGCATCTTCCATGTTTACTGCTCCATCAAAATACATTTTTCATGGCTGGACTGTATTTTCTTGCTGGAGTTATTGAATTTTCATGATCTTGTTATCCGAGAAATAGGTCTCCAGGGGCTCGAACCCTCCTGCAGGTGCTTCAGCTAATTAATCTGCAATGCCTTGACCCTTGATTGACTTCTGAGTCACACAGACAATGTTGAACTATTGTAGGATCAACTGCCATTTGGACAGTCGACAATTCAACATTGGCTTGTTGAATACGTACTTCAGGGGATCCATGCGGGATATGAGGTAGGTCGTGTGCCCATGCAAATAGTGTTGCAACCTCATGATGGCCCATGCTAACGCACAACATGTCTTCTCGATCAGGGTGTACTTCTGTTCACCACTGCTGAATCTTTTACTGATGTAGTAGATGGCTCTTTCCTTGCTACTATCATCCTTCGGTCCTAGCATGTAGCTCATTTCATTGGCATTGAAGGACAGGTACATGAACAAAAGAACTCCATCCCTCGGAGGTACCAAAATAGGTGCTTCGACCAGCTGTTTCTTGATGGCAAGGAAGGCTCGTTAACAATCCTCGTTCCATTTGGTGGAGGAATTCTTCCTTAGTAGCTTGAATATGGGTTCACAGGTTGCTGTAAGCTGGGAAATGAATCAGCTTATGAAGTTGATTCTCCCCAGAAACCCACGTATCTCATTCTCTATTCGAGGTATTGACATCTCATTGATGGCTTTGATCTTGGCATGGTCTAGCTCGATGCCTCGATTACTCACCAAGAATCCCAATAGCTTGCCTGCTTTGACGCCAAAAGCACATTTGGCAGGATTTAGCTTGAGGTTGTACTTACGTAACCTGTTGAACAGCTTCCTGATATAGTCGAGGTGATCATCCTCCCTCAGGGATTTGATGATGATGTCATCCACATAGACCTCTATCTCCTTGTGTATTATGTCGTGAAATAGGGCCATCATGGCTCGCTGATATGTGGCTCTGGAATTTATGAGGCTGAAGGATAGTCGCCTATAACAGAAGGTTCCCCAAAGAGTGATGAAAGCTGTTTTCTCCCGGTTATCTTCAGCAACCATGATTTGATGGTAACCAGTAAATAAATCTACAAAGTGATACATGTCGTACTGCTGCCGTATTGTCTATCAGGATGTGGATGAAAGGTACTTAGAAATTTTCCTTGAGGCAGGCTTTGTTCAAATCCCTGTAATCCACGCATACTTATACCTTCCCTTCGGGCTTAGGTACTGGGACTATGTTTGACAGCCACTCTGGGTATGTTGATACCATGATGATACCGGCTTTAAATTGTTTAACAACTTCTTCTTTGACTTTCAAACTCCATTCAGGTTTCAATCGCCTAAGCTTCTGCTTGACTATCTTGAATCCATCTTTTATGGGCATTCGATAGAGGACAATATCAGTGGACAGGCCAATCATGTCTTCATGAGAACATGCAAATACGTCCTAAAACTGTGTTAGGAGCTCGATCAGGTCGGCTTTTTGGTCTTGTGTGAGGTCTATGCCTATCTGAATTTCTTTGATGTTTTTGGAGGTTCCTATGTTTATAGTGGTGGTTAGGTCGAGGTTTGGTTTGGGTTTATCTTCGACCCATTCTTTGATCTCCTCGGGCACCTCATAGTCATCTTCCTCCTCTTGATCAATATCCATCAAGTCGAAGTTCAATTCTACATCAAAGTCGTAGTCACTTTGACAGGTTGGCATCTCATCAGCAGAGACAAACGCATACAATGCTTGAGTCCTGAAAACAAAATGCTTTTATTTTAATATATACAACTGCTTAAATATATAAAGCATTTGGCAAAGCATGACAAAAGTTACTGCTATAGCTGTGCAATCAAAAGTAAGCAGTAAATGAAAGCATGTTTAAAGGGCAGACGGACTCTCTGCCCCTTTACCCATTTTAACTAAGGCAAAGGACACTGTTCCAGTTATCCTAGGTGAGATCCTCATGAACAGAGAGGATCAAGGAACTGTGCTCGTCTGTCTCATCTCGGATAACGACTGAGACATTCTTTACAATAGGGCCAGGGTTTTTCTTTGAACTGTCCCCTTTTTTCTTTCTTGATGCGAGGAATTTGAATCTGATCCTCGTCGTCGCTGTCTGGGATTTCATTATTCATACCCTCGTAGTTTATGACAACCCTCATGTTAGCAAATGGGTCTCGTCCTTCGTACAGGATCTTTTCTTTTCCCTTTTTACTATCCATCTCGGATCTGGGAGTTATCCTCTCACTTGCTGGTATAACTGGGAGGAAATAACATAGTTGATAAAACAGCTGGGATTTTTCTTATGGGTTTCACCCATCCGGCATTAGTGAGGTTTGGCAACAAAATTGTAGAAGCATGAGCCTTAGGATGCTTATGTGGGTTCCTGTGATTTGATCCAGATGAATATCCTAATCCGGCTCTCCCAGTCTGGCTTGAGATTTGCACTAGACTCTTGATACCTTGCTGAGTCTTTCCTAACCCTTCTCCAGGTTGGAAACCCAAAGATACCATCTCTTGGCCCACTGTCATCACTTCAGTGGAGACTTTAGGCTTCAAGGCTGGTGCTCCGATAGGTAGAAACTGAGTATCACTAACTTCCAGAGCTTGAAAACTTGCAGGTTCAATCCCTGCATCAAGACTGATCACCGGCTTGTCTCCTTGTATACAGACAGGGTATTCTGGTTCGACGTTGACCATAATGAGGTTGCCGTTGATAATGTAGTTGAGCTGTTGATGGAGGGTGGATGGCACTGCCCCTACAATGTGGATCCATGGCCTGCCCAACAACAAGTTGTATCTAGTAGCGATGTTGAGCACCTGAAAGGACACATAGAAAGTGTGTGGACCAATCTCCAATGGAAGCTCTATTTCTCCCATAGCTTGTCGGCGAGATCCATCGAAAGCCCGGATGATCACATGATTGGTTTTGATCTGGTTTGGGTTGATCTTCATTCTCTCCAAGGTATCGTAGGGACAAATTGTTGGGTTTGTACGTAACGCAATCATGCAATCAAATCACATAAATAGGGCGGAAGCGCAAAAACTAGGTTTTCAAAATTTTATACAAACCCATAACCATGATCATTCTTGTGCATCAATTATCAGTGAATATAGAAGGAGAAAAATAAAATTATACCTTTGAAGATCCAAGCTTCCTCAGGTACAAGTTCTACTCCTTTGATTCCTTTGATTCCTCTGTAGAGGCTCCTTCCCTTGATCAATGTCAGCCACCCAAATGTTTGGCCTCTAACGGTGATCCACCAAGGAAGATGAAGAACTCAAGAAGATGGGTTATTGGCTTAACCCTTGTTTCTATCTCTATAGAATATGTGTACTCCCAACTCTTGAAAAAAATCACGTACCTTATTTCTGATATAAGACTCTCTTATATAGATATTAGGTTAACCCTCCTAATCCAATTAGAATAGGGTTTTATTTAATTAATTAAATACTTTTAATTAATTTATATCCTAATCTTTATTAGGATTGAGAGAGAGTACTGATATTATATTAATTTCTAAACTCCTTTAGAATTAAAATAATAATAATAATAATAATAATAATAATAATAATAATAAGACTCCTCTTATTAATTTATATTTAATATTTCTAAAATATTAAATAATAAACATTAAGCTATTTAATTTATTCTATCACCATAGATTAAATTAATTATACTTAATGCATTATTACTATCATGTCATTTTCTTCTTAAATAATTCTTCTTCCTTTTATGGTGTGACCCTTTAGGTTCTCCATATTAAACCAGTTATGAATAAATCAATTAGAACAATTCTAATCTTATTTAAATAAATAAATTAAACTAATAATCTATTTAAATAAATAACATTTATTCTATAATAGGGATAAGCCTCCCTAGCGATCAACGACTTTCCAGATAATATAGATTTCAACATTAATCATAAAAGAACCTGTGAGTTAATAGTTACTGTACAATTCAATCCTTCCACCATACAATGTCCCAATTAAATATAAGACATGGATTTACTGTCAAGTCTTAATTTATTTAATCATATGTATTTCGATTAGAAAACGCACAACTCCAAATAATGCAAATTAGAAACCTCTTTCTAATTTCATTCTACCTTGGCCAAGGATTCCTGGGTTGTCATTTAACGAATCACATAGGACATATCTCCTCTTTTACTAGAGGTGGTAGATTCTTTATTGATCATTCATTATCTCCATATGTAATTCATTATACCCAAGCATACCCTATATATGCCTTAAAAGGCCTTAAGGAATTAGTCAAAGTATAATTTGTTACATACAAGATACTATGATGATCTCAAGTCCAAGGATCACTTGTACTACTATCACATTAGGAATTCCTATTGACAGGCGAGTAAAACTCCATTAGGTATTCCATAGCGAGTCACGTTCAGTGAACTTATTCTCCAATAAGCACCTACATACTTGCTTTAGTGTCTCCACACAAATGACCATGAGATCAGTCATCCTCATCCAATGAGCAAGCAACATATGTACCAATCTATCCAGATTTACTAATCCCCATTTTAGTAATCCCACAATTGGGAACTATTTTAGTTTTTAAGCTTTCTAAGAATTTAGATCTCATTATCATGATCTCATCATGATTCTAAAAGCATTGCTTAAAACTATAGATTATTTACATATTATAAAAACAGCACCATGTAGATAATTATATGCCTTAAATGAATATTTTATTAATAAATAAATAAGATTTTTTACAAAGTATGTGCTTTATCATCATACATGATTGGCTTGTATGCACACTACTATCACAAATGTTAAGGGATGATCCTCCATCTATGAGCACACCTCCAATCACATACTCGGAAGACATTACTGCTATGTGTAGGGATTAGCAAGGACCCGTCCCTTCTGCGGGGATATCATCGTCAGTGAAAGATATCACATTGTTGTTAAAAATATGTTCTACCACGTGACGGAATTTCTCGGCATCCACGGTATGTGGCAGATGGGCTTCTTCCAGTGCTTTCACCAGAATGTTGCGATGATCCACTGATGATAAGACCAAATCTAGGATGTACATTTTCTTGGGTGCATCTTTCAAGCTTTGCATGATTTTGATTTCATTGTGTCCCATTTTGTTGAGGAACTCTTCGATTTTCTCTTCAGCCACCTTTTCTTTGGCTTTGATGACTGGTTTGATCACCCGCTGAGGCAGGTACAATGGATTATCCTTTGGTACTATGGCAATGTTGTTTGAGGTGGAACCTTCAGTCATTCCCGTAGTACCATGGAACCCTCTTCAGACTAATAATTGGATACTGGGGTCTGAAGGGCAAGATTAAAGGCTCGGGTGCGGCCACCTTCACAGGATTTTGTGTTTCTTTGGCAGTACTAAGGGTGTGAGGGATGGCTCCTTATCACAGGAAACCACAGCCACTGTATCCTGATTCCATGCAGTAGGGATAAAGAGAGTGTCTTCATCTGGGAGACCATAATCCTGATTCCCTCTTATAAAGTCACCATTTTCAATCATATTATCATGGCCGGGTGCATTGGAGTGGTACTGACAGATTTGGTCAGGCTTGAATTTTCTGGATCGCGAGTTCAATGGAGGTAATAAATCTGCAACCATTCCCCTGTTGATTAACATCTGGAGGATTTCCTCCATTGGCTAGGTTCAGGCTGGTGAAGTTTCTTTGAAATAAGAATTTCCTGCCATATTGGCAATTCTCATCTTTTGTCGCCTTGTCGGCCCAAGGCTCATGCTCATGAGACCGGTAATGATCCCTCTGGGAGATGGGACTGATATCCGGTGTGGGAGGATGATCGGCATCAGACTGGTTGGCATGTTTCATCATTTGCCTAATGATCTGATGTTGGTAGACGACCAGTTCTGCTAATTGTTCAATTTTTTCTTGATAGACCTTATCTCTTGCTCTACCAGGAATCGCCTTTCTGAAAATTCCCAACTGTCTGGGCTGTTTTTGCTAGATGGAGTTGATTCTCTGACATATTGAAGGTATTTGGATCTTCCTCCATTTTCTGTACTGATCATATTGACACTCTCCTCTTTGTGCTGAGGGAGGGGATTGTCTTGGACGTGTGGTTATTCTGGTTTGGTCACCACAATCTCTCCATTGTCAATTAAGTCTTGGATTTTATGCTTGAGAGACCAACAATCTTGAGTGTCATGGCACGGGGATCCAGAATAGTAGGCACACTTCTTGATTGGGTCAAAATTCCGTCCACCAGTGTTGGTTGGTGGAAGGAGTTGGACAATCTTCTTATGTGCCGTCAATAGATTTAGCACATTTTCGAGAGAATCCCCTAGAGGGGTGAAAGTTCTTCGACGCCTGCCCTCCATATTTTTCTAAAATGGAGGATTTGAAGGCTGTGCTGAAGCTTGAAAAGGGGTAAAGTTCCTCCTTTGAATGGGCATACTGTTTGACTCGCCTCTTTGATTCTGTCCTTGTAATACTAAGGGCAATTCGTCATCTTTCTTTTTGTGTACCCTCCGGGGATTGCTCCAGTAATTTTCAGACTGGATATGCTTAGCAATAGCTTCGAGGGCAGTCAGGTCCTTTATCTTTCCAGACTTTAGCCCCATTTCGGCCATTTCACTGTGTTTGATTATCTTGGAGAATGATTTTCCTATGCCTACTAGGACCCTATCGTAATATGGAGCTTCTTAGATGTCAATGAAGGTCATGACTATCTCAGTCTCATTCATAGGTGGAATGACTTGTGTTATAACTCGTCTCCATCGTTGAACATATTCTCTAAATGATTCAGTGTTTTATTTCTTGATTTTGGTTATTTGGTATCTGTCTGGAGCCAGCTGAGATTGGAAGCTATATTGACTGAGGAAAGCATGTGCCAGTTCTTCCTAACTGTGAATCTTAGAGTTGTCCAGACGGGCATACCAGGCTCTTGCCTCTCCGGTTAAACTTTTCTGGAATAACTGCATTCGAAGTTTTTCGTCCTCTGCATAAGATCCGAGTTCTCCAATGAATACCTTCAGGTGAGTGTAAGGGTCTCCCAATCCATCGTATTTCTTAAAATCAGGAGTTCTAAACTTTTCGGGATAACGAGCCCCGGGGAATATACAGAGGTCTGAATAATTGACACTGCCAAATGCCCCAGTCCCTTTGATAGACCGGAGAGTTTCTTCCATCTGCTGTACTTTCTTTAGAATGTCACCAGCTTCCTGCTCTTTGTTGAGGATGGTGATTTAAGGGGTTTTGTTGGTTGGGTCCTGATTTTGTGGTTCAGCAATCTGAGTTTCTGCCTTTTCGATCTCTTGACTGCCACCACTACCACCAGGTATTCCCGAGCTTGGGCTTGCTTCCCTATAAGATCATTGCTTTACTCTCTCAGGAAATTGGCCAATTCAGCTATCTGATTCTTCAGTCCTTCAAACTCTTCCCTAGATATAGGGGTGGATTCTGGTTGAGCACTAGGAAGTCATGTTCGTGGATGGACTTAGTGCCTTCTTAGACTTAGATCTAGTGACAGGACCAATTTTTCACTTACAACAAAACGTAGGTGTGTGTCAATTTCCTGATGTAAGTAGGGATAGAATGCATGCCATGATGTGTTTTTGTAGTTTTTTAATCTTATCCTGCAAAACAGTGGTCAGTTGTTTTGATGCCAGGATGACAAGATGTATATGACAGGAAATGTAAATTTTTCATTATGATATTTACATTGTGCTCCTTTACATCTGGAATTGAAAACTTGATATTGAATTGAAAGAAGAAGGCATGAAGAAGCTTCCCATCGAATTTGGTTAATCAGAGGCTGACCTATCTTAGGCTACTCTCGCGGCTTTTTGGCATGAAGGTCCCCAGATCATCGCAATCTACTAGAGGGGAAATTAATCCGATCTTTCACTAGAGTGAATCTGGGTGGTGCTTTTTCATGAGCCCCTAGAGACTTAGTCGTCCCCAGAGTCGTTACTTATCACCGACGGGTTTTGCCTCCCGAAGGAAGGGTCACACAACATACATTCACATACATATGCATATGATGACATTGGTGAAAAGCACTAATATTGGTGCGAAGCACTAATATTGGTGCGAAGCACTAAAAAAGCAGGAAAACATTCATTCACATTAATTCAATGTAAAAACGCAGCATTCAAGCATTTATTCAAATGTAAAGACGCAGCATTCATACATACGTAGTTTTGAAAAGGGAAATGTTTGAAAAAATTAGAACGCGGCCTAAGCCCTATACTGTCCCCAGCAGAGTCGCCACTTGTCGACGTCAGGAAAAAATCTGCGGGTCGGGTCATAACCCGGATCTTTCTCTCTTCCTAAGTTATCTCTACCCTTACTCTTTTTATTGCGAAAAAAAGGTTTTGAAGGGTTTTTTAGGAAAAGGCCAACATGTATCATTTAGACGATTGAACGTTTTATAGAGTCGCCAGTTGGTAGATTTGAAATGGTTGTACCAACTCAACCGAGTTTTGTTTGAAAGAGGCCCAATTGCTGGATACTGTCAAAACTTGATCTTTGAAATCGAAGTTTGAGTTCGGGGGCTTGGTTAAGTGTGGGGAAGGTGTTAGGCACCCCCACAACTTCCGTGTAAACACGGTACCACATCTTTTCAATATTTCTCTTTTAAATCTGCAATGTGTGTGTGAATGCTAAAAGAAATTGGGCCTATATTTTGATTGAAAGTATGTTTATGCATCGTTGAACCTATATACAAAAAAAAGCCAAACCCGGACTGGGAAGATAACCCAGTCCGGTGAAGTTGCTCAAAACGCAGATATTAGTATTTAAAAGCTGCTGGAAGCGACGGATCGTCAATCCGAGTTGTAGAAATGCCAGAAAATGCGTTTATGTACAAAAATGTACCAAAAGTTGACAAAAACGGTCACAGAACTGAGTTTCGGGCATATTTAGAAAACAAAACTTGATATGCAAGTGTATAAAAGTGCAAAGAAGTAGTACTGACTTGCTGATCGTAAAAATACTCACAATGGACTGTTACACGGCTTTTTGCCAAATCGAAGGCTTTAAACGTCCAAATCTACTGGTTATTTTCTGATATGTGGTAGTATGTGGGTATATCTACATGTTAGAGTGAAAAAATTTGGGTTTGGAAGACAAGAAAATAGACAGAAAACCAAACGGGCAGGGGTTCGGAGCGTTTCTGAATTCTTAAAATGAGCGGGGGTACCCTCTTATTTATAGACCAGGGAGCCTCCACTCTACCTGTTGCTGTCGCAGGTAGAGGTGTGGCTCCACGTGGTGGGGCCCACGTGGCAGGTTCCGTTATCTCAAAGTACGTGCACTCCGAAGTAACGCGAGGTCGAAGTTAAAACTTTCTAACTTTTGATCGGAGCGTTCGTTTGAGGCGTGCAATACCTTTCCGGAAATCCCTCGCCGAGAGTGTCATAATGACATGGGATAAAACATTTTTCGGGTCCAAGAAGACGGGTTTATAACTAGGTATTCGATTCTCCGCAGTTTATCCGTTGAACTGTCTTGCGCTGTTTGCACTCGGAATCATTGTTATGGTTCATTCAGACCTTGGTGGCATCAATTCGGATTGAGTTTGACAGAATCGGCTTAGATTTAGTAAAATTACCATTTTGCCCTTCTTGGGGTTGCCTTTAGAGTCGGCATAGAATTTGGTTGACTTCCTAGGGATGTTTCCAAGATTTGAATCTCATTCGAGTTTGTTTTTCCTCAGTGTTGTCTCTGAAGTTGACTTGGTCACTCCAGGTTTTCCTCTGGAGATTTTGTGAGTCTTCAGGTTTGTTCCTGAAGTTGACCTGACTTCCCGGGTTGAGACCGGGGCGGACCTATACCTCCCGGGTTAAGATCGGGGCTGACCAATACCTCCCGGGTTGAGACCGAGGCTGACCTGTACCTCCCGAGTTAAGATTGGGGTTGACCTGTACCTCCCGTGTTGAGATCGGGGCTAACCTGTACCTCCCGGGTTAAGACCGGGGCTGACCTGTACTTTCCAAGTTGAGACCGGGGCTGACCTGTACTTCCCGAGTTGAGACCGGGGCTGACCTGTACATCCCGGGTTGAGACCAGGGCTGACCTGTACATCCCGGGTTGAGACCGAGGATGACCTTTACCTCCCGGGTTGAGACTGGGGCTGACCTGTAGTTGAGACCGGGGCTGACATGTACCTCCCGGGTTGAGACCGGGGCTGATCTGATGGCCCAGTATTGAGATCGGGGTTGAACTGACTGCCTAGTATTGAGACCAGGGTTGATTTGGTAGCCCGGTATTAAGATCGGGGTTGAACTGATGGCCCGGTATTGAGACCGGATTTGATTTGATGGCCCGATAATGAGATCGGGGTTGATTTGATTACCCGGTATTGAGACCGGGGTTGATTTGATGGCCCGGTATTGAGACCAGGGTTGATTTGATGGCCCGGTATTGAGACTGGGGTTGATTTGATGGCCCGATATTGAGACCGGGGTTGAACTGATGGCCCGGTATTGAGACCGGGGTTGATTTGATGGCCCGGTATTGAGACCGGGGTTGATTTGATGACCCGGTATTGAGACCGAGGTTGATTTGATTACCCGATATTGAGACTGGGGTTGATTTGATGGCCCGGTATTGAGATCGGGGTTGATTTGACTGTCCGGTATTGAGACCGGGGTTGAACTGATGACCCGATATTGAGACCGGGGTTGATTTGACTGTCCGGTATTAAGACCGGGGTTGAATTGATAACCCGATATTTAGATCGGGGTTGAACTGATGACCCGGTATTGAGACCGGGGTTGAACTGATGGTCTGGTATTGAGACCGAGGTTGAACTAATGACCCGGTATTGAGATCGGGGTCGATTTGATGGCCCAGTATTGAGACCGTGGTTGAACTGATGATATTTTTGCCCTCCTACAGTGTTAGTAACATGGAAAGAAAATTTTAAGTGTCTACAATATATATATAGGTTCTCATTCATGGCAACCGGTTGTCACGGACACTATTCCAACAACAATGATCTTAACCATTGATCGTCATAATAAAAGGTTCAGATTAAAAGTAATTTATTCGCTGCCGCTACCATTTGTAGCGGCCGTAATATTCTTTCTTGCTACAGCAAAAATTATCAAAATACCCTTAAATCTAACTTATCTTGTCGCTACAAGTTGTAGCGACAGTGCAAGTTATGCAATCCTTTTGTCTGTCCCATAACAAGTGACCCATAACACTAGTCACTTTGTAAGATTCTATTTGATTATTTAATTTATAATCAAATATTTTTTTTAATTATAAAATAAATAATCAAATAGAATCTTATATTAATTAAAATTATAAAATAAAAAAAATGTATTTGATATAAAATAAATATCAAATAGAATCTTTTATTTTTTTAATATTTTTTTTCCTTTTCTCGTTCTAAAAAAATGGAAGAGATGAAAATAGAATAAAATATTTGATTATAAAATAAATAATCAAATAGAATCTTCTCGTATAAAATTATTTTTATTTTATTATAATTCTATCTGATTTGATTTTATAATTATTATTTTTATAATTCTATTTGATTTGAAAAAAAATAGAATTATAAAATAAAATCAAATAGAATTATAATAAAATAAAAATAATTTTATTTGATAGAAGATTCTATTTGATTATTTATTTTATAATCAAATATTTTATTCTATTTTCATCTCTTCCATTTTTTATAACGAGAAAAGGGGAAAAATTTTAAAAAAAATAAAAGATTCTATTTGATATTTATTTTATATTAAATAAAATATTTTTATTTTATAATTTTAATTGATAGAAGATTCTATTTGATTATTTATTTTATAATTAAATAAAAATATTTGATTATAAAATAAATAATCAAATAGAATCTTACAAAGTTACTAGTGTTATGGGTCACTTGTTATGGGATAGACAAAAGGATTATGCATTTGCACTGACGCTACAGCTTGTAGTGGAAAGACAAGTTGGATTTGAGAGTATTTTGGTAATTTTTGTTATAGCAAAAAAGAATATTACAGCCGCTACAAGCTATAGCGGCATGGAATAAATTACTTTTAATCTGAATATTTTATTATGACGATCAACGGTTAAGATTATGATTGTTGTAATAGTATCCGTGGCAACCGATTGCTACAGATGGGGACAATATATATATATATATATATATAGTCATATAAGTTTATATATACATATATTGAATTTTTCTATATTTTGAAAAGACAAAAAGCAGGCCAGAACTACTTCAAATATATTTCTCTTAAATGAGGCACTCGAACGAATAATTTGCTTACGCCTGAATTTCTTTTTATTATAAGTGTAAGTTATATAAATATCATTAATTGAATAATATTTATATCAGTGACTTCTTGAAATAGTTATATAAACAATATTAAATTACTACATAGATTAAATATAATATATATATATATATATATATATATATTAGGTATACAATATTATTTTGTGATTATATACTTACAACAAGTATTATTTGAATAGATTATTTTATTATACTTGTTATTATCTTTACTAAAATTATTTACTCTTAATTGATTATATTAATATACTTGCCTTTGCTTATCATAAAAGTTGTTAAAACTTGTATGGTTGATCTTCATATATCTATTTGCTTAAAAGAAAACATTTTTCTCTCTCATATAAAAGTTAATAAGCTTTTATATAAATTGAATCAAACTTTATACCTGCTTAAATTTGAAACATTTTTCTTAACATTTAAAAGTTAGACAAACTTTTATATACTTAAACTGAAATATATTTGATTAACATATAAGCACATTCTTTATTTATAAAAGTAAGTTAAACTTTTATAAACTGCACTAATTCGTATCTGCCTAACTAGAAGCATATTATAAAAGTTATTTCAAACTTTTATACTTGAACAAAAATTTATATCTATTTATTTTAGAAGCCAATCTTACTTATAAAAGCCCGTGAAATTTTTATAAACTGTATTGAATTATATATAACTGCTTATGTGAAGAAGCATATTTTAAAACAAACTTTTATTTCAAAATGGATTTTGAGTGAGATAGTTTATTTTATATATCTGTGAGAAAAAGAGTGATCCTAAGACCAAGATCAGAGTCATAGAGAGTTTAACGGGTAATTAGATGTTTAGTGAACTTGTGAGGTGAGGGGCAAACTTTTTGTTTTAAGATCATATTATATGGTAGAACTAAACTAAGGAACAAGTACAACTACATTTGAGGAAGCATCAAGAAGATACTATCCAAGAGTAGTTGTAGGATAGTTTG
The DNA here is from genome assembly GCA_020205555.1 of Panax stipuleanatus. NCBI lineage: Eukaryota > Viridiplantae > Streptophyta > Magnoliopsida > Apiales > Araliaceae > Panax > Panax stipuleanatus. Next base: position 11,918,046 of record CM035122.1, read on the forward strand.
AGAGTTATCTTGAAAAACTTTGTAAAGACATCTCCGTCTATTGAATGAATAATTTATTATTAATAGTAATAGGATTCCAAGTCCTGGAGAAAAACTTGAAACTGAATGTATCAACATAACCGAGATGTACGATGTGAACCAACTGAATATATGTGTTTTGTGTGATTGATTATTGTGTCTTTATATATTTCACATTTTAACTAATGGCATAATTGTTAATTGAACTTGATAATTGAAAAAGGCTTAGGAATTACTTTTAACTTGATAATAATATATCCAACTCCTCTTATAGATTATTATTGACTTTTCACAAAGTGTTGATAGTCCAAATTTTCAAAGCTATACTCTACGATTTTGAGAAACACCAACTGATGCTAAGTCAATTGAAGAAAACTTAAAGCAACTTAACAGCACATTCAACAACTACATTTTTCGTAAGTCATTAGTGATCCTAGTGATCCTTTTTAATCAAGCCTTAATGACTTGTTTGATTCTTTGTGAATCTTTTTGTTGTACTGATTCTTAGTGAATCTCTGGTTATTTGTAACTTCATCTTTAGGGGATCATCTTTATTCGTAGAGTAGAAGAGAGGACTAAGGGACTTTTGTGCTCTGAACCTTATTTAAATTATGCACATATACTTTTTCCAGTCACTCTACATTTTGCATCTGTGACTAGTTTCTATTGTTTATACTAAATTTAGAACTGTGGTTTTCTTCTAATATTTGAAGGGATTTTTCCAACTAATATTTCGTTGTACTTGACTTATTCAATTTAATTTATTTAACTGATTTGGTAATCTACCTTTAAAAAGAAAATTTTAAAGAATTTATTCTAACCCCTTCTATCTGTTTGTGTGCTTTTCGGAATAACATACTATAATGTTATTGATGATGAAAGTGACTATAAGAAATTATAATAATTTCTACTTACTTAATGAAGTAATCAAACAACTGAGATTTTACAGACATCACCAAGCAATCACCTTTGGACATAATGCTTAGCATGCAATTGCAAAACTTCTCACCTAATAACAGCCATGAGAATATATTCTAATCTTAATAATTTAGCACCTTTCGGTGTATAAATTATTCTAACTAGTCATATGTTATATATGTGACACTCTCAATTTGTGTTCATAATCATCACCTTTGAATAAGAGTGTAAATAAATCGAGTTGAGCCTAATATTGAGTTGTTCAGATTTGGTTCACAAAATTTATAGAGTATAAAATAAGGTTTGATTGAAACTCGTTTAGCTATCGAGTCGAGTACGATCTCGAATCGAGCCCGAACAGTTTGTACTTTTCGAACGAATATGATCCGAGTATCAATAGAAAATTACAATTTGAGTACGTTGGAGTAATTTAACGAACTTTAAAATTTGCTCATATTTGAATCATTTATATTTCGAGTCTAGTTTGAATCGAACTTTTAATCGAGCGAGTACGAATCAAGTCCTAATTGTTTGCTCATTTTACAGCCTTACCCAGTGGCAGAACCAGAACGTTTTTAGAGGGGGTTTAAAATACATCAGTAAAAAAAATTATTTAGTGACGCTTGGAGTGCTTCTTTCGGTTGTTCGACTGAGATGAGGTAACTGTATCCTGCGACTCTGTATAGTTTGAAAACGTCTCAAAGTTTTGGTCAATATCAAATTTTATGTAAAAATATTTTTTTTATTTCATGTAGAAATACGTAAGAGTGATTCATGTAGAAATATTAATTTTTTAATGTATATCAATTTTCTATATAGAACAAAGAAATTTAATCCATAAAAAAATCAACAAAGGGGAGAGAAAATATAAAATATTTGTAAAAAATAATTTGGTAAATAAAGAACTTGATTTTTGTGATCATTCTTCAACCTCAAGTAGCGACCTATATTTGATTGTGTTTTAAATTCTTTCATTTGAATTTCATTGTAAAATAAAATTTATTCTATTTTTTAATTTATGAATAGCATGTAAATTTTTTTGGACTGCTATTATCAACTACTATTATTATACATATATACATGTGTGTGTATATAAATATATATATATATATATATATATATATATATTGACTATTAATATATGTATTAATATATACCATGTGCATAATTTTGGTCCCCCCTCCCCCCCCCCGGTTCCGCCCTTGGCCTTACCTTTGAACATATGATCACACACTAAAATCTGAGTAGTCCAGATGTTTTGATGTGTTACACTAATTAATAATCTATAAAATAAAATTGTTGATATTTATTTTCTAATCATAAACTAATTAACTTTCAGTGACACATTTTATTGCAAATAATATTTCTTTTATTCTATAAAAAAGTTTTATTTATAAAATGTATAAATATTTAAGAAACATTAAAGTTTTATATTTATTCTTAAATTAATAAGTTGTCACCTTTTATAAATAGAAATTTTTTTTGTTTTTTTTTTAAAGTAAATGTTGTTTATATTGAGTATTGACTAATGAATTGTAATGCTGCCCGCCGCAGGTTATCATTTTCAGAAAGTACAAAAATTACGTACGCAACTACGCAACAGATAATAAAAATAAAATGAGATAACCCTCTGACGCTCTATCTCTCGCAATAAATCTTTTCAAAATTTCATTCTTACCTAACACAATTTCCCAGAATTAGGGTTTCATCTCTGGCTTTCATCTGCTTACGAGGTCCGGAATTTCTGGTAAGATTTCACAATCCGATCTCTAATTTTCAGATTTTGATTTGTTTGTATCTGTAAAATGCTTCCAATTGCTTATTAGAACACTTTGCCTCTTGAAAAACCCTAACCTGATAAAAGAATTAAGGAATCTGGAACTATGGATGAAAATGGAGATCCGAACGAGCAGTTCCACCGGAACGAAGCGATCTCCGCCGTTGCCGATGAAGGGTTCTTAGGCGAAGAAGATGATGAGTACGAGGATCCTATACAATGATGTGAATGTTGGTGAGGGGTTTCTTCAGTCTGTGCGGAAGAATGAGGAATTAGGGTTTGGTAACGAAGAACTGGAGAAGAAAGTGCAGGCGCCTCTGGCGGTTTCTCCGGCTCCCCCACAGGCGGCAGCCGAGGTTGCTTCGCTTATACCTGGAGTTGCGGGTAATAGTGGTGGTGGAGAGAAGTTTCTTGAGAAAGATAATGGTGGTGTAGTTGAAGGGAATCAGAATGTTGCGTTTAGAGTGAATGAGATGGTTGGAAGGGGTTCTGGTGGTGGTGGGTCCGGAGCTCCTGTTGGTGGTGGTCTTAGGGTTGAATTAGGGCAGTCATCAAGTAAAGTAGCTGAATTAGGTGAGCAATTTGTGAATAATAGTTTGCCAAATCAAGGTATTCCGCAGCAGTCTCAAGCTTCCTAGTACAGGACTTGTTGCAAATACCGTGAGTGTTGGAAATGTAGGGAATGATGGTTTAATGAGACAAGGAGGTGGGAACATGAATAATGCTGGTGGTAATGGGTTTGGGAATGGTACTGGGCCTGGCGGTGGTGGGGTTGTAATTGGGGGTGGAATTGGCAGTGGGGGTGGAGGGGGAGGGACCATTCTTTTTGTTGGTGATTTGCATTGGTGGACAACGGATGCAGAGCTTGAAGGGGAGCTTTGCAAGTATGGACCGGTGAAGGAAGTGAAGTTTTTTGATGAGAAGGCTAGTGGGAAGTCCAAAGGCTACTGTCAGGTTGAGTTTTATGATCCTGGATCAGCTACAGCTTGCAAGGAAGGAATGAATGGGCATTTATTTAATGGGCGCCCCTGTGTTGTTGCATATGCATCGCCGTTTAGTGTTAAAAGAATGGGAGAAGCTCAGGTGAATAGGAACCAACAGTCAGCTCAGGCTGCTAGTTCTCAAGCAAGGAGGGGAACTGGGGATGCTCCTGCTAAACCTGCGGGTAACAACATATCAACTGGTGGGAATTATCAAGGTTCTAATGATAACAACAGAAGTTATGGAAGAGGAAATTGGGGCAGAGGAAATAATCAAGGGATGGGAGGCCGGGGACCAGGCGGTCCACTGAGAAATAGAGGTGGTGGGATTGGTGGACGTGGCATGATTGGTAATGGGGGAAATGGATTTGGTCAGGGTATTGGTTCAACACCCCCTTTATTGCATCCACAAGCAATGATGGGGCAGGCATTTGATCCTGCTTTTGGAGGACATATGGGACAAATGGGACAAATGGGACAAATGGGAAGATATGGTGGTTTTCCTGGTGGTCCAACACCTCCATTTTCAGGAATGATGTCCTCATTCCCACCTGTGGGACAGGTTGGTTTGCCTGGTGTTGCTCCTCATGTGAATCCTGCATTCTTCAATAGAGGGATGCCAATGAATGGTATGGGAATGATGCCTACAGCTGGTGTCGATGGGCCTAATATGGGAATGTGGCCAGATCCTAATATGGCTGGGTGGGTTGGTGACGAGCATGGTGGGAGAGCAGCGGAGTCTAGTTATGGTGAAGAAGCTGTGTCAGACCATCAGTTTGGAGAAGTCAGTCATGATAGAGGGGCTTGGCCAAATTCCATGAAGGAAAAAGATAGAGGGTCAGATAGGGACTGGTCTGCTTCTTCTGATAGAAGGTATAGAGATGATAGAGATCCGGGGTACGACAGGGACATCCCTAGGGAAAAAGATGTTGGTCATGATAATGATATCCCTGATAGAAGGCATCGTGATGATAGAGATACTGGACGAGACAGGGAGAAGGAGCGAGAACGGGAACGCTCTCGAGATCGTGAGCGAGGTCGTTCTCGAGAAGGTGAGCGAGATCGTCATAGGGATGACAGGGAAAGATATGCGGAGCATCATAGGTACAGGGAACGTGAACCTGAATATGATGATGAATGGGATAGGGGGCGTTCAACAAGGACGCATAAGTCTCGCCTCGAGGAAGAACAACGATCCAGATCAAGAGATGCTGAATATGGGAAGAGGCGGCGGTTGACGTCAGAGTAACCTAATGCGCCTGCAGTTTATGAGAATCACATCTAGAAATTTTCAGAAGAGAAATTGGTGACCAGGTTCTCTTTGACATCCTTTCACGACTCCAAAATCCTGTGTATCTTGATCTCTCCTTTTCTCTGGATCATGGCCTCCCTGACAGTTGAAAACAGTAAGTTTTCGATCTAAACACTCATATTTAAGTGGTGCAGGTGATGAGTTGAGTTATATATTACTGCTTCTGGTTCTTTTTAATGCCAAAATGACTAACATCATGTTATTAGAATTCTAGCCTTTATAATCTTGGGTTATTTATTTTTCTTTTTATTTATCTGCCTCCTTAACTAGAGAAACTTTTGAAAATGTATATGTTTAAGTCTCCAAATCAACAGGTGGTGACTAGAGCTTAAACAAATCAGGCTTCGAGCGCTCGTCTCGGCTTGACTAAGCTCAAATTGGGCTCGATTTGAACACGTTAAATGAGCCGAGCTCGAACAAGCTCCTTTGCTCGTTTAGAAAACAAGCCGAGCTCGAACATTGGGGTGAGGCCGACTTTTTTATGTCGTATAGGTCCAATTTGTTTAACATTCTTTTATAATATAAAAAGTTAAATGAGTCGGGCTTAAGCTCGAATAAGATTGCCTCGCTTAAGCCCGCCTCGAGCTTGACTCGTTTATAAACCGGCCGGGTTCGTTCGCCAAGGCACTTTTAAAGGCCAGCCTGGCTCGACCTGGTTAACTTTTAAAAGAGCTCGAGCTCGGCAAGCCGAAGCCTGGCTTGACTCGTTTACTGCTCCAGCGGTGATAGATTTTTGTGCAATTGTTGCTTGTTAGTAATATTTATTATACTAAAGAATCAGTTAACAGTTATTATTTTTCCTATGTGTTGTCTACGTTTGTTTTTTCGAAACTGTGTTAGGCTTGAGTTTGTTATCAGTCTTTCTTCTTTTACTATGTGGGTCTGGTTGGTGTCACTTGTTGTTTATGGATTATGTTCGATCTGTGTTATGTTCTTGCATCTAGTTGGTTTTCCTCCACTATCTTTGTTTGGTTAATATTACAGTTGCCATGATAATTCTATGTTTATATATCAGTGTTCCATTCGTAGTCTTCTTGCCTTCCTTTTAAGTGTGTTCTCGCTTTGAATGCTTTGAATGAGTTGACGTGAAATTGATTTGGAGCTTAGAAACCCTTTATTACATATATTAATATATAAAACAAAATTGACATATTTTAATGTTTTCGTTTTAAGTTTCAGAGCTTATCCCCCACCTAGTGCGAGCTCAAGGTGCAGTAAATATTAAGAGTATTTTGTTATAGAAAATTTTGTTCTAGTAATGGCAGTCACCTTGAGCAGTAGAAAAACATAAGCGGGATGAAGAGCGTGAAAGTGTAAAATGTCTAAATTTTAATAGAGCTGCACTTTGACAACGTTCAATCTGACTCCTATTTTTATATGCAAGCTATTTAGTTTTACCTATATTAAATAATAACTTGATCTTATTGGGACCTATATATTTGAATCAGTCTACTCAACATAAGAGAATGTCTTAATTAAAATTTTGTTCTATCCTTGGAGCCAACAATAGAAATATAGAAAGAATATGATCCTTTTATTCAAAATGAAGTAGTCAAATATATGTTTCCGTGGTCCTCATTAGTCATAACATAGGAGGCGTAGGTTTACCAATTATTACATTTTCCTGAATCATTCAGCCACGAGGGTAAGCCTAGAAGGCTCCATCATCTTCCCTCATGAAACCTAAGGTTTTTTATGTCCTTTGTATTATGCACCATTTTGTTTCTCTACATACTACTGACGTATGTGTCCTCTCCTGAAGTCTACCTTCTGCTTCTTCCTGCCTTAGTTGTCTTCTTCTTCTAGGGCATCAAAATACTTATAATCTGTAAGAAGTTAACATCAAGAGGAATACATATAGCTTAAACAATGTTAGAAATGGACTATAGTCTCTTAGGACAGGAAATCAGTACTCCGCATAGTTGGAAAGTGAGTTTGCGGATAATTAGCCAACTCGCTCTCAATGTGTGGAATTGGCTAGGGCTATGATTCATCACCTGTATTTGATGGATTGTGTTCCTTAGAGTGGGAGGGATATTGTTATTGAATATGTAAAATGTATTAGTCTCCTTATTGGTTATTAATTGTTAAAAGCACAGAATAGCTCCTTTACAACCCAAGTGCTTACTATTTCATTATAGTGCTTAGTAATTAAGTTTTAGATTTGCAATCAAGCTCTTGTTATACGTTCAATTGAAGCACATATCCGTCTATGTCAAAGATGGAAGAGCGACTTCCTCAACAACCCCCCCTCCCCCACCTATTTTTTTTCCCATTTGTTTTGGGTTGTTTTTGTATGAAAATTGTAGCATGTGTAAAGTTTTCCAATATCCTTTTTAATGGCAAGTACAATAGTGTATAAATTGAAGTATGCTCTCTCTCATCTTGTCCGACTTTTTGATGTATCACACTCTTAGTGAAATGTGAATTGGGAGGCCAGTGAGCTTCGTAGATATCAAGTACCACACTCAAACTGAAATAACCATCCCTGGAAAATCTATTTTGAGGTTTAAGATTTCCCTTACCTTTTGTGGTAAAGAAATGTAAATTTGCTTAGTAGTTTGAGGGTTATACTAAAGTCTGCACTGTGCATTCTATTATCTTATCCCAAAGGGAGCATTTGTTGTACAAGTGACAATGTAAAATAAAGATCTAGTGATGACCATGTGCTTTAATTTTGTAAACCTTTTGATAGAACAACCTGTCTTCATATGCTTTTGGTGCAAGGCTTATGCAGTTATGGAAATATGTTAATTGTTGGGTAGATCACTACATTTTATGAAGATGAAGTCGAGTAAAATGAGATCACCTACAGTTCCGTTGATATTTAATCATTTATATGTTATACTATCGATTTGTGGATCATCAAGTTGCTACTTTCTTTTCTGTGTGCATTGGTTGCCATAATGGTTACAATTAACCAGCAAGGAGTACATTACATGAATTAGTCCAAATTAGTATCCGATTGATCCTATCTAAGTGTCGTGGCAAGTAGTTTAAGGAAAATGCCATTGACCATGTATATTCATCTCATCATAGGGTAGGGGTAGACATGTTGTATCACCATTTTTTGTTGAAATGAACCTTATTTTGGATCGTCCAGATCAGGGAGTATGACACTCAAAGTGGGTGGGTTTGAGGGAGTATGACACTCAAAGGCATTGGGACCATCAGTCAAACTTTAAATATGGTTTGAATGAGATAAAGTGCAGAGACGAGTTTCCTTCTTGGAAGTGACTTCTCATGGACCAAATGAAACATAACTCGTGTTTCTATCGGAGTTCCTACTTGTTTTTTTAATAACAAGAAAATTACGTTTTATATTTACAATTGTTTATGAGGTTTTCCCATCCCATGCCTATATGTTATGTTATTATGTAGATCTTTTCGCACAACTGTATCTAGCTGGTCAGGTTTTATTAATTGGATTCGACGTTCATTTTTCCTGGTATATATAACATAAGCTTCATGTTAACTTGAGATATGATGATTATTCTAATTTTCAAATGTTTACTGATCTGTTTGTCAGAAATTCGCTGGTAGCTTGAAAGAGGACGTGACTCAAGGAACTGGAGCTGTTGAGAATACGGGACTTTCCTCGAGGATATGAGAGAGATTGCATGGCGATTCCTCTTTTCTGAGAACGTTGAGCATCTGATTTAGAAATTGAACCTTTTATTTTAAGTTCTTAGAATCTATTTCACATTAATGTTTTCTTTAAGTATTACTCGAGTATGACTTGATATGCTGAAGTCTGACATGTGGTGGGCTTTGTTAGATTTTACTGTTTGAATGTGTTGTAATAGGCTTTAATTTCGAGGATGTTTACTATAATGTTGTTTATTTTACCTTTTGATTTTGTTGTATTAACTTTTTACCTCCAGTTTTGTTCAGTTGTACCATGTTAACCACACCATTCTTTTGTGAAGAAAATGTAGAAGCTAACCCATTCAATGGAAATAAATAATTATTTTGACTTGAGTCTTGTCGTCTTCTTTTCCTTGTTTACACGAGAGTTTCTTTGGATTATCTGCTAGCAAATACCACCATGCTTTGAGGCCCTCTGTATTATATAGATAGATAGATAGCATCATTAACTAAATATAACAAGGCTTAGGCGATCTTATGTTGAGTTGATTCACAATAATAATGTTGTAAATTGACTGTACTATGTTGGTTGGTTGGTCACGAGTCTTGAGTTAATCATTTAATATTTCTTATTATGTTGATTTTCTTGCCGATATCAGTTGTCATATATTTATGTTAAACTCTACTTGTCTTGTTTATGTATCATCTCTAAGTACCTATATGTATGTATGTATGTATATACAATAATTTAATATTATTAATCTCTTTTCGTATTTTGTAAATATATTACTATCCTCCATTCCATAATAATGGACTTTTAGAAGAAAAAATTTGTTCCAATTTATTTATCGTTTATTATTACTTTTTAGGAGAATAAATTATTTACTTTCCTATATTATTCTAACTTTTATCATTATTTCAAGAAATTTTAGTTTTCAACTTCCCATAAAGAGGTAGTGATGAATTTCATAAATTTTTTAATTATTAAATGATGGTATTTAATTATTTTTTTTAATTAATGTACATGAAGCTAAAGCTATTATTATTATTAAGGAATGGAGGTAGTATTACTAAATGTTGTCATGTATTTATATAAAAGAAAACTGAAATTTCCACATGCTAGTATGATATTTTCACATTAATCTCTCTCACATGGAGGTGAGACCCAAGGGCGGATCCAGAAAATTTTTCTAGCAGGGGCATATTTTAACTATTTTTTTTTGTTGAAGTTAAATAAAGGAAACTTGAATTAATCATAATATTAACTAATCAAAATAATGTTTACAAATTGCAATAAATATTCATAATCTAAATTAAAAAAGAAATTTTAAATAAAAAATATTTAGAAATAATTTAGAAGACTAAAGTAGAATGAATATACGTTTGTCTGTACTTGTATTTAGAATATTAATGAATATATTTTTTGACCCCTCCAAGTTTAACTATTCCATTAATCTGCCCCTTTAAATTTATTCACTATATATTTGCTGCCCCTTAATGGATCCGCCCCTGCCTATGCATGTATATACGATGTTAGTAATCTGAAAATGGAAACTATATATATATTAACTTATCTCAAATTGTTGTCAAGGCTAGTACGAGTATTATGTCTTTAAGACAATTATGCCCTCCGTATTGGTGCTCAGAGTTGTTAGCACTTGTCTCCAATGATACAATGACACCATATACTATAGTAGCACTCCAAATAGTATACTTATCGAACCAAAGAAATGCTCAGAACTCTCTCTTTAATAACTATGAAATGATTACTATAAACTAAACTGATAATGAATTAATGCTTGGAACGAGTGAATGATAAGGCTGCCCCCTCCTATCTGTTTATAGGATGGGTTGGTGACCCTTCGGAGGGGCACTTCACCCTTGAAAAGGCATGAAATGCCTTTGAAAAGGCATGTTAAGGTATATGCAGGGCAAAAACGACGTAGATTTTGATCCTTTGCAGAATGGGTGCGTCTTTTCAGAACTGAAAACGACGTAGTTCAAGCCTTCGCGAAACCAAAACTATGCAGTTTTAGCCTTAGGTAGAAAAGGCGCTATAAAACGACGTAGTTTAGGGACGTCCGTTCAGACTGATACCCTTTCAGCAGATACTGCTTCTCAAAACGACACAGTTTTGATAACAATAATAAATAACATTTATCAAAATGACACAGTTTTGATAATCGAACTAAAATAAAATTTTAATTAAAAAATTTAAATAAATTTTGTCTAAAAAGATATATACAAGGACCCAGAGCCACGAGCCACGAGCTCGAGCTCGAGCTCGAGCTCGAGCCAGGCCGGTCGATCGGCGGCGGCGCGCATGTGGGTTCAAACCAAGCTTTGACTAGGTCCTCTCCCTTGCACAAAAGTGGGGTGCCTCTTGGGGCCCAAACCCAAGAGCACTTTCCTTGTATATAAACATATTAAATGTTTAGTTCTTAACCTATGTGGGACTTGCCTTTTCCCCACATATATTTATTATCATTTATATCATTTTCAAGTGTGATCTTTGGGAGTTAATATCTCATTCATTACTCCATGGATTTGAGCTTCCAAATACTTAATTTAATCTACTCATGGAGTAGAACACATTAATATTTAGAATCATTAAAATTAATTAATGATACCCACATTAAATTAGGCTCAAAATCCTAACAATCCCCCAAATGAATGATATTGACTGCCAGTCTTATATATGCAAATGTTATGCAGACTCTGAGAGAGAGACAAAATTAGAAATCATCTGTATCTAGAGAGGTAGCTTGTGGCTTTGAACCTTCCCTTGTGAAAGACTATCGGGTTTACTGGTTGTCCAGTGAACGTGATGTCTTGAACTGTCCAATCGTTTGTGTAAATCGAGACAATAGTAATTCACACAGAATCTTTCCAGACATTATTTGGTTCTAATGATTTTGTTCATTTTGGCCCCGAACAATCCCGGATTTATGAGTGCTTTAGAGAAGTATAGCCTTATCCTTCTCATAGAATTGGCCTCATTCACACTCACATAGGTGATTCTTAATCAGAGTATTCTGCTATACTCTATTTGTTTATCAAAATTTAAGAATCATTAAAAGCATAGTTTATCCTGTAACCGCTGCAGGTATCACTATCTTGTATCATAGGAATGAGCAGAAGAAATTAATTTCTTCATAGTGATTTGGTTGAATCATTCAGAATTTAGTTGTCCATTTGAACCTAGATCTTGGGATCTCTAGTCAACTAGGTTGGGTTTCCATCATGACAATCCTTGTTTATAGGCTTTAAACCCATTCCCCTCGAAGTTATTTTTACTTGCTCTCTAGTCAAACCTTTAGTCAACGGATCCGCTATATTTTCTTTCGACTTTATGTACTCAATAGTCATAATGTCGTTAGAGAGCAATTGCTTTATGATATTGTGCCTACGACGAATATGTCTAGACTTACCATTATACATGTGACTCTGTGCCCTTCCAATTGCTGATTGACTATCACAATGGATACAAATAGGCAGGCACAGGTTTAGGCCACATAGGAATGTCTTCTAAAAAGTGACGAAGCCATTCGGCTTCTTCTCCAGCCTTATCCAATGCAATAAACTCAGATTCCATCGTTGATCGAGCAATGCATGTTTGTTTAGAAGATTTTCATGATACTGCTCCTCCACCTAGTGTAAAACACAAAACCACTTGTGGATTTAGAGTCTTTTGTATCCGATATACAATTCGCATCACAGTATCCTTCAAGTACTGCTGGATATCTTGAGTAGTGCAATCTAAAGTTCTGAGTATATTTTAAATACCTTAAACCTCTTATAATAGCTGTCCAGTGACTTTGTCCTGGATTGCTTGTAAATTTACTCAATTTATTGATAGCTTGTGCTATGTCAGGTCGTGTACAATTCATTAAGTACATTAGGCTTCTAATTATTTGTGCATACTCAAATTATGATATGCTTTGTCCTTTATTTTTAGACAAATGTAGATTTATATCTATTGGTGTTCCCACAGGATTGCAATCATATTGATTGAATTTCTTGAGTATTTTTTCAATATAGTGTGATTGGGATAATATTAATCTATCCGATGTTTTAGAAAATTTTATTCCTAATATTACATTGGTAACACCCATGTCTTTCATGTCAAATGTATTATTTAACATTCTTTTAGTAGCTTTAATGATTTCATTATTACTACTCATAATGAGCATATCATCTACATAAAGACAAATAATAACATACCCTTTCTCAGTATTCTTGACATACACACATTTGTCACACTCATTTATTTTGAAACCATTTGACAACATTGCATTGTCAAATTTTTTATGCTATTGTTTAGGTGCTTGTTTTAATCCATAAAGAGACTTCACCAGCCGACAAACTTTCTTTTCTTGTCCTGGAACAATAAATCCTTCTGATTGTTTCATGTAGATTTCTTCTTCTAAATCTCCATTCAAGAAAGCTGTTTTACATCCATTTGATGTATCTCTAAATTATAAATAGCTGCAATGGCTATTAACATCCTAATTGAGGATATTCTTGTCACAAGAGAATAAGTATCAAAATAATCCAAACTCTCCTTTTACCTGTATCCTTTGATTACAAGTCTTGTTTTATATTTGTCAATAGATCCATCTGCTTTCATTTTCTTCTGGAATATCCACTTATATTCAAGAGGTTTAGAACCTGGTGGGAGATCTACTAATTCCCACGTATGATTGTGCAGAATGGATTCTACTTCACTATTTATAGCCTCTTTCCAATATGGAGCTTCTGGACTCGATATCGCTTGTTTATAAGTTTGAGGGTCATTTTCTAACATATAACTTAGAAAATCAGGACCATAAGATTTTGATGTTCTAGCACGTTTACTATGTCTAGGTTCATCAATATCTTCTATTCCATGAACACCGTCATCAACAGCGTCATACGTTCTTTTATTTGAACTCGTTTCTTGTTCATTAGAACTTGGCTCTTGTTCCTTTTTATTAGGACATATTGTTTCAAAGAATTCAGCATCTTTTGACTCAATAATACTATTTTCATGCATATCATCTATTTTTGATTTATTAACCAAAAATCTATACGCACTGCTATTATTAGCATAACCAATGGATATACAATCTATCGTTTTCGGTCCTATTTTTACCTTTTTGGGTGGAGGAATCCATTACTTTTGCTAAACACCCCCACACTTTTAAGTGTTTATAAGACGGCTTACGTCCTTTTCATAATTCATAGGGTGAAGCATTAGACTTCTTTTGAGGTATTCGGTTGAGAATATAATTTGCTGAAAAAATTGCTTTCCCCCACAAATTCTGAGATAGCCTAGAACTTAATAATAATGCATTCATCATTTCTTTCAAAGTTCTATTCTTTCTTTCTGCAATACCATTTTGTTGTGGAGAATAAGGTGCAGTTGTTTGGTGTATTATACCATGCTGTGAACAAATTTCAACAAAAGAAAATTCATATTCTCCTCCTCTATCACTTCTAACCATCTTAATCTTTTTATCAAGTTGGTTCTCAACCTCATTTTTGTAATTTATAAACATTTCCAAAGCCTCATCTTTACTTCTCAATAAGTAAACATAACAATATCTTGTACAATCATCTATAAAAGTAATAAAATATTTCTTTCCTCCCTTTGTTTGTATATACTTTAAATCACAAATATCAGTATGTATCAATTCAAGAGGTTCAGTACTTCTTTCAATCGATTTAAAAGAAGATTTTTGAATATTTGCCTCAACGCAAATTTCACATTTATGATTAGAGTTAATATCACATTTTGGTAAACATTCCATATTAATTAATCTACGAATAGTATTATAATTAACATGTCCTAATCTACCATGCCATAAATTAGATGACTCAATCATATAAGCAGAAGATGTAATTTTATTAATATTGGAAGGTACAATAGTCATTACATTCATTTTGAAGAGCCCATTGCTCATATATCCCTTCCCCACATACATCTCATTTTTAGTTAGGACAAACTTGTCCGATACAAATACTAATTTAAATCCCTTTTGACTAAGAAGGGATCCTGACACTAAATTCTTCCTAATATCAGGCACATGGAACACGTTGTTGAGGGTGAATTCCTTTGCGAGATGTCATCTTCAGAACCACCTTGCCTTGTCCAGCAACCTTGGATAATGAAGAGTTTTCTATGTATAATTGTTCTCCATTATCAATTTCTTGATATGTGGAGAACATCCTCTTGTCAGAACATACATGACGGGTTGCTCCAGTATCTACCCACCATTCTCTTGGATTCTCAACCATGTTTACTTCTGAAACGACCGCTGAAAGGTTCATTTCAGAAACATCTTGACGAAGTCCTTCCACTTCCGTTACATTGGCTTGTGCAGACTTCTTGTTCTGGTCTTTACGTTTTCAACAATCCTTTGCTCTATATCCGGGCTTGTCACAAATGAAACATTTGTCTTGAAACTTTTTATTTGCTCCCTGTTGAGGTCCATTTTCGGAGAACTTTCTCTTTTTAAACTTCGGATCTTGTTCCACCACGTTGGCTTTATACTCCACAAAGGTCCTTCCTGTTTTCTTCTCAGAAGCACGGTTGTCCTCTTCTATCCTTAATCTTACGATTAAGTCTTTAAGTTTCATCTCTTTGCGTTTATGCTTGAGATAATTCTTAAAATCTTTCCACATTGGTGGTAATTTTTCAATTATTGCAGCAACTTGGAAAGACTCACTTCAAAGACATACCTTCTGCATGTATTTCATGCAGGATTACCTGTAGTTCTTTAACTTGGTTGATGACAGCCTTGGAATCCACCATCTTATAGTCCAAAAACCTGCCAACTACGAACTTCTTCGTGCCAGCATCTTCAGTTTTATATTTCTTATCCAAGGAATCCCATAATTCTCTTGCAGAATTGATAGAACTATACACATTGTATAATGTGTTGTCCAATCCATTAAGGATGTAATTTCGACATAGAAAGTATGCATGTTTCCATGCAGCAACTGCAGCAACGACTTGCCCTATCTGTTTCATCTTCCTCGAGCACAGGGGAATCTTCACGAAGAAATCCTTGCCAAGTTCAAAGTAGTAAGATAGAACAACATCTTTTGTTGTCATCTTTTAAACTCTGTTCCATTGAACTTTTTTGGTTTTTCACCATGGTTCATAGGAACATTTGGAATAAAAGGTGTAAAAAAAGAAGAACCGATTATAGATAGAGTATCGGTAGCCATATCTCAAATATATATATAGAAATGCTAATTGTCTTAAGATTGTTAGTAATCTGAAAATGGAAACTATATATATATATATATATATATATATATATATATATATATACTAACTTATCTCAAATTGTTGTCAAGGCTAGTACGAGTACTATGTCCTTAAGATAATTATGCCCTTCCGTATTGATGCTCAGAGTTGTTAGCACTTGTCTTCCAGGATACAATGACACCGTATACTATAGTAGCACTCCAAATAGTATATTCCTCGAACCAAAGAAATGCTCAGAACTCTATCTCTTTAATAACTATGAAATGCTTACTATAAACTAAACTAATAATGAATTAATGCTTGGAATGAGTGAATGATAAAGCTGCCCCCTCCTATCTATTTATAGGATGGGTTGGTGACCATTCGGAGGGGCACTTCACCCTTAAAAAGGCATGTTAAGGTATATGCAGGGCAAAACGACGTAGTTTTGATCCTTTGCAGAATGGGCTCGTCTTTTCGGAACTGAAAACGACATAGTTTAAGCCTTCGCGGAATCAAAACTACGCAGTTTTAGCCTTAGATAGAAAAGGCGTTATAAAACGACGTAGGTATGCACGTCCGTTCAGACTGATACCCTTTCAGCAGATACTGCTTCTCAAAACGACACAGTTTTGATAACAATAATAAATAACATTTATCAAAATGACACAGTTTTGATAATCGAACTAAAATAAAATTTTAATTAAAAAGTTTAAATAAATTTTGTCTAAAAAGATATATACAAGGACCCAAAGCCACGAGCCATGGGCTCAAGCCAGGCCGGCTGATCGGCGGCGGTGCGCATGTGGGTTCAAACCAAGCTTTGACTAGATCCTCACCCATTGCACAAAAGTGGGGTGCCTCTTGGGGCCCAAACCCAAGAGCACTTTCCTTGTATATAAACATATTAAATGTTTAGTTCTTAACCTATGTGGGACTTGCCTTTTTCCCCACATATATTTATTATCATTTATATCATTTTCAAGTGTGATCTTTGGAAGTTAATATCTCATTCATTACTCCATAGATTTGAGCTTCCAAATGCTTAATTTAATCTACTCATAGAGTAGAACACATTAATATTTAGAATCATTAAAATTAATTAATGATACCCATATTAAATTAGTCTCAAAATCCTAACATACGATACCCGTGCAAGAGGGTTATTTATCTAGTGCCTTGGAATTTAGGTCGCTAGTTCTGTTTGTTTTAAAGTTAATTCTTCATCATTTGGCTATGCTTAGACTATTGTAACTTTAGTCACGATGATTGGATTGTTTCAGATCTGCTCAAATACCATATACTCCCTCAATTTTAGAACAAATTCGAGTGGAAATTACAAAGAATTTAGGACTAAATGTGGGAGACTTCTACTGGCTGGACCCTCAATTTCACAAAAAAAGAGTTAGATTTACAGAATTAGTAAATTTGTGAATATTGAGGCTATATTTTCATTTTAGATACTCTTAAAAATAGTAAATTGTTAATTTATTATGATAATAAAATTATGATGACAGACTTAACGATATTGTATGTTTAGGTATTTTCAGTTTTCACCAACTATTGTTCCGATTGACACTCCTTGATACGAAATTTGTTATTTGTTTAAAATGATTATCAATTTAATTTTTTTATTGCAATCTGTTCATCATTTGTAATATATTATAGTTTTAATATATTTCAGTCCAATGAATTTATAAATTGTTAGTTTTTCTTTATTTTTGTCGGTGAGCTGTAATAACTTCATTGCGCTATTCTCTTCCATTCTTAAAAGTCATCTTTCATCTTAATAAAAATGTGTTTAAAATTTAAATTGTCATGTGAATTTATTTTAATTTTGGAATAATAATTTTGTGCTTGGTAATATTTCATGTGTTTCAAAATATAAGATCAGTTAGACTTTTTAAAGTCAATTTGAGATCTTTTTAAATTTAAAACTGATGTGATTCATTTAACTTTTAAAAATAATAAATATATAGTTAATAATACTGTTTAGATAATTCACAATTTCTATTTAGTGTAGTATCTAAAATTAAATTAATTCATATCAATTTTAAATTTAAATAAACTCAAATTGGCTTTAAAAGTAAATATTGATATTTTATTCTAGAACTATTTTTTTAAAGTAATAGTTTACAATATAAGCTATTATATTAATCAAAATCAAATAAGTTTAGATTACTCGGCCATGTTTAATTTCAAAGCTTTTTTTTTTGGGTAAAGAATTTCAAAACTTGTAGTCATTAATTTTTGGGGAAGGAGAATTCTTATTGATTACATTGATCTTATGCCAATGGAAACTTCTAAGTAGGAGTCCTATTCTTAGTTGATCTTGGACGTGTTATGGCAGGCGGTGTGAACAATTATAAATATCATATATATACACCAGTAGTTTTATATCTTCATTGTTGACGTTTATGACATGTATTTATTTTTATATCGAAGTTATCCCCCGATAACTCAGGCCGTCAAGTTTTTGGTGCATTCATTGTGTAGTTTTTTGCTCGTTGTTTGGTGATTAAGTCAGTGGCGAAGCCAGAAACTTTTGGCAGTGGGGTCGAAATTATTACTTAAGTTGGCGGGGTTCAGGGGCAGCGCCCCCGAATTATTTTTTTTAATACTTTATACTTTCGGATCACATATATACACACTATATTACAATAAAAATATAATAAGTAATAATATATGGTATGTATACACTATATTGACTCATAATATACTTTTTTAATCACAACTGTTTATAAGTAAGTAATTCATTACTCCATCCATCCCATATTAACTTTCGTTTTAGCTTCATGCACATAGGATTAAGAAAGTCATTTAATGTTATCATTTATTAATTAAAATTTGTGTAAAATTTTATCACTACCCCTTTATGAAAGTTGAAAAATATTAATACAAGGGAGAGAATTTCTTGGGACAATAAGAGAAAGTAGGGGTGATATAGGAAAATAAATAATTTATTCTCCTAGAAAGTTGTAAACGACAAATAAATTGGGAATTTTTTTTTCTTCTAAAACGATAGTTATTATGGGATAGAGGGAGTATTTATTTTTAAAAATAATATAAATTATATTAGTATTTAGTTTAAAATATTATAGAGAGATACATATATTGAGAGGATATGAGTCATATGTGGTTAAAATTTGATTGACAAAGTTATAAAATTTTAATTTGACCCCGTATAATAGAAAATGTATAAAATTTTAGTAGGGTCAATTTATATATAATAATAAAAAATTTAAAATTTACCTTACATTATAAAACTAATTTTTTTTTTGTGTGGATTAAGTGAGATTTTGCCGTTAACATAACCCATTAAGTATGCTAACATTTGTAGATAAAGTTTAATAGCTTAGTACGACTCATTTTCAAGGTGAGATTTGAGTATAATGTTAATATTTTTTCGTAGTTTTAATTTGTGTATTAGTATACAAAGGATAATTACCAAACAACAAAAAAGTATATAAAGAAAAAAGCGTTAAATCATTTTCTCCATTAAATTGAAGCTCAATTTACATTTGCATCATTAATTTTTTTTCATTCTACTCATTGGTTACAAAATCCTTTAGGCTTTAGATTGTTTGAGTTTTAACAGAATGACTAATATATGAGAGAGACATTGTCTCGTATCACATACATGTCAACCTGGCATGCCATGGTGAGGAAAAAAACAAAAAAAGTTGCTCAAGAAAAAATTTGGATTAACAAAAAGAAATTTTAAAATTTATAAATCTTTTAAAAGACATGAGAAATTCAGGAATAAAAATTCTAAATTTTTATAAATCCTTTTTTAGTTATTTACAAAGTTAAAACTAATTATACAATTGTAAAGTTAAAACTAATTATACATTCACAAAGTCAAAAACTAATATACATTTAATATAAATTGAACAAAAAAACTTATTTCACAAATTAAACCTCGCAGTGGTGCTTCGTCCGTGTTCGGTAATTTCTTATAAGTTAGTCAAACTAATTTATAAGTTATTTTTAATTATTAAAGTGTTTGACAACCACTTATTTTATGACTTATAAGTTTTAAGTCAAATTTGTGAATTATTTAAAAATTACTTGTAAGTCATTTTAAAATAAGTTAGTTTGACCAAATATAATGTCTATTTTGCCCCTATTTTTATTAATGTTCTTTTCAGTACGTAATCCACTACAAGAAAAAGGCTTATAAGCAACTGCCCATCTGCGATCGATACCCGTCGCAGATGCCTATCTGCGACCGTATGCGATCGCAGATAGTGATCGCATATTATCTGGTCGCTGATTGCACGACGGCGACCACTTTTAGCGACCGAAGTGTCAGCGACCTGACCGATAACGACCGAAGGCGTCGCTAAGCTGAGTCACGTCTCATTGTGACGTGGCCCACGTGTCCGCGACCACCATTAGCGACCACTACCGGTCGCTGATATAGCCAAGTCACCCCCGATCGTGGATACGTATCAGTGACCGGATGCGGTCGCTGATTAATAAAATTAAAAAAAAATTGCCTGCTTTATGGATTTTCAAAAAAAATTATACCTGTTTGTACCTGTTTTATATCTCATCAACACACAACAGTATATATAAATTCACCAAAATTATTTAAATTAATCGATCCACGTCCATAAATTAACCAACACAATATAAACAAATCGCTCGAGCGACTAAAATTTATATAAACTATATAAATTGAATCTAAAATTATAATTATGGACGTTTGCCTTTGACAACGATGAACTCAACAAGCAAACGATTAGAAACTCTTACCAGTCATATTTATATACCTCCTGCAAAGAGAAACAGCTTCCTGAAGAAAAGATACAATAGAAGAATTAATTCCATAACTAAACACGCATGCATAAAGCTAAATTCATGACAAAATTATCCTCGGCGTCATCATCGATATCCGCGCCAAGTGTAAGAAGTAGATTACGATCTTGATATATATAGTCGTCATCGTACGTCGATAAAGTTTGTCCCCAGTACTCCTTGAGAAGTGTAAGCTAGTTGTGGTCCACCTCTTCATGAAATCGGGAAATCATCCTCGGTTTTATAGTCCTAGGCCTTTCAGCTTTACTCCTGTTTTTACAAGATTCAACTGCCATAGAGTGAAAGGTTGTCAAATTCGATATTTTTTACTCGTAGTCTTATCTGACTCAAGGTATGAGAGACAAAGGAAGAGCTGCAGAAAATTCAATAATTTTCAATAAGTATTTCACCATACTGTACTTCCTCTCGAATTCCCAAAACAAAGTAGGTTAATTACCAAACAAAGTGTTAATTCACTCCCGAACCGTTAATTAACCACTTTGTTCAGAAGTTCAACAGGAAGCTGTACACTTGAATTTAATTGAACCACTTATTGAGAACTGTTGAATTTCATGCAACTCTCATGGAGTCTCTCATATTACATGCACACCTTGAGTCAGATAAAACTATGAGTAAAAAAATATCTCAATTGACAACCCTTCACTCCATGGCAGTTGATTTTGCAAAAAAGAAGTAACAACTAAAAGGCTTAGGGCTTTAAAACCGAGGATGTTTCCCGATTTCATGGAGAGGTGGGACAAACCAGCTTTTACACTTCTCAAGGAGTATGAGGGGAAAAATTTATCGTGCTAGTCTTGAATCTATATATAGTGAATGATCAGAAGTCGCAATCTGTTTGTTCACAAAATATAATATCATCAAGATGTGTATATAAAAAAATAGGTAGTTTGCACAAAAAAAATAGGTGATACTGCTATGTTCAACAACTTAATGGCACTACTTAGGGATATTGTCATCTGTTATGATGGAACAGTGGGGAATGTCTACAGTAATTCAATTAACTTATTATTCGAGTATGGAACTACAAACAAGAACTACACAACCCTATTTTTTTGGCTGCCGAGGTACCTGTTAGAGTATTAGATGCAACTGCTATGTCGAATCCTGCATACAAGAAGTTCTGGACTCTTATCCTAGTAATCATTACTCATGGGCGATGATGAAGGTACGTATTTGGGTTACATTATATATAATTTGAAGTTTTCATCTAATTATGACAAGTTATATTTCATCAAGTGCACACTTTCATCTTTCTCCAATTGTTGTATATATTTCAGAGATACAGCTTTGTGGAGTCAGATTCAAGACTAATTACGTTAATTGATCGCATATTCATATGATATATGTGACGACCCCAAAATAGGTTCAATACTCCACCCATTTTGAGTCGCCAAATAAACTCAATAAAATTCAAATACAATCTTTCATATCACACGGTTGTGCAAAATACGACCACACAACTGTGAGTGTCAATACAGACAGGTAGAAAATATTAATATTCAAACTAAGTCCTCATTACATTTATTATCACACTATTTTAAATAAAATAAATAGTGAGGACTTCTACAGCTCTAACTCGGACCATCACTCCATTTCCCGACTAGTACCCGCGACATTCTTATTTCCTGAAGAGAACAATGGAAGAAAAGGGTGAGCTCAACTAGCCCAGTAAAGAATATTATGACTAAGATAATGAAAAATAAATTATCGTTAGCCTTCAATAAATCAGATAAAATATTATGGACAACAAGTTTTAGATTAATATTCGCAGCGGAAATAATAATTCATTAGAAGAGTTAAGTAGAGAATGATGTCTACTATCTTCTTTGATTTAAAAGTCCATCATTAATATTTTATCCCTGTAACATCAATCAATATACATCTCGAATCAAATATCTATCTTTGCACTACGGGCCAAAGATATTCATTTGTATCATCAGTTGGTCATGTTCACCTCAACACATGTCCATCTTTGCACTACGGCTAAAGATATTCATCAGGTAATCATTCATCTTTGCACTACAGGCCAAAGATATTTATCACGTACTTTTTCATCTTTGCACTACAGGCCAAAGATATTCAGTTATATCACTATTTAGGACAGAGGATGATGAAATACAATATAAGGAACGAATCCAATGAGATAAAGGACAAGGATTCGAGATTCGTAATTTAGTTTATCCAAGTTCAATAATACTCCGTAATAATCAATTGTGGAGCAAAATTCAAGAATGAAGTTCAAAACTTGGATACAATCAAAAATGATTTGGAAGAAGAAATTTTTTTTATCGTGAATAGTACCCCGTGAATAGTAACTCGTGAATAGTAACTCGACATGAAAAGATAAAAATTTCACAAGAAAGTTCAGACCAATATTCCAGTGAAATAATATTAGATGAAGCGCAAAACTCAAGTAATATCTGATCATTTTAGGAATTATAGAAGCAATACTTACCGCAGTAAGTTTAGAGTTAAGAATCTGAAATGAAACAATATACGAAACTGCAATTGGATTTTCACCCGTTTGGCAGGTAGTCCGCTCAGATAGATTATTTTCACAATTTAATAACAACTGAATACGAAGGGTTATTCACCCGTCTGGCGGTAGTCCGCTCAAACAGATTATTTTCACAATTTAATAACAACTGAATACGAAGATTCACCCGTCTGGCGGTAGTCCGCTCAAACAGATTATTCCAACAAAATAATAAGGAATCGAATAACAACCCTTACGAGTATTGAAAGAAAATAACTCTCTTCATGAATACGAAAGAAATAATAACCCTTACCTTAAAATTTGGATATTGTACTAGCGTTATAACAGAATACTCTTATTCTTTCTCTCTTATTCTCTCTATACTTTCTCTCTCTATAGCTTTAGTGAATTGGTAAGAAATAATGAAGAAATGAGCTTCTATTTATAGGCTCGGCAGAGTAAGGGTAAAATAGTCTTTTTGCCATAATTTATGACATTATCGTTTGCATCATCGCTCCGATGACATCCTTGCTTACCTCATCGCTCCGATGACATCATTGCTTGCATCATCGCTCCGATGACATCATTGTTTGCATCATAAGAGTTTAAATTCAATTTGCACTCTTCCACCTCGTTTAGCTTTTATACCATGAATTTACTATAATAATATTATCCATTCAAATTATAAAAATCATACTATTATATAATCACATCATACTACTATAATGTAATATTATAATAATATATTTAAATAAATTATTTTATCGGACAAAATAAAATACCAACTTTCAACAAATGTCACATGTTAAAAAATTCCTCCGTCTAAATCCACATTGAATAAATATTTCCTTATCATATATATCAAAAATTAATTATTCACAAATAATATTACAGAACTACAATATTGACAACCAGGTCGTTCCCAGGAAAGAGGGGGCCTTCCGATAAGGATTTTTTTCCTTACTGGCGCGCAATTAATCAACCCCTTTCCTAGACAGAACTTCCTTAGATATTGTCAATAATGCTATCTAATAATATTATTCAAATAATATGAATTATTGATTTGATAATTTGAAATAATGTACAATGACAATTATTGAATCAATAAAATATTATGCAATTATTGAATGCAATAATATAAAATATTGAACAGTAATTACTGTAACAATAATTGAGTAAGTTCCTTCCTACGTAAGAATCAATAATTCAAAATACTGTGCAATATCGTGTGCTACTGTGCAACACCACGTATTACTGCATTTTAACCACCGAGTATTTCAACAGTACTAACGGTAACAGTTTTGCCATTATTATATAAAAAAGTTATTTCTGTCGCTTTCTATATCCGACATTCATTCCATTGTGGGGTCCACCAATGACTGCGCCGTCGTACTAATATTCTCCGACAAAAAGAATATTCCTCGACCAAACGAATATTCTCCGACACAACAAATATTTTATAACCACTTGCTTATTTTGTAAACTTTGCACATTTCACCCATAACTTATCACATTTATCAAATCAATACCTTACTATTTCAAAATAATATATAAAGAAAATTAAATCTTATTCATAAAATTTGGGGTCTTACAACCTCCCCTCCTTATGAAATTTCGTCCTTGAAATTGACGTACGTACCTGGTATGTCGAAAAGTTGAGGATACCTCGTTTTCATTTCCGATTCTAACTCCCAGGTCATTTCCTCGATATCATGGTTCCTCCACAAAACTTTAACTTGAGGTATAACCTTTGAGCGTAAGACATGTTCCTTCCTATCCAAGATCTTAACAGGTACCTCCTCGTATGTTAAATCTTCGGCTATCTCGTCTGGTTCTAACTCAATAATGTGGTTTGGATCTTTCACATATTTATGAAGCACAGATATGTGAAAAATGTTATGAACACGAGACATGCTTGGAGGTAAGGCGAGTCTATAGGCCACATTTCCAACTCGGTCAAGGATTTCAAATGGACCAATGAATCGTGGGTTGAGCTTTCCTCTCTTTCCAAATCTCGTAACTCCTTTCCATGGAGCAACACGTAATAATACATGATCTCCGACATTAAACTCCACGTCCCTTCGATGAAGATCAGCATAACTCTTTTGTCGATCTTGTGCAGTTTGTATACGTTGCCGGATCATTTGAATCTTTTCCGTAGTCATACGTACTAACTCCGGTCCCAACAATGTTGCTTCACCCACCTCGTCCCAACATACTGGAGAACGACATTTTCATCCATACAACGCCTCGAATGGAGCCATGCCTATACTTGCCTGATAACTGTTGTTGTAGGAGAATTCCACCAATGGTAGGTACTTATCCCAACTCCCTTTGAAGTCTAGAACACAGAGTCTCAATAGATCTTCAAGAGTTTGGATAGTCCTTTCCGATTGCCCGTCCGTTTGTGGATGATATGCCGAACTGAATCGTAAATCGGTGCCCATAGCTTTCTGCAAGCTGACCCAAAATCGTGAAGTGAATCTTGGGTCACGATCCGAAACTATGGATACTGGCATACCATGCAATCTCACAATCTCATTCACGTACATACGAGCAAGACGTTCAAGGGAATAAGTCTCTCGTATCGGCAAGAAATGAGCAGATTTGGTTAATCTATCAACAATAACCCAAATCGCATCTATGCCTTGAGAAACCTTGGGAAGACCAGTAACGAAATCCATGGTAATGTGTTCCCACTTCCACTTTGGAATCTCAAGTGGTTGTAATGGACCCTTTGGTACTTGATGCTCCGCCTTGACACGTTGACACGTTAAGCACCTCGAGATAAATTCCGCGATCTCTCTCTTCATATTGCTCCACCAAAATGTATGTCGAAGATCATGAACTCCCAAGATGGATTGCAAACGGTGTGTTGTGTGCCTCCATCATGATTCTATACTTTAAATCAGAATCGTCAGGAACACAAAGTCTGGAGTTGACTCGAAGTATTCCTTCTTCATCAATCCTTGCTTCTGGAATAGCACCTTCTTGCACCTTCTTCTTCATCTTTATCAGCTCCGGGTCTGTAGCTTGAGCAGCTTTAACTTTATCAATCAAAGCTGGTTCTACGCGTATACTTGACATCATCGCATAGGTCTCCAGAGTCTTGAACTCTATCTCCATCTTTTGTAAATCACACAAGATAGGCCTTGAAAGTATCGCATTCGTTCCCGCATATGATCTTCTACTCAACGCGTCAGCTACCACGTTCGTTTTTCCAGGATGGTATTGGATGGTATGGTCGTAATCTTTTAACAGCTCAAGCCAACGTCGTTGCTGCATGTTGAGTTCCTTCTGGGTGAAGAAATACTTGAGGCTCTTATGATCCATATAGATCTCCACTTTCTCCCCATACAGGTAGTGTCTCCAGATCTTCAACGCGAAAACGACTGCCGCCAACTCTAGATCATGAGTAGGATAATTCCTCTCATATTCCTTGAGTTGTCGCGAGGCATAGGCTATGACTTTCTCATGTTGCATGAGAACACATCCTAACCCTTTGCCCGAAGCATCGCTGTAAATGACAAATCCATCCGAACCAGATGGTATCGTCAGAACAGGTGCCGAAATGAGTCTTCTCTTGAGCTCTTGAAAGCTCTTCTCACATTCCTCGTTCCATACGAATTTTGTATCTTTCCGAGTCAGCTGAGTTAATGGAGTAGCGATTCGAGAAAATCCTTCCACGAATCTCCGATAATAACCAGCTAAGCCCAGAAAGCTACGTACTTCAGTCACCGACTTCAGTTGCTCCCAACTTTGTATTGCTTCAATCTTCGTCGGGTCCACAGATACTCCACGTTTTGATACTACGTGCCCAAGGAATGCTACCTCCTCAAGCCAGAACTCGCATTTCTTCAACTTGGCATATAGCTTATTTTCACGATGCCTTTGAAGTACCAGCTTCAAGTGGTGCTCATGATCTTCACGGCTTTTGGAATAGATGAGGATGTCATCAATAAAGACAACCACGAACTGATCCAAATATTCCTTGAATACACGGTTCATCATATCCATAAAAGCAGCAGGAGCATTAGTCAATCCAAAAGACATGACTAAGAATTCATAATGCCCGTATCGAGTTCTGAAAGCAGTCTTCGGAATATCCTCAGTTTTAATCTTCAGCTGATGATATCCAGAACGAAGATCGATCTTTGAAAAGAATTGTGCACCTTGCAACTGGTCGAACAGGTCATCAATACGAGGTAACGGATACCTATTCTTGATGGTGACATGGTTCAACTCCCGATAGTCAATACAAAGTCGCATACTCCCGTCTTTCTTCTTTACGAATAAAACAGGAGCACCCCAAGGAGATGTACTAGGACGTATAAAATTGATGTCTAACAACTCCTGTAGTTGGACTTTTAACTCCTGAAGTTCTATAGGAGCCATTCGATATGGGGTTTTAGAAATGGGTTTTGTACCGGGTTCAAGGTCAATAAAGAATTCAACTTCACGTTCCGGGAGTAGACCGGGAAGTTCTTCAGGAAATACATCAGGAAACTCATTAATAACAGAAATATTATTCAAACCTGACGTATTCTGGTTTAGATCAGTGACATGGGCTAAGAAAGCTTGACATCCGTTTTTCAATAAACGAATAGCTTTATAACTCGAAATAACATTGATTGATTTTAGTGGTTTGGTTGTTTGAATTCGCACAATAGGTTGGTTAGGAATATGAAAACTAACAACCTTACGAAAATAATCAATTTTGGCATGATAAGTGGTGAACCAGTCAATTCCTAAAATCACATCAAATGCAAGTATTTTCAACGATATGAGATCAACAAGTAGGGTGAGGGTACCAATTTGAATCAAGCAACATTTGTAAACTGTAGATGTAACGAAAGTTTCTCCTAACGGAGTTTCAACAGATAAGTCAAAGTCTAACTTCTCAGGTGTCAAATTTAATCGTTGAGCACAAGCAGGTGAAATAAAAGAATGGGTAGCACCGGTATCTAACAAGGTGTAAACTTCGCAAGAGTTTATGATTAGCTTACCCATAATCACCTCGTGCGGGTTCCTCGTGTTTTGGGCTGTCACGACAAACGCTCTTCCAGGAATCACCGACTTTGACTTGTCCGAAACCGCCTTTGGAATCACCACCCCCGCTGGACTTGGTTTCGCTACAGGACAATCTCGAGCTATATGTCCTTCTTTTCCACAGTTATAACATGCTTTAAATTGTTGTGGGCAGTTTGGGCTGATGTGTCCCTCTTTCCCGCATTTATAGCATACGACCGGTGGTCGTTCTCCTCCCCTAGAAACAGTTGATGCTGGTGCTGATGTCGACGTCTTCACGTTCTCATTGTTGTACCTTCTCTTCTTGAAATCTCCTCCCGATTCACTTTTTCTATTATTATGGCCACGATTACCACCGGAGTGGTTACCGCTTCTGTCATGATACTTTCCTCCCCGCTGGTTATCATTGTTCTGATGACTGCTGCCACCGGTACGACCTTGGTTGTTGTCCCTTGGTTGAACATAATCATTATCTCGTTCTAATAACTGGGCCCTGTTCACTACATCCAAATATAGAGAAAATTTATGAGAAATGAGGTATTGACGAATCTCGGGTTTCAAACCTCTCAGAAACATCCGCGTCATACGTTCCTCATTCTCCACCAAATGAGGTGCAAACCGGGATAACTCCGCGAATTTAGCCTCGTACTAGGACTACAGTCATGTTGTTCTGTTCCAGTCTGATGAACTCTACCTCTTTCATGTGACGAATACTTTCTGGAAAGTACTTGTCATTGAACAGTTTCTGGAACGCCCCCCAAGACATCTTGAGTGCGGCAGGCTGGGTATGCTTCACAGATTCCCACCAGTAATCTGCCTCTCCACAGAACATAAAGGTGGCAAATGGAACCTTCTGTTCCTACGTGCATCCCAAGACATCAAATATCTTGGTAATTTGCTTAATCCAATTTTCCTGCCTTGATTGGATCTGGCTTTCCCTGAAACTCTGGTGGTCCCAACTCTTTAAACTGCTTGGCAGTGACAAGCCGCGAGTTGTTATTTGCACCTGTATTATGAACACGAATCTCTCTCGTCTGGTTTTGCATGAACTACAAAAAGCTTCTAAACATCCCGTCATTTATCATTTCTTCGGTAGGGTTGTTTACAGGAGGAATATAGCCTTCCTGTTGCACGTTCTCCTCGTTGTTGATTAAAGGTGTCTCAACGGTCTCATTCACTCCATTGTTTAATCTTTCAGCTTGCCATTCTCAAATACTGCCACAAAACAAGGGTTAATCAAACAAATTAACATATCAAATATTAACCCTATAATCCAACCGACCAATTAAATAACAATTAAGCTTAGGTATGACACACTAGCGAAGGTTTTACTCGTCTCTCCCCTCCTAGTTCTATTCTCAGATCTCCGCCAGAGATCATATCCCTAAGCTCTGATACCAACTGTGACGCCCCCAAAATAGGTTCAATACTCCACCCGTTTTGAGTCACCAAATACACTCAATAAAATTCAAATACAATCTTTCATATCACACGGTCGTGCAAAATACGACCACACAACTGTGAGTGTCAATACAGACAGGTAGAAAATATTAATATTCAAACTAAGTCCTCATTACATTTATTATCACACTATTTTAAATAAAATAAATAGTGAGGACTTCTACAGCTCTAACTCGGACCATCACTCCATTCCCTGACTAGTACCCGCGACATTCTCATTTCCTGAAGAGAACAATGGAAGAAAATGGTGAGCTTAACTAGCCTAGTAAAGAATATTATGACTAAGATAATGAAAAATAAATTATCGTTAGCCTTCAATAAATCGGATAAAATATTATGGACAACAAGTTTTAGATCAATATTCTGCAGCGGAAATAATAATTCATTAGAAGAGTTAAGTAGAGAATGATGTCTACTATCTTCTTTGATTTAAGAGTCCATCATCAATATTTTATCCCTGTAACATCAATCAATATACATCTCGAATTAAATATCCATCTTTGCACTACGGGCCAAACATATTCATTTGTATCATCAGTTGGTCATGTTCACCTCAACACATGTCCATCTTTGCACTACGGCTAAAGATATTCATCAGGTAATCATTCATCTTTGCACTACAGGCCAAAGATATTTATCACGTAATTTTTCATCTTTGCACTACAGGCCAAAGATATTCAGTTATATCACCATTTAGGACAGAGGATGATGAAATATAATATAAGGAACGAATCCAGTGAGATAAAGAACAAGGATTCGGGATTCGTAATTTAGTTTATCCAAGTTCAATAATACTCCGTAATAATCAATTATGGAGCAAAATTCAAGAATGAAGTTCAAAACTCGGATACAATCAAAAATGATTTGGAAGAAGAAAAAAAAATATATTTTTTTACCGTGAATAGTACCCCGTGAATAGTAACTCGACATGAAAAGATAAAAATTTCACAAGAAAGTTCAGACCAATATTCCAGTGAAATAATATTAGATGAAGCGCAAAACTCAAGTAATAGCTGATCATTTCAGAAATTATAGAAGCAATACTTACCGTAGTAAGTTTAGAGTTAAGAATCTGAAATGAAATAATATACGAAACTGCAATTGGATTTTCACCCGTTTGGCGGTAGTTCGCTCAGACAGATTATTTTCACAATTTAATAACAACTGAATACGAAGGGTTATTCACCCGTCTGGCGGTAGTCCGCTCAAACAGATTATTTTCACAATTTAATAACAATTTGAATACGAAGATTCACCCGTCTGGCGGTAGTCCGCTCAAACAGATTATTTCAACAAAATAATAAAGAATGGAATAACAACCCTTACGAGTATTGAAAGAAAATAACTCTCTTCATGAATACGAAAGAAATAATAACCCTTACCTTAAAATTTGGAGATTGTACTAGCGTTATAACAGAATACTCTTCTTCTTTCTCTCTTATTCTCTCTATACTTTCTCTCTATATAGCTTTAGTGAATTGGTAAGAAATAATGAAGAAATGAGCTTCTATTTATAGGCTCGGCAGAGTAAGGGTAAAATAGTCTTTTCGCCATAATTTATGACATCATCGTTTGCATCATCGCTCCGATGACATCCTTACTTACCTCATCGCTCCGATGACATCATTGCTTGCATCATCGCTCCGATGACATCATTGTTTGCATCATAAGAGTTCAAATTTAATTTGCACTCTTCCACCTCGTTTAGCTTTTATACCATGAATTTACTATAATAATATTATCATTCAAATTATAAAAATCATACTATTATATAATCACATCATACTACTATAATGTAATATTATAATAATATATTTAAATGAATTATTTTATTGGACAAAATAAAATACCAACTTTCAACAAATGTCACATGTTAAAAAATTCCTCCGTCTAAATCCACATTGAATAAATATTTCCTTATCATATATATCAAAAATTAATTATTCACAAATAATATTACAGAACTACAATATTGACAACCAGGTCGTTCCCAGGAAAGAGGGGGCCTTCCGATAAGGATTTTTTTCCTTACTGGCGCGCAATTAATCAACCCATTTCCTAGACAGAACTTCCTTAGACATTGTCAATAATGCTATCTAATAATATTATTCAAATAATATGAATTATTGATTTGATAATTTGAAATAATGTACAATGACAATTATTGAATCAATAAAATATTATGCAATTATTGAATGAATAATATAAAATATTGAACAGTAATTACTGTAACAATAATTGAGTAAGTTCCTTCCTACGTAAGAATCAATAATTCAAAATACTGTGCAATATCGTGTGCTACTGTGCAACACTACGTATTACTGTATTTTAACCACCGGATATTTCAACAGTATTAACGGTAACAGTTTTGCCATTATTATATAAAAAAGTTATTTCTGTCGCTTTCTATATCTGACATTCATTCCGTTGTGGGGTCCACCAATGACTGCGCCGTCGTACGAATATTCTCCGACAAAAAGAATATTCCTCGACCAAACGAATATTCTCCGACACAACAAATATTTTATAACCACTTGCTTATTTTGTAAACTTTACACATTTCACCCATAACTTATCACATTTATCAAATCAATACCTTACTATTTCAAAATAATATATAAAGAAAATTAAATCTTATTCATAAAATTTGAGGTCTTACAATATATACTTTCATGATGATAGAGATTGTGAGATAAAGTATTTTCCAAGAAAATATTGATATTTGGTTACAAAACATTAGAAATATTAAGCAAGTCTTAATGATGCTGCAGTTGAGTTATTGATAGAGTATGTTCTTTCTTTTATTTATTTTAATTAAATCATTGTCATTCTTTTTTTTAATTACATCGATGTCATTTGGGTATATTTTTTGGTAATATATTATAAAATAATGCTACTTTCACATAATTTTGGGTCACATAATGCTCTCACACACACACACATGCATACTATGTGTATGCGAGATTTATGTAACCCAAATTATGTGATAGTAGCATTATTTTATAAGTAATATTAATATAAGTAAATTAATACTAATTAATTTATTTTTAATTAGTATTGGGAAACTAATAAGTAATATTAACTAAGTAATATTAATACTAATTCAAACTAAATAGTTATAAATTTAGGAGTGAAAACTAAGTAAATGCTACTTAGTTGATTTTAGTAGATATTAACTAAATAATATCTGTTATTATATTAACTAAGTAAAGTAATATATGTAATATATGTTATTTATATATTAACTAATTAAGTAATATACGTTATTATATTTAATTTAATTTATTTTGTATTAAATTTATTTTGTATTATGTTATGTTATGTTATTTATATGTTATTATATTTAATTTAATGTAGATTAATATTTAATTTATATATTTTTTGTTATTTTATTATATTTATAAGTAATATATGTTATTATATTAACTAAGTAAAGTAATATATGTAATATATGTTATTTATATATTAACTAAGTAATATATGTTATTATATTAACTAAGTAAAGTAATATATGTAATATATGTTATTTATATATTAACTAATTAAGTAATATATGTTATTATATTTAATTTAATTTATTTTATATTAAACTTAGTTTGTATTATTTTATGTTATGTTATTTTATTCTATTTATATGTTATTATATTTAATTTAATTTAATGTAGATTAATATTTAATTTATATATTTCTATTATTTTATTATATTTATAAGTAATATATGTTATTATATTAACTAAGTAAAGTAATATATGTAATATATGTTATTTATATATTAACTAAGTAATATATGTTATTATATTAACTAAGTAAAGTAATATATGTAATATATGTTATTTATATATTAACTAATTAAGTAATATATGTTATTATATTTAATTTAATTTATTTTGTATTAAACTTAGTTTGTATTATTTTTTATTATTTTATTATATTTATATGTTATTATATTTAATTTAATGTAGATTAATATTTAATTTATATATTTTCTGTTATTTTATTATATTTATAAGTAATATATGTAATATATGTTATTATATTAACTAAGTAAAGTAATATATGTAATATATGTTATTTATATAATAACTAAGTAATATATGTTATTATATTAACTAAATAAAGTAATATATGTTATTTATATATTAACTAATTAAGTAATATATGTTATTTATATATTTTAGTAATTAATATTATATAATAATAAACTAACATAAGTCTCAATATCATATTATGAACTCATGCACTCAAAATATCATATTATGAACATGCATGCACTCAAATTGCACAAATTAAAATCAAATTGAAACTAAATATCACACACACACACACACACACACACACACACACATATATATATATATATATATATATATAAATCTAACACATATTCAAACTAAATAGCCAAATCAAACACATATAAACACATAATATGCAATATATATATATATATATATATATATATATAATTTCAAATTCGGAGAAATATATAAACTAATTAAAGTAAAGAAAAGAGAGAGTAATGATACCTAGATGGGGTTGTCGGCGGCGACGGACGACGATGGCAGACGGCGGCTGGCGTACTGCCGGAGGCGGAGGCGGGCGGCGGCTTCGTCTTCTTCTTCCTCTCCTCCCTTCTCTTTCTCTTCTGTTTTTGTTCGCGTCTTCTACAGAAGACCGAGCTGATCTATTTAAAAAGAATTAGCGACCGCGAGCGGTCGCTGGTTTTTAATTGACTGACGGTCGAGCTGTTGAGGAAGTCAAACTGTTCTGCGACCACTATCTGCTATCGGATGCGGTCGTAGACTTGAATTTATTGGGAATTGCATATCATATTTGATATTGAAAGTAAATATAAATGCTTAAGTGTACAGTCCTTCAATGATCATATGTACAAGGACTTAGATGATAGATCAAAAATGTTAGGTTGATCTGAGCTTTAATGTTTATCATTTATGTAAATAAATGTATAGAAGAAAAGATCAAATTTGTTAGGTTGATCTATTTGTGCTGTAAATGTTAAAGCCTTGACAGAATCGTAGTCTGTAAAAGGTAGCATTCAGAAGACAAGGCAGAATCGTGCAGCTTAAATGAAGATGTCCAGAATCGTAGTCTAACAAGAGAATCAAGCTTGCAGAGACCAAGGCAAGATTCGTGGAGCTTAAGTGAAAGTATCAGAATAGTAGTCTGCCCTTGGAAGTCACACTGAGAATCATGGAGAAAATCCGAGCCAAGTCAAGAAACGCAGTGTGCTCTTGGAAGTGTGAAGTCTGCAAGACATGCAAGCAGGAATCGTAGTCTACCAGAGAGCTTAAGAGAAATCGTAGTGTTCTCTATGATCAAGTCTGAGTCAAGCTGTGCAAGCCAACACACAATGATTATGGTACAATGACCATAATCGTAGTGCTTCTCCAGTCAGCATCAAAGATCATAGTTCTGATGAAGAGAGGAAGAGCAACAAATGAAGAAAGGCTAATAGCCGTTGACAATTTGATAGTCCCAATGATTTCATATTCATCCTTAGTTCAAATCGAAGAAGCGTATTGAAGAAGCTAAGGAAAGGACTAAACCGCCTGCAGAAAACACCTTTTTAGGTGTTAGGTGAGTTTGCAGTCTGCTGTGTCAGTGGGCCAGTCTGTAGTGCCGCAGGAAAGCATGATGTCAACATCAACTGCACAGAAACGTCTGAAGCATTAAATGCAGCAACGGGAGCATTCAAACGAATATATTTTGAATGGCTCTTTTATAAGGACATCAGACAAAGATTCAGAATAAGCAAGTAAGCAAGATACAAAAAGAAAGATTATCAAGAGAAAAGCTCAAGAACACTCAACGATCAACTCTACGATCCTGAAAGAGGAAAGATTGCTTTGCTACTCAGTCATTCAGAACTGATGCTTAATTGCAACTGAGTAGCACACCTCAAACAACTACTGTTAATCCAAGTGAGGAATCAAGTCAGAGGACTTGAAGAGTTCAAAAGTGAACTAAGTGAAGATCCAAGTCAGAGGACTTGAAGAGTTCAAAAGTGAACTAAGAGCAGATCCAAGACTTGAAGCTCAAAAGTGAACTAAGAGAAGTTTCAGGGCTGCTGGCCTTGAAGGGATCTAAGTGATCCAGTTGTAAGAGACATCCTTAGTAGATTTCCTACTCGTGGAGTAGAAGAGTGGATTAGGAGCTTTGTGTGCTCTGAACCACTTAAAACCTTGTGTCTCATTGTCTCTCATTAATTTTTATAACTGTCATATCCGTTATAACTGCAATAACTGCTTAGCAAACCATAACTACAATATCTTGAAGGGGAACAAAACATATATTCCGCTGCTATCAGTATAATCAATACTGACAAAGTATTTTAAACAAAGAATTTTTAAAATATCTATTCAACCCCCTTCTAGATAACTAACGTGCCTTTGGGAACTAACAGAATTAACTTCTCCCGCCAACTCAAGTGCCAAAATTTAAGGCGATAAACTAGACTCGGCGACCGATTAGTTACCGCACGGTGGTCGCTAATTACAAATAGCGACTACTTTGGATAGCCGTCGCTAAAAGCGGTCACTAAGGATGATATTAGCGACCGAATACGATGGTCGCAGATAATATTGGTCGCTGATGGGCCTGTTTCTTGAAGTGATCTTTACATTTATTTTAACTTATAAGTCATTATGAGTCGAACACCTTCATAACTTGTTTTAACTTAATTTCTGACTTATAAGTCAAATTGATGCCAAATCCTTTTCTTTATAAGTCACAACTTAACACAACTTATAAGTCAACTTATATTTTATCTTAGTTATTTTAAAATAAGTCATTCCCGAATAGATCTTACCATTTATATTTATCTAAGATGATAATAATCGTCGAAAGTTCGACTGGATCTATAGGCTTTTCCTTAGTTGTGGCTTTTCTCCTCTATTATTTACTTTTCCTGTCTGTCAATGGTGAAGATCTCTCATATTTCACTGAGCTCTTCTATGCGGACATGATAATTGGATATGAAAATTGAATGTTGGGCCATGAATATTTAGGCCTAGGATACCTGTTGGGTTGTAGCCCTCTTGGGCATATTTGGGTCCCAATAGGGATTGTTTGGGGCTTACGGAACATTCTGGAGGTTCCTATTTCTATACGAATTCTAAATATGGAAAGAGGTGTTGGGGTTTGAACCAACTTCCTTATTTTTAGGAGATTTGGTGCAATCCTATTATGGAATGATATATAGGGGAACCCTAATCTAATATGGGGAATGGATTCTAGGGAGAAGACGAGAATACTATAAATACAAGGCTTTACCATGATTTTAAGGTAAACATTATTATTACTTTCCAGCACTAGTGCATTACGCCTCCATTGTTAACCTTAATCAGCATGTACTTATTCTCACACCAGAGCTATCCCCCGGCGGCCCAAGCCGTCAAGCTTCTGGTGTTTACCCATTTTTGTGCAGGATTGAACGCGCTTTGGTGATTAGGGCGCGTGGACGAATCATGGCGTTAACATTGGCGCTAAAAGGAGTGGTTTTCTAGTGGTGCTGGATTTTAATCATAATCATCAACTCCCTGTGCCTGAAGTTATGGTGAATAGCAGAACAGTTTTAGGCATGGGACAGTCAACGGCAGGAGGTTCTTCTCAACAAAGGGGGTCCGTGAAGGATAGATTGGGACAGTCAAAGAGCATCCATGAGCAGCTCGGTCCTTAGAGTACTTCAGTAGGATCCAAAGGTGGAGATCGGGATGACATAAGGAGGAGCATATTCTCGACAGCCAGTAAGGAGACTAAGGATCGGAGGCAGGTAGGAGGCACACCTGCCTCAAACCTGACTCCGAGATGATCAAGAGGAGAAAAAATCCATTCTAGCCAAAAAGGCGCAGGAGATAGAGGAGGCGCTGAGAGTGTTGCTGCTACAGAAGGAGGAGATTATAAAGCAGATGGTACATATAGCCGAACAGGAGAACGAGGCCTCCAGTCACAGTCGGACCAGAAGGCGGGGGAGGTCTCCAGATAGACAGTCTAGGATGCGACGTGCGGAGGGTACAAGGCGATCCTAGAAGAGGCTTCAGAGCCACTCTTGTGACAGGAGCAGATCGAGTGGCCGCACATCCGAGAATCGATCAAGGGCACATCGTCCTGATAGTTCCCGGTACAGTGAAAGTAGAGGCCGAAGCTTTTCCAGGGCTCATAGTTCTGATGGAAAGGGTCAGACAGACTATAAAAAGTAGGATTCTCCCAAGAGGGAAGTGCCCACAAAGCCAGGAGGGAATGGAATTGTTGGCCAAAAAGCTAGAGGAGATTCAGAAGGAGTTGGCTGAAGTCAGACAAGTGAAAGTAAGTTCGGGCAAAAAAGCTTCCCTATCCTCTCCTGAGATTGTTCAAGAAAAGGCAGACCCCAGCAAGAAACTCCCCTATATGGAAAGTTATGATGGTTCAGGTGATCCGTAGGCGTATGACAGACTGATGGATTACTATGACTACTCAGATGCGGCCAACTATCATACCTTCATGATAACTTTGAGGAAAGATTCCAGACAGTGGTGATGACTTTGGCCCCGAACTCAGTCTCATCATGGGAAGAGCTGTACAACAAATTTCATACTCGGTTCGGGAGTAACAAGAGGAGGAGGAAACCAACTGGATCATTATCACAGATCAGATAACATTCCAATGAGATGCTGGGTCAGTACATGAAAAGATTCAGGGAAGCGGTAGGTCAAGTGACAGATCTCAATGACCTCCAAGCAGTAGGGCTCTTCCAGAACAGGGTTGACCTAGGTGAAGTCAGAAAAGCTGGTGAAGAAGTTGATGTTTAACCACTCGAAGAGCTTGGTCGAGGCATTCGAGAAAGTTGAAGGCTTTATAGTGGTGGAAGAAGCCATGAACAGTTTAAAGTAGGGCACAACAGAGAAATCGAAGGAGAAAGACAAGAACTAAGTGGATGGGAACCAGAAGAGGTATGGAAACTGATAGGTCTGACGGCTATCAGAAGAGGTATAGTAGTAACACTAGGGGTTCGAGAGGAGGACGCCCACATTTCCCGAATCAGAAGGTGAACAGAGTATAAACAAAGCTCAATACCGATTGGGCCAGCATCCTGGACCAGATAAAAGGGCAACCCTACTTCGAACCACCCAGGGATAACATAAAGGCTGGTACTGGGAATATGAGCAAGTACTGCGACTACCATCAGGCACCGGGGCACGCTACGGAGGCCTGTTGGGGCCTAATGGACCTAATAGAAAAGAATGTGTAGAACGGGGCGTTGGTTCAGTATGTAGCGGGACGGAAAGCTCCAGAGACACAACAGGCGAATAATACCCCCGCACAGACCAACCAGCCCCAACAGCAAAATCAGATTCAGGTCACACATCAGGTTGTAGATGTAATCACGGGTGAAACTATGGGGAAAATTTAGGGTAAAAAATGATGTGGATACTTGGATACAGTGTTTTCGGTGGCCGACCAACCCGTAAGACGTGAAAGATCGTACCCTGGTTTGGTAATCTTATTCACAGATGAAGATTTCCCAGCAGAGCCGATCGAACCGCACGAGGGAGCATTGGTAATTACTGCACAGGTGGGTTTGGTGGATATAAAAAGGATGATGATAGACAATTGGTCTTCGATAGACATTTTATATGCACATGCCTACCAGAGGATGAACCTGGATGGGAAGAAGATGGAGATCGGACATGAGTCTCCATTATACGGATTCAACAACGAGCCAGTCAGAGTTGCCAGGACAATCGAGTTACCAGTCGTCTTCGGATCAGCTCCACAACAGGTGGAAATCACGTGCATATTCTTTGTAGTACATGTGGATTCGTCGTACAATGCGATTTTGGGAAGGCCTACTCTGACAGCCCTCCAGGCAGTGACGTTGATTCCTCATTTCAAGATCAAGTTCCCCACGCCATATAGAGTCGGGGAAGTAGCGGGGGACCTTGATTTGGCAAGGAGATGCTATCGGAACGCGTTGATTACTTCGGGAGTAGGGGTCAACAAACAGAAAAAAACCATGGCTATAGAGATCGAACCATTTATGAAAAGCAGCATTGAACCTTTGGTTATGCCTGCATAAGAGACCAAAGAGGTAGAGCTGATCCCTGGAAAGAAGGATAAGACTATACGAATTGGGTTAGGATTGCCAGAGCCTTTCAGGGCGAACTTGGTGGAGTTACTACAGGGCTATGTAGATATCTTCTCTTGGGTTCTCAGTGATATGCCCGGGGTAGATTTAAAGGTTGCTGAGCACATGTTGCATGTGGACCCGACAAAGAAGCTGGTTCGGCAGAAAAAAAGGATCTTCGCTCTAGAAAGACAAAAGATAATTGATGAGGAGATCGCAAAGCTTTTGGCAGCGGATTTTATATTCGAAATCGATTACCCAGGGTGGATGCCAAACGTAGTGGTGGTACAAATCAAAACGGGAAGTGGCGGGTGTGTATAGATTACACCGATCTGAACAAAGCATGCCCGAAGGACTTCTATCTTCTCCCACATATCGATCAGATTATTGATGCGATTTCAGAGTATGCTTTACTTAGCTTTATGGATGCTTTCTCGGGGTACCATCAGATTTTGATGTGCAAGGAGGACATCCTGAAGACAACCTTTATTACACATCGATCGGTGTATGCATATAAGAAGATAACATTTGCCTTACTAAATGTGGGGGCCACATAGCAAAGGATGATGAATTACGTGTTCTCAAAGCAGTTGGGAAAGAGCATGGAGGTTTATGTGGGTGACATGATTGTTAAAAATATGTCAGTTCAAGGCCATTTGGACGATTTGGAGGATTGTTTCTAGGACCGTTCGGCACTACAACTTGAGGTTGAGTCCGACCAAGTGCACCTTCGGATTGGGGGCGGGAAAATTCTTAGGATATCTAATTAGCAAGAGAGGAATAGAGACAAATCCTGAGAAAATACAAGCTATTTTGGACATGAAGTCCCCCCAGTCATATAAGGATGTTCAGTGGTTGACAGGTCAGATAACAGCTTTGAGGAGATTCATGTCTAAATCGACAGAGAGATGTTTACCGTTCTTTGATACGTTAAAAGGGCCGAAGAATGCGAAGAGTTTCCAGTGGACTTCGGAATGTGAAGATGCCTTTTAGGGGATAAAAAGGTATTTATCTTCGACTCCTTTGTTGGTGAAGCCAGCTCCTTTTGAGCAGTTGTACTTGTATTTGGCGACAAGCTCGTTGGCCGTGGGAGCAGTTTTGGTGCAGGAGATTGGGGGTAAGCAGCACTCGATTTACTACGTGAACCATGCCTTAGGGATGCAGAAACAAGGTATCCGAACTTGAAGAAGTTTGCTTACACTCTGATAATAGCTAGTCGGAAGCTTCAGTAATATTTCCAAGGTCAGTTGATAGTGGTGTACACGGATCAGCCTTTGAAAAAGGTTTTGGGCATTCCAGAAGTTTCGGAAGGCTTGTAGTGTGGACTATAGGAATTATCATAATTTATTATAGAGTATCACCCTTGGACAACCATTAAAGGGCATGCGTTGGCTGACTTTATGGTGGAATACTCATTCTCTGAAGCAGACGACAGCTTGGATCAGACCGAGGTGACCGAGCATTCGATTGTAATAGTTCATCCGGTGCAAAATTCATGGACATTGTATACAGATGGGTCGACTACTTTGGATGTTAGTGGCGCCGGTATCATTTTAACCAGTCCAGAGGGATTTAAAGTGCAACATGCGATCAGGTTTGAGTTTAAGTCAACGAACAACGAGGCTGAGTGTGAAGCGATTTTAGCAGGGTTGCGACTAGCGAAAAGTCTCGAGGTGCAGGAGTTGATTATTTTCAGTGATTCCTAGCTGGTCGTCAAGCAAATTTCTGGAGAATATGAAGCTTGGGGGGCAAGAATGGTGAAATATTTGGCGGAGGTAAAGGATCGACTGCAATATTTCGATTCATACAATTTTTAAGGAATAGATAGATCGGATAATACAATAGCCAATGCTCTGGTAAGGTTGGCCACGACCGAGACAAGTATATTTAGTGGATCGGTTTACTTGGAGGTTTTGAATCAACCGAGTGTTTAACACAGGGAGATAATGAGCGTGGAACGGTTAAATTATTGGATGACTTCTTATCTCGATTATTTGGCTGATGGTGTTCTACCTTCGGATCGGTTATTAGCAAAGAAAATCAAACACAAGAGCTCGAACTTTGTACTTATAGATGGGGATCTATACCGAAGGGATTATTCTTCCCCTTTGCTGAAGTGTTTGGTTCCGTCTGAAGCAGAATATGTTCTTCGAGAAGTTCATGAGGGAATTTATGGTGATCACATGGTGGCGAAGTCTTTAGGGTATAAAGTGCTACGACAAGGGGTACTATTGGCCCACGATTTTCAAGGAGGCGACTGAATATGTGAAGAAGTGTCCGAAATGTCAGTTGAATAGCCCGATCTCTCATTAGCCTGCCGGAGGAATTGTACTCATTTTTATCCTCGATCCCCTTTGCTGTTTGGGGGGGTGGATATCCTGGGTCCGTTATCGAAAGCTAAGGGGCAAGTTAGCTTTGTTATAGTTGCTATTGATTATATGACCAAGTGGGTGGAGGCCAAACCTCTTCGGCTAATTACGAACAAGAATGTTTGAAATTTTTGAAAGAGTGCGTCGTATTCCGGTTCGGCATTCCCATGGCAGTGGTTTCGGATAATGGCCTGCAATTTGTGGGCTCCAAGTTTGAGTCATTTTTAAAGGAGTTGGGTATACAACATTGAAAGACTTCGGTGGCTCGTCCTCAGTCGAATGGTCTGGTGGAGGTAACCAATAGGACTCTGTTGATGGAATAAAGAGAAGAGTTAATGAGGCGAAAGGAAGGTGGCTTGAAGAGTTGCTCAGTATATTATGGGCATATCGGACCATGCCACGATCCACCACGGGAGACTCGCCGTTCAGATTGGCTTATGGCACAGATGCTTTAGTTCCGGTGGAGATTGGTTCTACGTCTCTTCGGGTCAGTCAATTCTAGGAGGTATACAATGTGGATAGACTTCGAGCCAATTTGGATTTATTGGATAAGGTCAGGAAAGCGGCCTTGGTAAAACTTACATCATATTAACGTAGGGTGGTCAAGTATTACAATAAAGGGGTAAAGCTCAGAAGATTCGAGGTTGAGGATCTAGTTCTTTGGGAAGTGGAAGCTTCTATGCCTCAGAATCTGGGAAAATTAATGCCAAATTGGGAGGGTCCCAATGAGATTGTTGAAGTACCAAAGCCAGGAACTAATCGACTACGAGCAATGAATTAAACTAAAATCAAGAACACATGGCATGCGGGTAGACTTCAGAAATATTTTTAGTAGGGCAAAAGTCAGAGTCCCTGGTTTGTAATTCTTCAAACAATTATCAATAAAAGGAGCATTTTTTTTTCTAAATAGTGTTGTTCTATGTGATTGATTATCTGTTCAACTCCTGGGAGCGAATAAGATTTTTTTGGTGTTCGGTGGAATTTGTTCAACTCTTGGGAGCGAACGAGATTTTTTGGTGTTCGGTGGAATCTGTTCGACTCCTGGGAGGGAACGAGATTTTTTGGTGTTCGGTGGAATCTGTTCGTCTCCTGGGAGCGGACGAGATTTTTGTGTTGATTTCTTGGGTGTTTGAAATTTATTGTGTTCATTTTTGTTATGGTGAAATTCTACGTTATTTTGAATGTTTGGTACATAAGGAAAGTTCTATAAATCTTGAAAAAGATAGATATTTTCATTAATAAATATGACATGTACATAAGGGGTTCTGGGTTACAAGTCAATTCCTAATCTGATGAGGAGTCTTCCTCGTTTTCCAGTTCGGAATCTTAAGAGTCAAGAAGAGAAGGGTTCACGGAGACTTCGGCTAGTTTCGCTTTACCTTTGCTTCGACAAGCTTCATACCCTTCGGCGAACATTTGCGTTATCTCTTCACCCAGCTCGGAAGATTTACGGTATTCTTGTATGATCCGAAGCCTCATCTCGTTGGTCAGGATTGGTCCCAATGCTTTGTACTCTGAAAAAAGCTTCTTGGGCTGTGCACATTTATTGTTAATGATTGGGCTGTATTTTTTATATACTCTTCCATTAAATTTTCTATTTGAGTAGAAGACTGGGGGGCAATGTTGGGCCATGAATATTTGGGCCTAGGATACCTA
The DNA here is from genome assembly GCA_020205555.1 of Panax stipuleanatus. Classification (NCBI taxonomy): domain Eukaryota; kingdom Viridiplantae; phylum Streptophyta; class Magnoliopsida; order Apiales; family Araliaceae; genus Panax; species Panax stipuleanatus. The sequence continues at coordinate 11,961,810 of CM035122.1, forward strand.
TTGGGTTGTAGGCCTCTTGGGCGTATTTGGGTCCCAATAGGGACTGTTTGGGGCTGACGGAACATTCTGGAGGTTCTTATTTCTATATGGATTCTAAATATGGAAAGAGGTGTTGGGGTTTGAACCAACTTCTTTATTTTTAGGAGATTTGGTTCAACCCTATTATGAAATGATATATGGGGGAACCCTAATCCAATATGGGAAAGGATTCTAGGGAAAAGGTAAGAATAGTATAAATACAAGATTTTACCCTGATTTTAAGGTACACATTATTTTCAGCACAAGAGCACTATGTCTCTATTGTTAACCTTAATCAGCCTATACTTATTCTCATACCGGAGCTATCCCCCGGCGGCCCAAGCCTTGGCGTTAACATTGGACATGAGTGCTTGGGGATAAAAAAATAAATAAGTGAAATTATAAAGCACTCATGTCCAATTATTATGTCTGCATAGAATTTTTCTATTTCACCAATACAATCATTGTAAATAAATGACACGTAAATCAACCACATATGACATAGCTGCCGCCGCCATTAATGTTCATTTTTTTCGCTTACTGATCTGGATTTGGGTTTATTTTTAAATCATTTTTTTATGAAAAACTCTGTGCCGACTTTGATATGAAAATTGGACATGAGTGCTTTACAATTTCACCTATTTGTAAAACACTCATGTCTAATTTTTATGTATAATTATCATGTCCACGTAGAATAATTGTTTTTTTTATTAATTCACTTACTGATCTAAATCTGGGTATATTGTAGGCTATTTCTTCTTTATCTCTCATGGGTTTATATATATGAATTTATGTGTATGAATGATCTAAAATTGAACATTAAACAAGAAACTTTTAAAAACAAAAAACCATCATCAATTTGATTCCGTTTGATTGAAATTGATGAGTAACAGGTGAGGAAGTTTCTGGGTTTGATTGAAGAAGATCCACGTTTTTTTAAAAACAAAATTATTGATTTTCCTTTTTTATTTTTTTATGTATGTTTAAGTTTGTTTAAATTTTATTTTTTAATGTATAATCTGATTAAAATTAGTGTCTTCTTAATTCTTAATACACATTGCTATGTCATGTTTTAATTTATTAAATAATCTACAAAAGTGTCTAACATCCAAAAATTCATCATTCGGATTGATGAGTCATAAGAACACAATTCATGCTTGAGATGACGAGGGGGTTCTGTTAACTTTTAACATTTTTGGACAGTTTTTATAACTTTTGTAAACAAATTACAATTTGATCACTATATATATAGTCACATCTCCACTTAGTACCAAGTGGTTGTAAGTTGAATGCTTTAATATGGTATTAGAGCTAAGGTCATTAATTATATATTCTTATTATTTGGGTTAAAGTTTCACATCAATTAAGTTAAACCTGAAAAGTCACTATTTATATAATATACTTGAGGGACTTCTCCACTTAGTACCAATTGGTTTTAAGTTGAAAATAAAATTTTGGCTAGTTATTTGAGGGTTATACTAAAGTCTGCAGTATGCACGCTATTGCTTGATCTTAAAGGGGGGCATTTGTAGTAAGGGACATAATCTAAAATAAAAGACCTAGTATTTGTAGTAGGTGACGACTTGACAACCATGATGCAGTTCTGTTGATATTTCACGTTTATACATTATAGTATAGACTTGTAGATCATCGAGTTGCTATTTTCTTTACTGTGTGCATTGGGTGTCATAATGGTTATATTTGGAGGTTTTTGCATGTATTCTGTTATTGTGTAGATCTTTGTACATAACTGTATCTAGCGATTTAAACTAAGAGAAAGTTAAACTTTTGTATTATATGTCTTGTATTGTTTACAAACGGAGTTGTCCTATATATACAGAACCATTCTTAAGCATTACTTCTTATCCAGCACTTAGCATTAAGTAGCATACCTATATAAGGCTATCGCCTGATTTTGGCTCCAATTGAAAATCACGGATTTTTCTTTCTCTAAAACTGAATACAGAACAAGCTTCAATTCAAAATACAAAAAATTTTCTCTCTCCAAAACCCAATCACATCCACCCATTTCAGACCCAAATCACCACGATTCACCCATCTTCCGCATCTAGGTTGAACAAATTAACTTCGACTTTGGCTCAGAACAAAACATAACATTCGATTTCGACCGACTCAGACCAAAGCAACCTAGGTCTCGACTTGATTCAACAGCGATCTCGACTTCGGTCGAAAAAGAATCAGCATCTACTCCTTGATTTCGATTTTGACTTATATCTGATATATTTTATTACCGTTTTGATACATTTTTAATTGATCTGATACATTTTATTGTCGTTCTAATACATTTTCAATTGATCTGATATATTTTATTACCGTTTTGATACATTTTTAATTAATCTGATACATTTTATTACAAAATGTATCAGAATGGTAATAAAATGTATCAGATCAATTGAAAATGTATCAGAACGGTAATAAAATGTATCAGATCAATTGAAAATGTATCAGATCAATTGGCTTGAATATATCAATATTGGATCAAATATATCAATATGATGTGATTTGATATATTGTTGAATCAAATATATCAATGGAGGATCAAATATATTTTTATAAAGTAATTTGAAGAAGAAAGTCTGAGGAGAGAGAAGACAATAAATTGAAAAACACGGAGGTTTTTAAGTGGTAGTGCTACTTAAGGAATAATGCTACTTAAGGAGTAATGCTCCTGATCGGTTCTGGTCCTATATATATACATGTATGATAGCTACCTAAGCTATAATTAAGGGATTTATAAAATCAAAGATTTTCAAGAGATAATTATGATAATTCAAAAATAATATCCTAACTACATGCTGATTATTAGCTGGTGTTAATATCCTCCGCAAGCCAAATGGTATCCTTGAAGACACTTTGAGCTTGGTCCGGTTGTACAAAAAGTGGCTGGTTGGTAAGGGTTTGGTGAGAGCATCGACAACATTATCGTGAGAACAAATAAACTGAACAGAGACCTGTTTGTTAGCAACCATTTCATGGACAAAATGATAGTCTATCTTAATGTGTTTTGTACGGGCATGAAACTATAGGATTGGAAGCAAGATAAGAGACCCTTAGATTATCACACCATAACACATGCATGTGATGAAGAGGCAGTCATGATTCCTTGAGCAACGAACATAACCATTTTATGTCAGCAGCGGCATCAACAATGGTTTTATACTCAGATTTTGTAGAGTAGCATGCAATTGTGTGTTGCTTACGTGAAATCCAAGAAATTAAGTTGCAGCCTAGGAAGATTGAATTTTTCGCAGCTGATTTTTGATCATCGATGCCACCTGCCCAGTCCGCGTCTGTAAAAGCATAAAGAGTGTGAGAGGCTTTAGCTAAGAAAAGTAAACCATGGGACAAAGTGCCTTGTAAGTATCGCAAAATTCATTTTACAGCAGCCCAATGTATGACCGTGGGTTTGTGCCTAAACCGACAGACTTTATTTACAACAAATGAGATGTCAGGATGGGTGAGACTTAGATATTGAAGTGATCCAACAATTTATCGATAGAGAGTAGGATTGTCAAACAAGATGCCTGAAGATTATGTAGACAATTTGTCTAATGGAGAAATTGGAGTGGACTGGGATTTACAAGTGGACATAGAGGCACGATGCAGAATATTTTAGGTATATTTTTTCTGAGAAAGAATAAGACCAAGCTCATTTTGTACAGCCTCGACCCCCAAAAAATAGTGTAAGGGCCCTAAGTCTTTGAGGGAGAACCTACCACCAAGAGTAATAATCAGATTAGAAAGAGATTGTCCTGAATTACCTGTAATTAAAATATCATCAACATATACATGAACAAATAAGTAAGTGTTAGAATTATTATGGATAAATAGAGAAGTATCATTTTGGGACTGTGTAAAATTATGAGTCATGATAAAAGCAGAAAAGAGTTAAAACCAGGCCCTGAGTGCCTGTTTTAACCCATATAGTGACTGTTGTAGTTTACACACATAATCTGGATGTTTGGCTTCAATAAATCCTCGCGGTTGCTGCATATAGACAGACTCCATTAAAAAACCATTGAGGAAAACATTGTTAACATCAAGTTATCAAATGGGTCATTTTCTGGTGATTGTCAGATATAATTAATCGAATAGTCGTCGGTTTAATGACTGGACTGAAGGTTTCAAAATAGTCTAACCCAGGTTAGCTGATGATATCCTTTGGCAACGAGGCATGCCTTGTATCGGACAAGAGAACCATCAGCATGAGTCTTGACGTGAAAGACACACTTGTTTCCTACAATGATCATGTGAGGAGACTTGGGAACCATCGTCCATGTTTGATTTTTATATAAGGTTGTGAGTTCTTCTAGCATTGCTTGGAGCCAAACAAGACTTTTATTTACTGCTTGGAATGAGGTGGGCTCTATGGTGAATATGGATGCATTATTAGCTTAACTATGATGGCGTAGAACTATGGGGTGGATTCGATGTAAAGGCTGTGATTGTGTATGAAAGTCCAATAAAAATCTAAAAGGGGGGGGGGGGTTGATTAGATTATTACCGTTTAAAAATTTATCTTTATCTTTTTGAATTTTTAGTTAATTAATTTTCAATATTGTAAATTAATATGTAAGACAATAAAAATTGAATCACACAATGCACAACGATTTGTTTGGTTCACAATATACATCTCGGGTATGTTGTTACATCCAGTCTCAAGCTCATCTCTAGAAATTGAGATCCTATTACTCCTATTAATAAATACTCATTTAACAGGCGCAAAAGCCTTTACAATGTTTTATAGACAAACTTCTAACTATTCACAACTATCTATCTTAGAAAGCAAGCTCCCAACTCTCTCCTCAAACTTTGTTGCACCTTTTCCTTTGAGTTCAGTTCTTCTACTTGTGTAAAATGCAAAGTTGACCACTAAAATTTAGGAGTTTTTGGGTATTGAGCCCCTTTCTGTTGGTCAACGCAAATTGAGCCCCTTTCTATTCAAAAATTTGGACTTTGAGCCCCCAAGCGCCACATAAACGTTGACCTGCTGACGTGTCACACGTGACGCCTATGTGGAACACGTGGCAGATATGACGTGGGTATTTTTTATTTAAATTTACACGTGTATGAGCTGACGTGGGCATTTTCCAATTTTATCCCAAAAATATGTCACTCCACTGATTCGTACTCAAAACCCCTAGTTTGAAACCTTGGTCATATAACCACCCGAGCACCACGAGCCTAGCTATTAATATTTCGCAAAGATTAACCTTTATAACGAAACAATTCTTTTCCCCTAGAAAAATTAAAAGACAAAATAGATCCTTCAGATTAGTTAAGTCTCATTTCGTTCTTTCTCTCTCTTCTCTAAACCTCTCACATGCACAGAGAAAAGCTAGGATTTCTAACTTTCGTCAAACTGGGGGGTTGTACGGGTTATTCTTAAGCTAATCGAAGGATCTAAAAGTGCTTTGTGGTGGGGAGATAGTGTAAGTGTCTCAAAATCCCCCTTTATTGATGTTGCCCCTTTATTCCCCTTTATCTGTCTATTGTGGCCCCTTTATTTACCTTCACATGTCTATTGTCGTTAGGTTTAATCCCCTGCCCTTGTCTATTGCGGCCCCTTTATTTACTATGTTGTGGTGCACCTGTTGTGGTCCTAATGTTGTCTAGTAATAATTATATATTGTCTCATTTGTATCTGTGGTCTGTCTTTTTGTTCCTTAGTCAAATATTTTATTTTACTGTAGATTATTGGTAGTGGAACTCCACCCTAAATTATTGTCTGTCTTTTGCTTCCATAGTCAAGCTTTTAATATTTTGCTGGAGGGAAATCAATTATTGTCTGTCCTATTATAATAATAATAAATATATATTTTAAATCATATTTATGGTATTTTTATTGTACAAACTTGGAAGTGGAACTCCACCATGGGGGTTTATTTGGGTTACATCTTGTTTTCCATTATGATTATGGGAGAATTGATAAGTTTCAAATCCCTTATTTTGAATTGAATCTTGAGAAGCTGAAGACAATGTGTGAGGGTTTTGGGTACAATGATGTAATTGGTTTATATTATAGATTTCCTGAAACTATATTTTGTGGGCATTTTACAAATCTTGCAAATGATGATGACCTAAATATAATGTTAGATGGTGTTGTAGATTATAAATATGTTGAGATTTATCTTGAGCATGATTGTGAAAGGGGTAAATAGGCTAAATAGGCTACATAGGCTAAACAGGCTACTAATGCTAGGGATAGGGATAAACATGCTAAGAAGGTTAGTTTGTTAACTGATATTAGTCATGATGGTGATGTGGTGGTGGAAGAAAATAACTATGAGGACTCAAGTTCTTCTAGTGATAGTGATATTCTTGATGAGGAGGAAGAAGAAATGTTTCTAACTGATGATGAAGAAATAACTGAAGCAAGAAAAAAACTAGAGAATATAAAGAACAAAAGAAGAAAGTAAAATAACTAACTGTTGAGGGTGGATATACTGTTGAGGGTGGAAATACTGTTGAGGGTGACAATACTGTTGAGGGTGACAACACTGTAGAAGAACAAGGTAGTGAGAGTGATGATGACTATTCTAATGAAAGTGAAACAGATAGTGGGGATACTGAAGATTATGACTCTGATCAAGTAGAAAATGGCAGCATTGAGGAAGCTGACTCTGAGGATGATACACTTGTGTGGAGGAAAAACCCTTTCCCAGTGTATAACCCAACACCAAAATCATGGGGACAAACTTAGAGTTAGGTATGTTATTTGCAAACAAGAAAGAATTCAAGAGTGCAGTCATTAACAAAAGGTTTTGATTTAAAATTTGTGAAAAGTGAAAAACAGAGGGTTAAAGGGAGGTGTATGAATAACAAAAATTATCCTATGAAAGTATGGGGAAGTAAAGTTCAATTTCAACCAACTTTTTAACTTAGAACAATGAGGAAAAGACACAGATGTTCAAAAACTTTAGTGAGTAGGCAGGTTAATGCTAAGTGGTTAGCAAAGAATTAGAATACAAAACTTAAAGAATTCAAGAATTGGGGATTGGTTGATATTCAAGGTTATGTGAAAAAGTTCTTTCTAATTAATGTGTCAATAGACAAATGTTATAGGTCTAGACAGTTTGCTTTGCAAGAGTTGATGGTGAACATGAAAGAACATTATGCCAAGTTGCATAGATATATTGAGGAGTTAAGAAGGTCAAATTCTTGGATTACAATTGACTTGTATCAAGTATTTCATTTTGGGGCACCTGAATTTAGAAGACTTTATATTGGATTTAAGGTTTCTAGAGTTGGTATGCTAGCTGGTTGTAGGAAAATAATTGGACTGGATGGTTGTTTTCTAAAAGGATATTGCGGTGGGCAGCTTTTAAGTGTTGTAGCTAGAGATGGAAATAACCAAATGTTTCCAATCTCTTGGGCAGTTGTAGAGAGAGAAAATAGAGATTCATGGGAGTGGTTTCTTGGCTTGCTCAAAGATGACCTGAAGTTAGAAGATGGTGAAGGGTGGACCTTCATTAGTGATCAACAAAAGGTAAATATCAACTTGTTATTTTTATACATGTTATACTTCAATTTTAGGGTTAATACTAATATATGTGATGTGTTAACATATTATTTTGTGTTTGTATTGCAGGGGTTAGAGGGTGCATTAGCTTTTCTATTTCCTTTCTCAGAAACTAGAAACTGTGCAAGGCATATTTATGCCAATCTGAGAAGAGGTATAGCTTTGAAGAAAACCTTTTGGAGGGCTACAAAATTCGTAACTAACTTTGATTTTGAGGATGAGATGGAAATAATTAAGGAGTTAGATGAAGGGGCTCATGATTTCTTAATGGCTAGGACTCCTAGGAAATGGTGCAAGGCATTTTTCAAGATTGATACAAAGTGTGACATTGTGGACAACAACCTATGTGAGTGTTTCAAAGGATACATAATTTAATCAAGAGGCAAACCATTGATTGAATTATTGGAAGATATCAGACAACTGTTAATGACCAGACTTCAACATAAGAGAGATATAGCAATCAACAAGAAATGGGACATTTGTCCAAGACCAAAAAAAATTCTTGACAAGAACATTGAGGAATGCTGCTAGTATATTGTGTTATACAATGGAGATCTGCAGTTGGAGGTAACATCTAGGATTGCACCGATAGGTACACAGTGGATTTGAAACTTCTCACCTGTGCTTGTAAAGCTTGGGATCTCAGTGGAATTCCTTGTGCACATGTATGTGAAACTATGTTCTACATGAGATACAATCCTACAGATTATATGTTACACTGGTTTAGGGTACAAACATATGTGAGAGCATATTCAGAAATGTTGAGGGTGGTTAGAGGGGAGAGATCTTGTCCAAGAGTTAATGTCACTCCACCATTACCTCCTTCATTAACGACACTAAGAGGAAGGCCATAAAAGATGAGAAAGAGGGAGATGCACGAGGAATCAAGTGCTGCAAGTCAAAACAACCACAAAAAAACTAAGTCATACAAATTATCCAGGGAAGGCACAATCATGGTATATAGTACTTGCAAGGCAGCTGGCAATGTAAGTATTTTGGTACACACATACAAGTTATCATTATCATTATGTGTAATTTTTTTAATTAAGGCTTTATGCATTGTTTGTAGGATCACCAGTTTTTTTGCAGCATTCAAACTGTTTTGTACCCCTCCAGTTTTGTCCACAATCAAATGCTCTGTTTTTCTTATTAACAATTTTGCATTTTACTGGGATGTCCCCAATCTATTATCAATGCTCTGTTTTGCTTATTATCAATTTTAAAAAACTGAGATGATCTATTATCAGTAATTAATTTTGTAAAACAACAGTTCTTCTCAAAGAAACTGGGATGTCCCTAACCATTTAATGCTTTGTTTTGCTTAATAATTATTCAAAGAAACACAATTATCAAAGATCATGAATCTACATTAACACAATCATTCAAATAATACAATTATCCAAACATCATTAGTCTACATTAACACAATCATCCAAATAATACAATTATCCAAACATTGTCGACGCCGAGAAAAATCCTCCCTCTTCCTATGTGTTTGGTTCTTACCCTTTATGTTTTCTATGTGGTTTGATCTTGCTTTAAGGGTGAACTTTTAGGAAGAGAACGACATAAAATGTCGACGATTTGAAAAGATTTATTTTATTGATTAGTCCGAATTAGACAGAGCCGCCAGTTAGTATGAGTTAAATGGTTGTACCAACTCAACCAAGTTTTGAAAGATTTTGCAATATGGCCCAATATAGGACTCTATTTAATTGGTCTTTGAAACTAAAATTCATAGAGTTCGGGGGCTTGCTTAAGCGGGGGGACGGTGTTAGGCACCCCCCGACTTCCGTGAAACACATTTACCGCGTCTTTTCATTCCCTAATTATTGTGTGTGTGTGTGTGTGTTGCAGTTAATTGGGCCTAAGTGCTTTATTTAAAAGTAGTGTTGTGCTTCGTTGGACCTATAAACGAAGGGTTTGATTTATTGAAAAGTCCACTTTAAGCAATAATATGAAAAGAATGTTTTGAAAAGAGATTTTCAAACCCTTTCGCTCGCATAGGAATTGAAGCCCTTTGATACTTTTATTTTATTCTATATTCGGATTGTTTCGATTTTATTCTTGAGATGCGAAGCATCTTCGACAAAATAATATATATATATATAAGTGTCGGGCTCCTTATGGGAAGGAAAGCCATCGAAGTATGCCCGAGCACCACAAATATGATTTTCATTATTTCGGGGCCTTTAACCCGTATAACCGTTTTAAGGCCCTGGATTTACAAGTACAAGGATTTGCAAGCTTAACTATACAACTGAAAAGGGTCCATCACGGGAACCGGATCTAGATCCATTGATTTAATTGTAGATCCTGTAGCTCATAGGCTCACAGGATATCAAATAAACAGCCTGCATAGCAAATATACTAAAATAAAACATAAATCTATACTAAAAATCGCTAAAAGAAGGATTCATCAGTCAAATCCCCGTACGCGAGTAGCTCATAGCTTCTAATTTCTTCTAGATACAGATCTAGGGTCATGTGGTCACTAAATATTATAAAAACTAGAAAGAAAACTAGATCTGTACAGATCTTAGCCATTCTAGCTTTTAGGTTCAAGTTTTACAAATTTTGAATAGGTTAAAAGCTAGATCTGGCTAGATCTAGTACAAATCTAGTCAATAAAGCTCAAATATTGACTATTTACAAGAAAAGAACGGTTAAAACTTCTGGTTCGTTGAATATAAGCTACTAAATATATGTATATAGCACTTATATACGTATTAGAGTAAGCGAAGAAGATAGATCTGGCAAAATCTTACAGTATTTCACGAGAACAGCTCTCAAACAGCTTTTGGCGCCTGATAATCGTTTCCCACCGGTTAAAATTTGATATGTTGTAGTATATATTTATATGAGTGTTTACAAAGAAGTTTTACGAAAATCAGAGTACGATAGGAGCTCCGTTTAGCTATTCTAACATCTATTTCTCTCGTCGTGGCCCTTTCCTTTCCTATTCTTCTCTTGGAAGCCAAAGGGGGGAGGGGGTATATATAGCCACAATTAGCCACGGGTCTACCTGCGACTGGGTTTGGTGGACCCTGATATCTCAAAGTACGTGCACTCAGACCAATGCGCTGTCCACTTGAACCTTCATTGCAATCCGGGAATCTGATGGAGGCGTGCTATACCTTTCCGAAAAGCCCTTTCTGAGAGCTACGCAATGACATGGAGCTTGAACTTTTTTGAATTGGTGAAGATGGGTCAATGACCAGATCTTCGAGTCTTCGCAGTCCATCCATTGAGCTGTCTGGCGCAGTTTTCACTCGTGATTGCTGTGATGGTTCTGTATGACCTTCTTTACAGTAATTTGATCTGATTTGATGTTGAGGTAGCAAAATTGTTCTTTTGCCCTTCTGGGCTTGATATAGCTATAGCAGTCTTCTCTCAGGGTTATCTTTGGGGTTTGACTGCTGTTGACTTTTGTCTGTCTTCAGGGCTTTCTCTGAAGCTGATTTGATGATTTCCCGGGGCTGTCTCCGAGGGTCTGGTTTGATGATTTCCCAGGGTTGTCTCCGAAAGATAAAATATGATTTTGCCCTCCTGCATAGTTAGTAACAGGAATACAAATTTTTAAGTATCTACAGATGCCCCTATTTATCATGTTTATGCAATGTAATGGAATGAATAGGATAAAGATTGCTAGACACTGGAAATATGATAAATCCAAATGTAATGCAATGCATGGTATGATATGCTATGAATGCTATATGCCTCTGTGGGGTTAGCTGCCACATGTTGTATCAACGACCATTCCCTATTCTCTGCTGGGGATAACTTTCATAGCTGGTACCACTGTACCTTTCAACCTTGGGGTTTTTTTCTACTGGGGGACATTCCTCTTTTTACGAGTGACCTCATTGGGGATTCCTAATGTGTATCTTGATGATAGCTTGCACCAGTTTACATCATCGGATCCTTCCCGACTCTACGCTGGGGCTGTCACCAACGATTTGAATTTCTATTTGGTTGACGTCGATGTTTATGCCGGGGATAGAGCTTTTAATGATTATCATCATAACATCCTTTCGATGCCTACTCGAACGGTAGTTTCCAAAGGGTGATCATCATCGAACTTTCTTGATGCCTACTCGAACGGTAGTTTGCAAAGTTTGACCATCACCGAACCTTCTCGATACCTACTCGAATGGTAGTTTACAATGGTCTATCATTATCGAACCTTCTTGATGCCTACTTGAACTATAGTTTACACAGATTGACCATCACCGAACCTTCTCGATGCCTACTCGAATGGTAGTTTACAACGATCGACTATTACTGAACTGCTTTGATGCTTCAGCTGGAGATTTCTTTTATAACAGATTCCATCATCGGTCCTTCTTGATGAAGATAGTTTTCCATGGTCGTTCTTTACCAGGTATTCCCGGTGCTAGGATGGGTTGATATCAGTGATTTGCAATGTCAGATCCTTCGATCTTGACGGAAGTATCGTTCAACGGCTTACACCACCGAACCCTTCCTGATGCTACGCTGGAGCTGTCACCAACGGTTTGCAATATCAGATACTCTGATCTTTACTGAAGTAGTTCTCAACGCCTTACACCACCGGACCCTTCCCGATGCTACGCTGGGGTTGCCGCTAATGGTTTACACTGTTAGATACTTTGATCTTCGTTGAGACAGTTCTTAATGGCTTTCATCATCGGACCCTTTCCCGATGGTACGCTGGATCTGTCACCAACGGTTTGAATCACTGGATCCCTCTCCGATGCTACGCTGGGGCTGTCACCAACGGTTTACAGAAGATTTTTAGATTTTAAAGTTTGACGTCCCGTTTCAGGGTTTCAGGCCCTTTCTGCTCAATTACGTAGAACGTTTTTTGCTGATTTGACTTTTTGGCTTTAGGGGACCCTGCTGTAACTTAAATTTTATCGAGCCGGAGGGGGTGAGACCCACCCTGGGTTGCCACAGGTAGACTCACAACAGACTGCGGGTGGATTTATACCCCCTGGCCATTTGAAAGTCATTTTGAACTTGAACCAAACTGAAAAATCCAAAAATTCTCTCTCAGATCTACTCATTTCGGGCTGTTTTTTGCGAAATCCGTCACCGTACAATTGTTCTGCATAACCCTGGCAACGTTTACATCCTTTCTTTTCAAGTTTTGACCGTTAGAACGTTAGTTTTCATGTAGTATGAGTTTACACATAATGTATCAAATATGTATGCATAGATGACTTAATAAAGATGAACAAACCTAGTATATACGTGTATTTTACCATGCTATACATTCCGGTATGAAAATTTTTCATTTTGATGAAATTTATTTTTCACCCTTTTTAGCTGGTTTATTCATCCTATTTGAGGACAAATGAGCGTGAATTTTCAAATAAAAATACACATGGTAATTTAGCTGCCATTATGAATTTAACTTTAATATTTTTTATATATATTAAATGCTCATGATTTTGGGTTGGTGTGCTTACTAAATGGCCACCTAGTCATGCCTTTGCGCATGTGGATAGTCCGTTTTACAAAGTAGACTCTGGCAAAAAAAATTCACGAGTCCGGGCATTTAATATGCATGCAATTTAACTCTACTGGGGAAGTATGTTAAACTAATGCATGTTTTCACATAGGCTATGTATGATGCAATGATTTTAATTTAATGGCTTTAATTTCGAAGCGTACGTCACCCTTTTTGAGGTGATTTGGAGATTTTGTTCAGGTTATGGACCCAGATAAACCGAGAAGCTCTCTTCGGGTTTCCTCAGGTGTGAGGAGGAGGGCTTCAAATGTCCCTTTGCCACGTCCGGCCCGACAGCCTCGTCGATTGACCGAGTCAATGATTCGTCCCACTCAGGTTGATAGGACGGAGGCTATAGACGAGGAGGATGATGTTCCAGTTTAGGATCCCGCTTTTTCTTCTTCTACTCCCCGTCGAGAGCTTCTAGCTATTAGTGTGACAATTCCAGATCTTCTGGATGATTTGAGACGTCATCCATCAATCTATCTTCACGCGAATGGGGTAATAATAGGTTTTATTTTTGCCTTTCTTCTTTTTCCAATTTTGGGACAACGATTTGATCTTTAATTTTGAACTTGATGCAGGTTCCCGGCTTCACTCAGCCCAGGGGGAACTGGTTTAGTATTCACTCTTTCTATCTAGAGTATCAGGCCATCGTCCACTCTTGGGGCTTTGAGGCCTTTTTTTCCATTACACCCTGTCGCTGCCCTTTGAGGGCTTTGTCTGAGCGCTGGTTCCACCAGACTCAGTCTCTCCATCTGCTAAGCTGTGAGGTTATGATGACACTGATGGACTGGCGGTTCATTACTGGTTGGAGTTTACAAGGGAGTCGGTGCCTTTAGTGGCTAATATTTCTCTTGCTACGGTTCGATCCCTATTGGGAGTTCCTCCTTCGGCCCTCAAGGGTTGGGCAGTCCATTCTGGCCCTTTGAGTATTGATGCTGTGAGTGGAGCCTTGTCCGTGCCTCTGCCTGCTGATTAGAGGGATAAAGATCGCATCCTTCAGCGATTATTCTTGTTCATCATCAGGGGTTATTTCCTAGCGGATAACTCCTCGATGGTCTCTTTCGCTTTGGTCAGTGCCATTTATGATGTGGATCGCATCAGAGATTTTGACTGGGGCTCATTCACCTTTGCCTATTTCCTTTGAGGGATGCGGCTACACTCAGAGGGCGTGACAGATGCTTGGCTAGGCTTTTACCCATTTCTGCTGGTGAGTAATTTCTCCTTTATCTTTCAATTTCCCTCGCTCAAGTTGTCAATCTTTATCACAGAGGACATTTAATCTTTGCATTTTATAATTTTGGGTATATGAGAGGCTCCTTTGCCTACGCCCGGTTATTACTTTAGGCCTGGAGACCTACCGCGGGGACGGAGCTGGCATTATTCCACCTTGGCAGAGGTCCCTGTGGCGGAGGAGTTTACCCATTCTCGTTTATAGTTAGAGTTGCTGACTGCTGACGTCATTGCATGGGTTCATTACACCCCCGATAATCTGACAGTTAGTTTTAAGAACGGTTTTTCGACCGCAATAGAGTATATATTATCCACTTGTCGGATCCTTTTCTTGACTGAGGGAGGCTGGGAGCTCTACTTACGAGAGCGTACTATTAGGAGCACTACGGGGGAGATTCGCATTCTATATCTTCCTCTTGCTAGACGCCATTGCTCTTTATCTCAGTCGATCATAGATATTTCCCTGGTGGGCTTAGACGATTTACTTTATCAGAGGGTCCTTACACTCAGGATGCCTTCTATTGCTGGTGGACTCCTCGCACTATTGAGGCTCAGACCCGTTCCAGTCAATTCTTAGAGAACATGGTTCCTCGGTCCATAATGATGATAAACTGGATTACCTGTGTCAGAGAGCCCACTCATTTAGAGCAGACTGCCAGCTTGACGCAGCGGTTGGACCGGGCATATTTTTTCATCAGGCATCTGGGCAGAAACCCCTCGGAGGCAGATTCTTTTAATCCATCCATCTCTGGTGCTGGGTCCTCAGGTGGCCCATATTCTGATAGCTTTACTGGAGCAAATCCCCCTCTGTATTGACCCGATGTTCCCTCTGGTAGAGATACAGTGACTCAGGCGGAGTTACAGCAGGTTAATCGGCTGGATGATGTAGACATCATAGATTTCTTTTGATAGGCTCGTTATCTCTTTTGATAGGCCTCTATTAGATATTGGGCGGATGTGCCCCATTTCCCTGTACTTTTTTATTTTTAGTTGTAGACAGCGACGATGTATTTAGGGGCTATTTATTTAGGACTGAATACATCGGAATGGCTGAATCGGTCAGCCATTAAGTGCGTTTGTTTTGAAAAAAAATTGTCCAAATGGCTGAATCCGTCAGATGATTGAGCTGAATGGCTAAATCAGATTTTTTTTGCTGATGGCTGAATGAGCAGCTGAATAAAGTAAAAAAATAAAATAAAATTTGAAAAATATTAACTATTATATTAAGTAATATTAAATAAATTTACAACAACTTTGAATTTTTTCAGAGGGGTAAAATATTAAAATTATGTCATTCAGATGTTTCAGACATGTTAATTATCAATCAACTTTTTTCATTCAGATTCAGATTCAGATTCAGATTCAGCTCATTCAGATTCAGATTCATTCAATTTTTATCAAACACCCCCTTAATCTTTATTAGATGATGATGTATTTAGGATTGTATGTATAATGCTTTCTATTTATTGCATCATATTGTCATTTATCATTATCATTTATCATGATGCATACATTATATGTCATGGATATGCATGTATATTGATGAGTTTAGCATTGACCCCTGGATGGTCTCATGATACGGTTCTACAGATGTCTTCATCCACCGTTAGCAGGATCGAGCATAGTCCCCCTACATTGATAGCCTCATCTTTGAGGTTGTGGTATGATAGTCTGTCTCATTTAGACATAGTGGAAGTTGATCATATGCTGAGACATTCCATGGCCCTCCTGACGTTCCAGGTTCCGTTGGACTTCGTGGAAGGTATGCTATCATGCTGGATTCTTGAGAAACAGGTTTTCAGGTTTGGGACTCATGAGTTGAATCCTACATTGGAGGAGTATGAGCGTATTAAAGATTTTCCTCTGGATCGACCCTGTGCTAGGGTGGCTATTGGCGAGTTGAGGCGGCAGTTTATGGCTTTGATCGGTTTATGCCGCACCGTTGTCTTGGACGAGATTACTTCAGGACATGTGGTGTCCTTGGATTTCTTGATCGATCATTTTGGATCGCTAGACAGCTACTTACTACAATCCAGAGATTTCACCATTACTAAGGGTGAGTGGTAGGCTGCCCGAGTAAATATCTTATTAATGTGCGTTGTGGCTTATCTGTACATGCCGCTATACATGGATCATCTGGATATTAGATTGATCACGGTAGTTAGTGCTCTCAGGGAGGGTTATACCATCTTACCTATAATATTGGCGAAGTCCTTGATGTCAGCCACATTTTACCGTACCCATCCTATTGGGTTCTTCAGAGGCAGTGTTGTATTGTTATACATTTG